>CM053978.1:934377-1499201 GCA_028641955.1 Protonibea diacanthus | reverse complement strand
GTGCACATGACGGTGGACAGAAACAAACCCTGAGGAAGGCATTAATAACGCTTGAACGGACTATTAGGAACATAATAACTAAACTTTATGTTTCAGTGTATTATCTTCAGTTGAAAAATACATTAATGAACCTTTTGATATGAAAATGAACAATTAGCATGAACAGCAGGAAACTGTCCATGAACTCAGTGAGTTGCTGTCATGTGTAAAACTAAATGACAGCTCTCGAATGATAACAGACAAAAAGAGTCAGATAAATTTGTGTTGTGTAATATTATTCCGTTAAGACGATGTCACCATTCAGATCGATCTTTACTTCTGATTGTGCTGAATTGCACATCAGCAACAAACGTTTCAATTCAACATTAATGGAACATAACAAGGAAATCAGCTACAGACAGTAGAGGAAAGTAACCAAGAATATATACTCAAATACAAATTTGGGAGTATTTTCTATTACTTTATACTTTTACTCTTTTACATGTCAGAGGGAGCTCCCAGATTAGGAAATACGTCACGTCCTGTAATGTGATGCAGGTGTGCGTTTGTCCCGTGAAATGATGACGTCATACGAAGCGCTGTCCACGGTGCTGAAACAGACAGACACACCTTTAATTATTTATTTATTTATTTATTTATTTATTTATTTATTTACACCGCCTCCTCCTGTCTCCACCTGGATTTAACTAAACAAATCGGTGAGCGTCTTCCATTGGATAATCACTGCAGTGTTGTATAAGTATGTTTCAGCTAACAACAAGTTATTTAACCCTAGCTGATGCTGCGAGTAGCTTCTCCTTTCTTAAACAACCACTTCTGAACACGTCCTGTGGAGAGGATGTTAATCAGTTTCAGAAGGGTCAAATTATTGACCTGCATCAAGCAAAGAAAATAACTAAGCAGATCGATGAAACTACTCAAACACATTATTAAAACCTGGAAAGGTGGTGGCGAAACATCATCATGGGCACATCAGGGTAAGAGCGGCACAGGAAGTGATGCACCCATCATGCCTCGTGCCCGTACAAACAGGTATGTGGGGGCAGTTTTATGACCTGGGGTCGCTGCAGTTGGTCAGGTGGGACAGTCTGGCTGCCGTAGGACACTAAGAAGTATATTCCGCGCTGTTACTTTAATCTGTCGACAGACTCGCTTATTTTGTTGAGTTGATAAAGCCTGTGAAATGTTAGTCTCACTTTTATGTACAAAATAATACCATCCTGAGGGGAATTGGTGCGATTTTCGTGACACTATTACAGTTAGAACGCCGAAATATTGGCGAATGTCGAATATAAAACCAGTTTCACCGCGCTCTCCATACTACATACAGACGACAGATCCAGCTCTGCATCTGCTCCTCCTCACTGCCTCCTGCTGCTCAGTGCTAACAGCTGTTCACGAGTGTAAACATGAGTGCTGTGCCTTTATCTGAACAGGTCACCTGATGTATCGTGAAGTCTGACACACAAAAAGGCAGTCACTGATCTCCAGCCTTCAAGTCCATGTTTGCACAAAACTGATGAAGACTGACGTCGAAAAACCCGAAAAAGCTCCTAAAAACACAGAGCTGCCGTAACTGGCAGCCAGCTACACATCGCTGAAGGGTGATGTGTAGGGTTAGGGTTGAGGTTGAGGACATACATTTCCTGCTGTTTTCAGTCATTAGTTACAGTGGAGACATTCAGCTGTAGACAGAGGCTGAGGACATAAATTATCTGCTGCTGTCCATAATCAGGTGCATGTTTCAGGTGCAGTGGAGACATATTCAGTTGTTGAAGGAGCCTGAGGACATTACACTTCTACTGCTGGACTGCAGTGGCAGAGGACATCTTCACTTACTAAATCACTAAGATACTAAGTACAACATTTCCTCTGTTTCCGACATTTACTTCACATTGTCCTGGTTTTCTGCACAATTAAATGTGAATGTATTAAATGTAATGTAATGTACTTGTTTTCTGTTGAACACTGCAGACAAAGTGTCATCAGTGCCTTTCATCCAACCCCATGTAACAACCACCTGACTTAGAAACCAGTGGAGCAAACCTGTTTGCTTTATCTTAACCGACGTTTAGGTCTTGACTGGTATACATATCTTGATCCCACAGTGATCGTGGTCACATCTCAACAGTTTGTTATCAAGACCTTTCCCGTTTTTTTTCTTCGCTAACCTTTTGCCTAACCTCAAGTAATCCTCAGTTTAATCTTTGAATCTTTTCCATCATTTCTCTATTTTAATTCTTTGTTTTGTTTATTAAGATCTAGTTGTTTCTCTGTCTTTCTATGTCTTGTCACACACTGTGCTGTGTTACTACACGGTGACAGAGTTGTCGCACACTGTGCCTGCTCACAGTGTCGACAGGGTCAAGTAATCATGGCTGTCCCTGTCTTAGGTTGTCCCAAAGTTTTCAGGGGGATCGTACCCGTCATTGGTGAATCAGCCTTCCATACTTGATCCGTTCTCGTGAGGTATAACACTATTTTGTTTTGCATCAGTTCGGTCATTTTACATGAGGTTGGCAAAGGTTAGGTTAGCCTGTTATTTAAAGTCAGGGTTTGGTTAAGTTAATGCAAAAGCTGTTTGACTATCCAGTCGTTCAGTTACTTGGTGGTTGCATAAATATTCTGCTCTACTTTACATCTTACATGCAGTCTCAGTTATCCCTCTCCATATTTTCTACCTGCTCCCTCTTTAACATGACATGTACTCAACTGCATTTTGTGCACATCAGAATATTAACAGCATAACAGTGGATAACTTACAGCCTACCTCTGTACCTCTGACCTCGTCCTCGCTGAATGGCTCCACTTACAGCAACTCCTGCTCCACCATGTGTTCAGCTTTGAAAGCCGGCCAACATTTGGAGCTTCTTTCTCCTGCTTTGCTCTGTCTTTCCTCTCCCCTTCCCTCTTTCTTTTAACTCTTCTTCTCCACTTGTCTCTTGTTTTACGCCTGGACCTGATCATCCACCTTCTCTTACCGGTCTGTTGTACAGGAGTGGGCCAGCAGAAAGTAGCGAGAGGAATTGCTACTATCTTCTGGCCCACTCCTGTACAACAGACCGGTAATTCGTCTTCATCATAATCTCTTCATTCCTCATTCTTTGCTGTTCTTCCTTCATCCCGGCCTCTGCCTTCTCTTTGTAGTTCTGGACAATGGACACAAACATCTTCATTGTCTCTTCCAGGTCATTGCTGTTGCACTTGCAACTCAAAAGATCTACCTCCTGCTTATTGGAAATGTAACTTGCCAAAGTTATTTAGCTAAGAGAGCATGTGTACTCCTCCAACACGATACAGGACAGAATAAGTGCTAAGTTTCGGTCATATTCAGCAAATTAACATGAAATAATCTTTCCTTCTCACTGTTTCTGTGAAAGAACTGAGAAAACACAGAGCGATGACTGCAAAGCTTTCACCTCACATGAAAGTTCCTGTCCTGTAAAGAAAGATGTTGAATGCAGTCCATTTTGCACACGTGCAACAAGCGAGGCAAAGTAAAGGCAAAGGACATCTTCTTATTTAAAATGTAATCTGTAAAGTTACTTAAAGACTAAAAGCGTAAAAGTCCGATGCAGGAAAAACACATGCACTCTTTCTCCAAGAAAAAGTTCAGAAAAAGTAGACTGAAGAATCGATTTGTTAAACCAGCTGCAGGATAGTCCTTTCTCTTCAAAGGTCATCCGGGAATGAGTGCTGATCTCTCTGTCTCTCTTATGTGTAAACATCTTCAGAACACAGAACCATTCTCATTCCAAATGGAACTCTCAAATAGCTTTGATATTTGTTGCTGTGATTTCACGTTTGGAGACTTTTATTTTGAAACTGCAACTTTTATTTTGAATTTTGTGTTCTTCCGGGTTTTTTTCGCTCATTTTTCTGTTACGCGCACCGATACTCTATGAGCTCGACGCATGCGCCGACGTTTCCGGACCCATTAGTAGTGTTTTGTTTTTCACAGCAGAGTTAGCTCTCCATTTATCTCATTTAGCGTTAAATACTGACCACGTTTTCATTTATTGAGCTTCACTGTCAGTTTATTCGAACATTTAACTTCCATTATCTCAGCTGACGAACTTTAACGAAGTCTAACTTCTCGGTGTAGTTAGCACAGCTCGGTGACAACATGATGCTAACAGTGCTCCTGTCCTTCTCTCTCCTCTGTCTGCTGTCTGGATCAATATTTGGACACAAACACGGTAAGAAACAAATATTATTATCAAACTAACATACGATCTCAGTCAGTTCGTGCTACAATTACACATCCTGCAAATCAACGACGGCAGAGACACGAACAGGTAGCCGGGGAGGAGGCTAACAGCTAAGCTAACGGCTAAGCTAACGGCTAACCCTCGGATCCATCCTTCGTGCTCGGTAACGTCCTCTCCCCGGAGAACAAAGTGGATCACCTGAAGCTGATCTAACAACAGATCGTGAAATGACAGACTGCTGTGCCGTAATGCTGCCGAGACACGGATAAACTCCTCCACACATAACGACGGCCGTTAGCACAACAACAACACTCCATACCTGATGACGCCCACCTACAGCAGTGAGCCCCCCAATATTGATTGTTGTTATTGTTATTATTGTTGTTGTTGTTACTATTTTAGCGTCAAAACTCATCAAAAAGAACAAAACAAGAACAAAAACTAAATTATATTTACAGGTGTTTAAAAAGAAAATGTAACTTTTAGAAATTCAAATCAAATTTTTACTGGAGAGAGACTTGGATTGGGCACCGGAGGGTGGCTGATTCAAGTCCAGCATGGAACAAAATCTGGAAGGTGGACTGGTGTCTGGAGAGGTGCCAGTCCACCTCCTGGGCCCTGCGAGGTGCCCTTGAGCATGACCCCGAACCCCCCACAACTGCTCACAGGGCGCCCCTCTGGGTGGCTGCCCATCACTCCACCATCTCTCTCCACATCTGCATGTGAACCATGTGTTCATAAACGTGTGTGTTTCAGGTTAAAATGCATGTAAAACTGAGTGAAGAAAGAATCTTCTTCTTCACAGCAGCCAAATCGAAACAGGGAGCAATTTAACATTCAAATCTTAATTAAACAGGCAATCAGAAATCCAAACCAATAATAATTCACTTAGTGAGAGCCCTGCGCCTGGACAGAGGTGTGAAAAGTATCCTGGGCCTCAGCATCGCACTGGATGTCTACAAGGTGTACGCTCACAGTCAGCCACGTCCACCTGAAAGGACTGGACTCGACCTTGTTCAGGTGGTCAATGTAAATGAGACGGTCATCAGTAAGAACCTCAGTCACCTGTAATGAGTACCAGCAATATAAGATAAGCAAATAGAATAAAATAAGCATATAGACCTAGGGATATAAAAAATAATAATGGCATTACTCTGCTACTACTGCTGCTGCCAATAATGATGATGATGGTAACAACAACAATAATAATAATGTATAAAATATATTAATCCTAATAATCACCTTTGTCAGCTGTGGGCCAAACTGGACAAACTCCAGAAAGTCCACGATGGTGTCAAACAGCCCACAAAAACAAGTCTGTTTCCCATTGAGAGCCAGCGGACATCAGTGTGGAGAAGAAGACGCTCAAACGCGTCGTCGTTTTTCTGGCACAGCTGTTGGGACAGTGTGTCATTCAGGCCATGGACTTTTATTTTGTTACACCATGCGGGTGAAATTTTATAGATAATACTCTGATGTCCCGTTTCCATGAAGGCAGCATGAAGCTGACAAAAACTCTGGGGAGAAGAAGAGTTATGATCAGAGGTTACGATGCACCGTCTTGTCCGGTTGTAGTGGCGTAACCTGACAGGTTTTAATGTTGCAGACAGTTTTTTACAAGTAGTTGAAAGTTTAAGCTTGTATTGTTGTGAATCAGACACGTGTGGCAAGGCATCCAGACCATCACAGACTACAAGGCTGCTCCTTTACCCTGTGAGGACAACACAGACTTCCTCTTTGAACTCCTGTGAGAAAATCCACACCTCACCCATATACAGGCACTCAGTCTGGAGAGAGCTGATGTCCAGAGGACACTGAGAAGAGTCAGTGCACGAAAAGCAGCAGGTCCTGGTGATGTACCAGGATGGGTGCTCACACACTGTGCTGACCTGCTGGTTCACGTCCTCACGGACCTCGCTGACCATGCTGTCGTCACGTCCTGTTTCAAGACTGCCACCATCATACCAGCGAGGGTGTGAGTGTTGTTGGGGATGCTTGCCGTGGGCCATTAATTTTGGACTTTGCTTCTGATGCGAGATGGTGCATCACAGCCGGATCATTACTAGTCCATTGTCTGATGTCAGGCTTATTCAGTTCATGTTAGTATTTATCAGATAGTTTGGGGTCTTTGGACAAACGTCTTTCTGGAGCACAGAGACAGGGTAGGACAGCCTGGAGCCTGAAGAATGGGACTGTTGGGAGCTCTTAGCAGTGGAGTGACGTTACACACAGCACCATCTATCTTTTCTCTAGTGGTCTTAGAATGGAGTACACCAAGAGCTAATTTGTCTTGTTTAGACCTTGAGGTTGTCTTTTCATTTACATAGGGTGAAGTGTCAACCTGCCACAGTCGTTCTACGTTTCTAAGCAGGTAAGGCTGAAGCAGAGTGTGTGTTGGGTTTGGATTATACTGACTGGCCCTTGGACAGCTCATCCTAATCTGCATGATGCCGTATGATCCATATGCTGTAATGAATACCTCTGAGGTGGTGATACTGCTTCGTGGGGTATGTGTGCTCAGAGAAAGTAATTCTTACTAACATGGATGGAAATGTTTGGAGACAGGAGAGGAGGAAAATCCAGCCCTGTTCATACTCAGGATGTTTGAAACTGTACCTTCATTGGAAGGTGGATCTCCGTGTGTGAGGAGGACACGCGCACTAGAAAACCTGCAGTTCATGAACAACCTGCTTTCCTGCAATGACCTGGTCGAACATTTCTGCCATGACGCTACAGGATTTATACTGCAATGATTCATGAGTGTTGGTCTGATGTTTCTATGATGGACCTGCATAGCTCATGTGATCTACTGCTCAGCAGTCACAGTTATGTGTTAAACTTAATGATGATTAAAATATGTTTTGTCTCTCTGGTTCAGGTGTCGTCAAAGTGTTCGTGCAAGAAGACAGAGATGCCATCTTGCCCTGTTCCCCCAGCACCAAGAAATATAGCTCCGTTAGGAATACCGTTCGATCATTGCAAAGGACGCAAATGGAGGGACGGTTCATGTATGAGTCAGGCATTATTCAGATCGGAACCGAGGAGTTCAAAGGTCGAAAGCATTTCATTTTACAGATGAACTGAAGAACGGCAACGCCTCCATCATCATCAGAAATACAAAGATAGAGGACAGTGGAAACTACACCTGTGTTTTTCCACGTCATGAACCAGAAGAAAGATTCTACATTGAGCTTGCTGGTGAGTGCTCTTCCTCCTTTACCTCTCTCTCTGTCTTTTCTTTTTCTATAACCAGCTTCAATCAACAGACATGTTGTTCTTCTGTCTGTTCTGTTGATGATCTTCAGTGTTCTGCATCATGTGAGCACTGGAGCTCTCTGCTTCTCTGCTAACTGATCAACCTCTAATCTAAATAACTGAGGTGACTGAAGCTGCCCTGCATGCTAACAACAATATATATATATAATACCAGTCTTTAACCAGTCTTTAACCTGTCTTTGACTGTAGTCTGACCAGTCTTGACCTTGTGTTATGTCTTTATTGTCTTTCTTACAGAATCTGTTCTAAAGATACAGATAATGGAAAAGAAAAAGGTATGTATGTATATATGTGTGTGTGTGTGCATGTACATAAATATACACATATATTATTATTACACACCATATCCATATATCTATGCATATATATACACACACACACACATATAGATAATTTTACCCTGTAGAAAATATTACAAAAATGAAATGTCACAAAAGACTCACAGCTTTATTTACTTACAAGTCAGCAGACTTTGATGATGCTGCCTCATGCAGCGCCAGTCCACCTGATTTGATTGATTCCTTGAGGCTGTAGCATTGAAACTTTTGACTGATCACTTGAAGCTGATGCAGCCTCTGTGTCTGGGTGACAACAGAAGCACAACTTAACTTGAGTCAGGTGACCTGTGCCATTATTACATTTGTACTGCTGTAGCTGTTCTTAACAAGCTTTTATATTTGTTATGTTAACAGAGCTTCTCCAAAGCCGCATATCACGACACTCAATGTCACAGAGGACGGGGCTCCTGCTGCAGGTGGAGGTCCAAGGTGCTTCTCCAAAACCTGAAGTAGAGTTCCAGGACAGTGCTGGAAACATCCTTCCTGCTGAGAAGCCTCAGGTCTCTCAAAGTGGACAACAGCATACCGCGACTTCATCACCACTGTGACCAAGAGCGACCAAGCTCACATGTCTCACTACAGAAGGAAATCCACCATGAGACTTCTGCTGAGACCTACGTGTCTGTCTGTGGTGAGACTTTCTTTATTAGATACCTTTTACTTGTTTACTGTCTGTCTGTGGTCAGTGTTGTAGTCAGAATCAGTTCAGCGTCTATGTGTCAAACTTCAAGGCTCATGGGCCACATCTGGCCCGTGGAATGAATTATCTTGGTCCACATGATAAAAATCTATTTTACTATTGTAGGAGCTGGCTCCGTCGGGTATATCGCATGCACCACCATAATACTGCAATCCTATTAATACACTGCCTCGTATCGTCAGCAAGATCACACCATCATGCAATTGCACCACCACAGCAGTACGTGAACAAAATAAAAGTCGTGATACCATCAGCTAACCACACTTCAACCCATCAGGCAACATCACCGATACACAGTGAGGCTTAAAACTAAATGCTGGTGGATTGCAGATTGCAAAGAACCCATAAGTAATCGCCATCGCATTTCTAATGCACCTAGTCTATTGAACTGCATACTTCATCACCAATGAGCGAATGTCACCAAATATGACGTCAACACTGAGCGTGTTATGCTGATTCTGCCCACTGCCCATCCATTCAACACCCTGCACACCACCACGGCTGATACCCTTCTCATGTTTGGTGCAGCACATACTTGTGTGAACAACTGTCTGGAGCATTCAAACTTCACACAGGAGTCGCCTTTACTGATGAACGCCTTCACTCAATCCTGAGGATTTCTCAGTCTGTGAGCCTGACCTCAGACATTGATGAACTTGTATCCAAGATGAGACACCAAGCATCTGGTCTAGACTAGTGAGCATCACAGAGCAGCAAACGGTGCTTGACGTGATTGCCTTTTATGCAGTTTCATTTTTAGGGATTTTTTCTGCTGTACAGACATTTGATTTTTCTTTTTTTTTTTTTTTTTTTTTTTTTTTTTTTTTTTTTTTGTTGTTTGCCAAAATGTTTTTACTTGAAATTACTCTAAAACTGCAGATAGAGCCAGAAAAATGAATGATGACTGATTCTTTTATTTTTATTTGATTTATTATTTATTATTTTTATTTCATTTATTTCATAATTAATGTTTGTTTTATAGGCAATAATCTATAGGCCTTGTTGGTTTCAGGTTCATTATGTGCAATAAGTTTTCAACAAACGTTGAACCCATCTGGCCCTTGACCTGTCGCAGTTTTTAATTTCCGCCCACTGTATTTGAGTTTGACACTAGTTTAAAGTCAGAATATGTGTTCTGGGAGTCTATCAGACCAGAGACTAAAGTGTTATTATTAACTACCCAGCTAACACGCTTTATACTGCTGTGGTTAGGGAGGCGGGGCGATGCTCAGGGTGGCCTCAGAGGCCACCAGCCACCCTTTAAGGACCTACCCACAAAATCCTGAAAACTGGTGAAAACTGCTTGAACCTCGAACTCCACATCTCAGTCATATCATTCAAAGTCTTTTCACGTGGTTTTCAGCAACTATTGTCCAATATATTTAATTTGTTTGGAAAGAAATTCTGAATTATCTTTTACATGGACTTAACAAAAAACTTAAAACCAGGTTTAAACTTTTATTTTTCTTGAGTTGGACAGTCACATATTATAAAAACAGGTAAATGAACTCTGACAGCACTTCATCTGTGAAATATCATCACTTTAAACATAAGCTTATATTTGAGTACATTCAGAGTTTCACACTCAGGTTTTGTTTTGTGTTTCAGATAAAGTGAACGTCACAGGATGGTTGTTCAGTGGATACTTCTTGGGAGTTTTCTCTGTCATTGCAGTTCTAGCCCTCATTGTAGCAACAAAACGCATCAGAAGACACTGTATTAAAGGTAAGTGTATCCTATGAATTGTATCAACATCAACATAATGTGCTAATATCAACAGATCATTTCCCATTTCTCATCTTCTCAGATCAAACATTCATTATGTTTGTAGAGACTTCATTTATTTATGAGGCCTCTGGTTCTCCTCTTCTGATTGGTTCAAATAAATATAGCAAGTTATAACACATCATCATCACTGATCATTTAAATTTCTCAAAATGTAAAATTAAACTAAATCAAAATCTAAAAGAAAATGAATAAATAAATAAAACAAAAGCTAATGATTACAAAATCATTTCACAGTTTATCATTGAACCAAACAGCAGAACATGACTTTGTTTTTGGCCGTCATCATCTGTTTGTAGCTTCAAAGGAGCCAGTGTGCTAGCGGCTATCTACAGAATAGTCAGCTGGCCTGTCCGACACACAATGTCCAAACAAAACATCTGTCCTTAGTTACTTTTGATTGTCTTATTGATAAACACACATATGGGAAGTTGACTCATGATGCTCTGTGGTAGATGTGGCAAAGATCATGTCAACAGAAAATAACGGCACTCTACCAGTCCCTCTCTAAAACTAAAACTACAAACAGGTGAAGGTGATTTGGCACTACCACTACACCCCCAAAGGACGCGCGACACACACACACACACACACAAACACTATCACACACACTCCTACTGGTGACAGGCATGTTCCTACACTCAGACTGAAACCATTCAGACCAACTTTTCAGTTCATCTCCACTTTGAAAAACAGACTTTGTCTGGAGCCACCAAAATCATCTGTCATAGAAAAGACTTTATCTGATCTGAACTTCTTTCTTTGTTTCTGCAGGTTCTGTCAGCAGACAAAGAGTTCTAAAACAATCATCTGACAGGATTCTCCTGAAAGTGATGAACCACTTAAATCATCTGTTTGATGCTGCAGCTTCATCATCAACGTTACAATCTGCAGCCTCCGCTGGAATGAACAACGCCTGACAGGCTCAACAAAGATGCAACAGGCTTCTGCAAACATCAGGCTTTTTGTATGGATGAACTCTGTTACTTTGAATGTTTGTTTCATTTCTATCTTCCACTCTTTCACCGTCATTGCTCGTTAAGGAGAGCAGCACGGTGGTGCAGTGATTAGTGATAAGTTTCTGGTGTCCTCTGCTGAGCCTTTCTGTGTAGAGTTTGTCTGCGTCTGAGTCCGGCTTCTTCACAGTCCAAAGACATACACTTAATAGTTTACTACTCTAATTACTCTGAATACTTTCAGTGTTTTCTGAAGGTCTGAATGAGGAACATCCTTTGTCCTTTATGGACGACTTGTCCAGGGGTGCACTCTTGCTAAAGTCAGCTGGGATAGGCTAGATTAACAGATACTGCCATCAACATTGCCTTGTATATTTGTACATTTGTAAACAGCCGTTTGTTGGATGAGTGATAGAGACGTGTCTGGTGGGATTTCAGGGTGACTCTTCTGTCTAATTCTGCTGTGATTGCCACCTGGAAAAGTAGCAAATGAACCTTAAAGATTAAAAGTAGAGCTCTGCTCCTCCCATGGACCCGGACAGAAGCATGCATGCTGGGACAACAAAATTTTTGAAAGCTCATTGTGGCACGGGCGGGAGAGGGGATAAGCTGCAGGTCCCAAGAACTAAAAACATGAATAAAACAAAACATAAATGATTAATTTATGCTCCATCATATATAATCGAAAGGGATATTTTATCGGCATTCATAACAACATTTTAAGATGCCTGAATTTATGGATGGCCCAATCTCGCGACGCTTTCAGACAATTTGTTTCCGCTCTTGTGTGTTTGAGACACACGCACACCCTCGCTATGTGCGCTAGGTGAAGGATCGGTCCGTGGAGAGCTCAGCTAAGCTCAGCGTGTTTAATTTCCCGAGCCAATGAAAAGAACTTTCGTGAGAAATAAGGTCTGCATCTTGCAGGATTTGCGGGCGGGGGCGGGAGCGGGGCTGAAAATTCTGCCCCGCGTAGACCTCTAGGTGAAAGATTTACTGCTAGAAGCTCTCAGAGCATCTGCACAGTAAAGTCTGAACCAGCTTTAAAATACTCACGTTAACTTTAAATATGACAAATAATAAATTTGTAATGAATATAAAGATGCCATATAAATACAGACCCTCTGCCTATAGAGTTGCTACACCAGCTCATAGATAGTGAAATCTGTCTTCTAATCTGTCCTCTGTGCAGCTATCAGGGACTAACTCCATTTTTAAGCCAGTGTCTTGTAAATGTTAGTGACAGGAGAATTCAGCTGCACGCTTCTGATGATTGACTGTTATCACATGAATGTTTGTATTCTCTGTCACGCTGACAGTATTGTACTGAATCAGTGTGTAACATTTTTTTGACTTTAAATCTATGAAATGAAATATATTCAAATTTTTATTCATTGACTTTTGAAAATGTCCTTTGTATTTATCATTAACAATGTTCAAGATAGAACTTTAAATCTGACGATGCTGGTTCTTCTGCGTTCCAGTCAGCTGTTTGTGTCTCCATGTTTCCTGTTCTGTTTTTGTTCTGAACCAGTGACCTCCTGTTCCTGCAAGGACTTTACATAGCTGAAGATGCAGCTTGGTTCTTGTATATTTGTACAATGTAAACAGTCACAGTGAACGTCCTTTTCTTTTCATGTTTCTCCTGTTTTTATTCACATAGGAAGAAATTGTTTTGCATTTTCATATCATAATATATAATGACTCTTTGGACTGTTAATGAGTGTGCACTTGTTTTGTGTTACGCTCTCTGCATTGTGGACAGTGATGTCACAGTCTGTATGTATCATGCAGTAAAGATGAGTCAGTATATTTTGGATGTGATTTAGTTTTTTTCTGAATTTAAAGTCATGTGCATGTTCAGGCATGAAGAACAAACAGCGTGTCATGTGAGAAAGTGAAGAAAACTCTCTGTCCATTCAGTGTCAAGCAGGAGATGTTTGTGAAACTTGATCAGTTGTTGTTTAGATCGACACAGCTGATTCTGACAATCCACATTTCATCGATCAGGACAGTCCAGCCATTACAACCACAGCCTCCTGAAACGCACCAGCCATCGGACAGAGATTCAACAAGCTAACTGTTGTTTTACTGCTCGCGGTTCACATCTCTGATGACCTGGAGTCTGAATTGGAGAAGCTGCAGCTGGAGGTTAAAGGAGCATTGTACAAACTTGCTGGGAGAGGGGAAGTGCAGAAAACAAGTTCTGGTGGGCCGACGAGGAGGTAGTGCAGAACACTGAACTGAACAGTGGAAACTACAATCGCTTTTTCCACGCCTTGAACCAGCTGAAAGATTCTACATTGAGCTTGTTGTTGGTGAGTGCCTTCCTCCTTTACCTCTGTCTTTTCTTTTCACATAACCAAGCTTCAATCAACAGACATGTTGTTCTTCTGTCTGCTCTGTTGATGATCTTCAGTGTCTCTGCATCATGAGCACTGAGCCTCTGCTTGCTAACTGATCAACCTCTAAATAACTGAGGTGACTGAAGCCAGTTGGTTGCTCCTGCATGCTAACAAATAAATGTTTGCTGACTTTCTTATTTGTCTCACTCTTTGCAACAAAGGAATGAACTGGGTAAGTGAAGTGAATGTGTCTTTCACCTGCTGAGCTTCGTTCTTTTCATTCATTTAGTCACTAGATTATTGTGTAATCATGCATCTCACTCTTTAAATACAGTGGATAAACAGTCAGTGTTAAAAGGGTTTTTGTGATGTAAAAAATGAGACAAAAGATAAATCATGTCCAAACTTTTTCCACCTTTTAATCTGAAGAATTCAACTGAAAACAAACCAAAGCTTTAGGTGGAAAAATAAAAAAATACATGAGCTGGTTGCATAGGTGTGCACATCGTTAAACTAATAGGATTAATGAAGCACCTGTTGATTTCATTACAGCACTCAGTCTTTTTGGGTAGGAGTCTTTTAGTATGGCACATCTTGACTTGCAATATTTGCCCACTCTTCTTTGCAAAAACGCTCCAAATCTGTCAGATTGCGAGTGCATCTCCTGTGCACAGCCCTCTTCTGTGATCACCTATTGTGTTCAATGGGATACAGGTCTGGGTATTGAACTGTTGGTCAAGGCCCCGTGCCAGCTGAAGAAAATAGGTCTGAAGCATGCCATACCACCATGCTTCACTGTGGGTATGGTGTTCTTTGGATGATGCAGTGTTGTTTTTTGCGCCACATACCTTTTGGAATTATGGCCACAAAGTTCAACCTTGCGATCATCAGACCATAACACTTTTTCCCACATGCTTTTGGGAGACTATGTATTTTTTTACAATTTACCTGGGCTTGATATTTTCTTGAAAGAAAAGGCTTCCGCTTTGCACCACCATAGCACAAACGTATGAAGAATACGGGAGATTGTTGTCACATGTAGTACGCAGCCAGTACTTGCCAGAAATTCCTGCAGCTCCTTTAATGTTGCTGTAGGCCTAGCCTCCTGACCAGTTTCTTCTCGTCTTTTCATCAGTCTTTGGAGGACAGCCCAGTTCTTGGTAATGTCACTGTTGTGCCATATTTTTCCACTTGATGATGACTGTCTTCTCTGTGTCTATGGTATATCTAACGCTTGGAAATTCTTTTTGTACCCTTCTCCTGACTATACCTTTAACAGTGAGCTCCTCTCATGCTTTGTGGACCATGGCTTTTGTTCTAAGATGCACCAAGAAAACGTCAGAAAATCCTACTAGAAATGTTGAACTTTTGTTTGGGATTAATCAGTCACTTTAAATGATGGCAGGTGTGTACTGACTATTTAGCATGAGTTTGAATGTGATAGGTTAATTCCGAACACAGCCACATCCCCAGTTATAAGAGGGTGTGCACACTTATGCAATCTTATCTCATATAACTGTGTGCAACAACGCAGTGTCATCCAAGACTTTAGCTGCAGAGACTTCATGTTGAACTTACTGTAACTGACTTACTGACAAGCAAATGTTGTTCTTTAAGTTACTTTTATTGTTATTTTTGTTACACATTTCATTAGATTTAATATCAGCTTCTAGAGTTGTTACTAATGTAGTTTTGTCCTCTCTGCACACTATAATCTTCTTCATATTTGAATTTAACTGATAAAAGTCAGCATTTTTTGTGTTTGCAGTACTTTAGTGCACGGCTGCAGCCTTAACAGGCTTTTATATTTGTTATGTTAACAGGAGCTTCTCCAGAGCCGTACATCAGGATACTCAATGTCACAGAGGACACCCCGCTGCAGTGTGGAGGTCCAAGGTGCTTCCCAAAACCTGAAGTAGAGTTCCAGACAGTGCTGGAAACATCCTTCCTGCTGGAGAAGCCTCAGGTCTCTCAAAGTGACAACAGTACACCGTGACCCTCATCACCACTGTGACCAAGAGCGACCATTTCCGCTGTGTCACCAAGCAGAAGGAAATCCACCATGAGACTTCTGCTGAGACCTACGTGCCCTGTCTGTGGTGAGACTTCTTTCTTTATTAGACACTTTTACTTGTTATAAATTATATTTGGTATATTGTTATGATGTCATATGGTGATAATAAACAAGGCCAAAGCTTCAAATAGTTAAATGTGTTCAAATAATCCAGATTTCAGATTAGTGTGAATGCTCCTCATGTCACTATTGTCCATGATAAATTATTACAGAATATTAAATTCTAAAATGTCAGAACTGCAATGCTTTTCTCTTTTTGTGTTCTGTGAGGTTTACAGGTTAGTTTGTGTTCCAATATGAGCCCTAAATATTTCAAAGTGAACTCTGTCTCTGACCATTTCACTTTGATCATCTTTAAAAAAAAATATTGATAAAAAACCATAAATTTAGTTTTAAACTTTGTTATTTTATTATTATTATTTTTTTTCTTGAGTTGGACAGTCACATATTATAAAAACAGGTAAATGAACTCTGACAGCACTTCATCTGTGAAATATCATCACTTTAAACATAAGCTTATATTTCAGTACATTCAGAGTTTCACACTCAGGTTTTGTTTTGTGTTTCAGAGAAACAGTTTGAGGACACGCGCAGCAAAGTGAACGTCACAGGATGGTTGTTCAGTGGATACTTCTTGGGAGTTTTCTCTGTCATTGCAGTTCAAGCTTTGCTTGTAGCTACAAACTGCATCAAAATACAATTTACTAAAGGTAAGTGTATCTCATGAATTGTATCAACATCAACATAATGTGCAGACATCAAAAGAACAGATCATTTCATTTACAAATAAATATAGCAAGTTATAAATACATCATCATCACAGACCTTTAAGTGAATCATTTTTATTTTAATTAGAAATGTCAAATTAAACAGAATGCATTTATATTTCATTTTATCCAGAGCCCTTTATAGTTTTACACTTTTACATGTTTGATGTCCATCGAGAGTATTTTTGGTCACAGACACTTCAGCATGTCGACAGGAGGAGCAACAACCAACCCTATGATCGTGCACAACCCGCTCCATATCCTGAGCCACAGCTGCTGCTGCAGTTATCACCGAGTCTCTTTTAAACAGAGCTTTGAATCAGTAATTACATTTGAAAGTTAAATCCCTGAATGTTCGACCCGTCTGCTGATGAACTTCAGACACTCCCCAGACTGCAGCTAACGCAGGTCCCCAGAGTAAAGACCATGAACCTCCACGAGGGCAAAACAAGAGCAACGTGAAGCAGCTTCTGCGTCTGAGTCTGTTCAGTCTGTGCTGCAAAATAAACAAGAAGTTTAATTTGGTTTGAGAGAGTCTAATTATTTTACAGTGGTAAAGTTCAGCATAAATAAACTCCTCTAGATGTCACACACTAACTGTTTTTGTAACTTTTGAGATAAAATTTGGTGAATTTGGAGTTTAAAGTCTCCGTCAGTCCTCGGTCAGTCCTCCATACGGACACTACAGCTCACCTCCCCGGGGAAAGCAGCCTCCTTTTCCTGCATTAAGAGCCGAGAAGGTCCCGCTGTTTACCGATGATGATTACATGACGTGATTTCAATACTTGAACTCAGTGACTCTATAACTTCCTGTAGCAGTGTTGTAGGTCGAGACTAAAATCTAAATAAATAATTGATGAATTTACACGTGGAAAAGTCACCGTTTACCTGCCCAGTCCTCCACACCGACACTACAGTGAACTCAACAGCAGCCTCAGCCTCCCGCAGTGAGAGCCGTGCAGGCTCTGTAACTTTTACAATGTGTTGGTGAGTTTTCACGATGCCCTGTGGGTCAGGATCTCTGTCACAACACAATCTGACAGCGGCTGTGTACTGGCAAAAGAAGAGTCATCTGTGAAACACGATGAATTCATGAGGCGACTGAAACCATTCAGACCAACTTTTCAGTTCATCTCCACTTTGAAAACAGACTTTTTGTCTGAGCCACCAAAATCATTTCTGTCATAGAAAAGTGACTTTATCTGATCTGAACTTTTCTTTTGTTTCTGCAGGTTCTTGTCAGCAGACAAAGAGTTCTAAAAACAATCATCTGACAGATTCTCCTGAAAGTGATGAACCACTTAAATCACCTGTTTGATGCTGCAGCTTCATCATCAACGTTACAATCTGCAGCCTGCTGAATGAACAATGTCTGACACAGGCTCAACAAAGATTCAGCAGGCTTCACAAACATCAGGGCTTTTGTGTGGATGAACTCTGTTACTTTGAATGTTTTTGTTTGCTTTAGCTTCATCTTAACGTAACCATCTCATTTATATCTCATTTAGCTATCAACTGTTGTTAAGGGCACTTAAATGAAGACAAAGGCACGTACACAACTCAACTAAACAAGTAAACAGTGATAAATAATGAGCCAACAGAAAGCTTACAACATGGAGGATCACACTCTCCAGAGACATTTAGTGACCGGCTGATTAGCTCGCACAGATTGACTCTTCTGTCTCACCTGTTGTGATTGCTTTCCTGAAAGCAGCAACAGTGACAGACAGAAACTTAAACACTCGAGATGACTTTACTTGTAACAAGGAAAAATTTATTTACATATTGAGTATAAAAGAAACATTTATTAGTGTTTATTACATTCAGTCATTTAGCTTTTATCCAAAGCGACTCTCAGAGAAGGGAACAATCAAGGTACAGGGTGACACAGGGAATCATTTTCATGTTGATGTCGTGGTGTATTGTATGTTTGTCTGGGAGGAGCAGCCGTTCAGTTTTTGAAGGTTCAGCTGGAGGTGATGAGCCTTCATCCATGTGGAGATATCTGAGAGGCATTAGGAGACCACTGCAGAGACCGAGGGCTCCACAGGAGGAAATGACCACCAGATCATAGGACAGTGTTCTCTAAGCGTCCTCTGTACAGCTACTTTCCTGACAGCACTGCATTGAATGTCTGTGTGTGTGTGTGTGTGTGTGTGTGTGTGTGTGTGTGTGTGTGTGTGTGTGAGTGAATTTCTTAAAAGTTTTGTTTATTTGAGCTGTTGACACTGTTGCCAAAAGTGAATGATTGAAAGAAAAAACTCTTTACGGTGCTTTAAATATTATTGTATTATATATTATTATTATTATTACTGTGTTACAGGCCGCTGTTTGTTTGTGTGACACTCAGCTGTAAATGCACTTAATCAATGCTGTATATTGCACTTAAATGGTCAGTTAACTGGACTACTGAGACAGGTTAGCTCATTTGGAAGACGCTCCTGTTAGGAGGTTTAAATCCAGCTTTGCTGTGTCATTCTTTGTCTCTTTCCACACTTTCCTGTCATTCAGCTGTCTCTGCAATAAAGCTTAAACTTTATGAATGCCTTCTGTGTTTTTGTATTGACTATAGATGACTTACTCTTTGGACTGTTGCAGAGTGTGTAAGTGAATTTGATGTGATGTTTCTAATGTCAGGTGAGGGGCACATTCCCCCATACTGCATGTCGATGTCTGTGAGGCCGTCTAACCTCCGTCTGAAGGAGAGTGCTCCACATTACTAAAGGAAATCCTTAAACCTTAATGAAGTGATTAAACCATACACCCACTACAAAAGGCAAAGACTAAAATAGACAGAAACTCTAAAACTTTGTGTCATAAATCCACAGTAACAGGAAAGTCAGCAGCAGAGAACGGCCGAGCTTCCAAATATTTTCAGTATTCCATCGTGTTGAGATAACAGGATCATTTACCTGTTTTATTAAGTCACTGCAGTTTCAGGCAACGTGTTGTTTGACTTCAGTCACAAAAATGAAACAGTGATGTTCAGAATCAGCTCGACCAGCTACAAGATTTAAAGTACTGCTAACACGAGCAGTGTTGGGTATAGTTACTTTGGAGAGTAGTTAATTAGGTTACAACGTTACCATCAATTAAAAGCAATCTGTTACGTTACAGCGTCACCTATGAATAAAAGTAACGCGTTAGAGTACTCATGCGTTACCAAAAGTAACAACAGGAAAGACAGTCAGCTGGGACACAAGATGGTTTTTGTGGATTTTCTTGTGGTCGACAGCGCAGAGTGCATTTTACCGTTATGTTGTTCTTATGTTGTTCACACACACACACACACAGGTAACGTAGGTCAGCAGGGCACAGACGCATCATCACAGCGCTGCCTCTGCTGACACATCCGCAGGTGGCGCAGTCTGTCTGACAGAAAGCAGCTGCAGGAATGTTTCTTTACTTATCCGGAGAAATTCTTAAAGTAACTGATTACTTTTTTAAAAAATAAAGAGGTTACTGATTGCTTAACGCACGAAACTAACGTGTTCCGTTGCACGAAAAAAGTAATTAGAGTACTCTAATCCACAACACTGAATACGAGTGTGTCAGTCTGTTTTACACAGTAGCGCTCAAACAGCGTGAAACACACAGCTGAGTCAATAAAGCATGATCGTTTAAGGACGGATACTAAACCTTCATCAACAAAAGTTCTTTGTAAACGTTAAATAAAATCTGACTTTTGATCTTCACTTGAAATAATTTCTTCAAATTTTTAAGGTGAAAATTTCAGACAAAGACACATTTGACCTGGAGTTATGACTTTTGTCAGCGGAGTCTGTAAAGATAAATTACTGTCTGTGTTATCGCAGCGTCTCTGAGCTGCTGCGATTGACAAAAAACATTTAGGTGACTTTTATTTTGCTTCTGTCCAGTTTGAATAAAGTTACAAAGAACATATTTCTGATTAAGATCATTTCCATAATGTCAGACTCTTATAATAAACAAAAACAACACTTTTAGTAGACATACTTTGACAGGCGCATTTGTAATTTTGTAATTTTAATGTTAATCTATTACTTTTTAAAGTAATCTATTTTTATCTCTCTTGATCTTTCTAAGAAATCATTTTTAAATTTACTTTAAAAAATGAAAAAATACTATATACAAAGATTACTTTAATCCATTACTTTAAAAAAATAATAATTTACATTTAAAGAAATACTTTTCAAAAGTAATCCATTACTTTTCAAAATTGATTTCAAGATTGCTGTACTATAGATTATTATAAAAATTACTTTGAAAGCAAAGATTACTTTCAAAATAACATTTTTTTAATTACTAAAAAAACATTACTGTAAAAAATAAAGATTTAGTATGAAAATACTTTTTGAAAGTAGTAGATTGCTTTCAAAACTAATAGATTACTACTGCCAGATTAGTAATAGATTGCTTTCAAAAGTAATAGATTACTTATAAGACAAAATGTACTTTCAAAAAATAAAGAAATAAAAAATTACATAAATACTTTCAACCTAACAGCTTATTTTCAAAAAAATATATTTTTAATTAAAACATAAACAATACTTTTAAAAGTAAGAGATTGCTTACAAAACTACTCAATTACTTTCAAAAATACTTTTAAAAAAATACTTTTTAATAATAGATTACCTTGAAAAGTGATATATTGAAAAGTATTTTATACTTCATTTTTAATTGAAACTTTTAAAATAATCTATTACTTCTAAGTATTGTTAAGTAATTTTTAAATCTAGTAATTTTTATCTATTACTTTTGAAAGTAATCTATTACTTTTAAAAAGTGTTTTTAAAGTAATTTTTAAAAATATTATTTATTTTAGAAAGTAATCTGTTACTTTTACAAAGTATTTTTTTAAAGTACTTTTTCAAAATCTATTTTTATTTTCAAAAGTAATCTATTACTTTTGAAAGTAATCTATTACTTTTAAAAGTATTTTTAAGTACTTTTAAATATATTTTACGAAAGTAATCTATTACTTTGAAAGTAGTCTATTACTTAAAGTATTTTTTAAAAGTACTTTTTAAAGATATATATTTTTATTTTTAGTAATCTATTACTTTTGAAAGTAGTCTATTACTTTTAAAAGTATTTTTTAAGTACTTTTTAAAGATATATTTTATTTTGAAAGTAATCTATTACTTTTAAAAAGTATTTTTAAGTACTTTTCAAAATCTATTTTTATTTTCAAAAGTAATCTATTACTTTTGGTAATCTAATACTTCTAAAAAGTATTTTTAAGTACTTTTTAAAAATATATTTTACTTTTGAAAGTAATCTATTACTTTGAAAGTAGTCTATTACTTTTAAAAAGTATTTTTTTAAAAGTACTTTTTAAGATATATTTTTATTTTTAGTAATCTATTACTTTTGAAGTAAATGTACTTTTAAAAAGTATTTTTTAAAGTAATTTTAAAAAATATTTTTATTTTTAAAGTAATCTATTACTTTTTAAAGTAATCTATTACTTTTAAAAAGTATTTAAAATACTTTTAAAAATATATTTTTACTTTTAAAGTAATCTATTACGATTAAAAGTATTTTTAAGTAATTTTAAAAATATATTTTACTTTTGAAAGTAATCTATTACTTTTGAGAAAGTAATCTATTACTTCTAAAGTTTTTTTAAAATTACTTTTAAAGATATATTTTATTTTTGAAAGTAATCTATTACTTTTGAAGTAATCAATTATACGATTAAAAGTATTTTGAAGTAATTTTTAAGAATATGTTTTACTTTTGAAAGTAATCTATTACACTTTGAAAGTAATCTATTACTTCTAAAAGTATTTTTTAAGTACTTTTAAAGATATATTTTATTTTTAATGTCTATTACTTTAAAAGTATTTTAAAGTAATTTTTAAAAATATATTTTTTCTTTTGAAAGTAATCTATTACTTTTGCAGGTAATCTATTACTTCTAAAAAGTATTTTTTTGGTCATTTTTAAAGGATATATTTTATGTTTTGATACTAATCTGTTACTTTTGTAAGTAGCATTGCTTGAAATGCTTTTTTCATAATTTTTAAAAATTTTCTAATTTTGAAAGTAATCTATTACTTTTAAAGTATTTTTAGTACTTCTTAAAGATATATTTTTATTTTGAAAGTAATCTATTACTTTTGAAAGTAATCTATTACTTTTAAAAGTATTTTTAAGTACTTTTAAAAATATATTTTTACTTTTGAAAGTAATCTATTACTTTGAGAAGTAGTCTATTACTTTTAAAAGTATTTTTTTAAGTACTCTTTAAAGATATATTTTTTATTTTTAGTAATCTATTACTTTTGAAAGTAATCAATTATTACGATTAAAGTATTTTTAAGGATGCTTTTTAAAGATATATTTTATTTTGAGTAATCTATTCTAAAGTATTTTTAAGTACTTTTTAAAGATATATTTTATTTTTAGTAATCTATTACTTTTAAAAAGTATTTTAAGTACTTTTAAAAATATATTTTTACTTTTTGAAAGTAATCTATTACTTTTGAAGTAGTCTATTACTTTTAAAGTATTTTTTAAAAGTACTTTTAAAGATATATTTTTATTTTTTGAGAAGTAATCTATTACTTTTGAAAGTAGTCTATTACTTTTAAAAGTATTTTTAAGTACTTTTAAAGATATATTTTTATTTTAGTAATCTATTACTTTTAAAAAGTATTTTTAAGAAATGCTTTTTCAAAATCTATTTTATTTTCAAAAGTAATCTATTACTTTTAAAGTAATCTATTACTTCTAAAGTTTTTTTAAGTACTTTTTAAAAGATATATTTTATTTTTAGTAATATTACTTTTGAAAGTAATCAATTACGATTAAAAGTATTTTTGAAGTAATTTTAAGAATATATTTTACTTTTAAGTAATCTATTACTTTTGAAAGTAATCTATTACTTCTAAAAGTATTTTTAAGTACTTTTTAAAGATATATTTTATTTTTGAAAGTAATCTATTACTTTTAAAAAGTATTTTAAAGTAATTTTTAAAAATATATTTTTCTTTTGAAGTAATCTATTACTTTTGCAGGTAATCTATTACTTCTAAAAGTATTTTTTTTGAAGTCATTTTAAGGATATATTTTATGTTTTGATACTAATCTGTTACTTTTGTAAGTAACGTGTTACTTGAAATACTTTTTCATAATTTTTAAAAATATTTTCTAATTTTTGAAAGTAATCTATTTACTTTTTAAAGTATTTTTAAGTACTTAAAGATATATTTTTATTTTTGAAAGTAATCTATTACTTTTGAAAGTAATCTATTACTTTTTAAAAATATTTTTTTAAGTACTTTTAAAAATATGTTTTTACTTTTGAAAGTAATCTATTACTTTTAGTAGTCTATTACTTTTAAAAGTATTTTTAAGTACTCTTTAAAGATATATTTTATTTTTGAAAGTAATCTATTGCACGAAAGTAATCAATTACACGATTAAGTATTTTCAAAGTACTTTTTAAAGATATATTTTTATTTTGAAAGTAATCTGATAAAGTATTTTTAAGTACTTTTTAAGATATATTTTTATTTTTTGAAAGTAATCTATTACTTTGAAAGTAATCTATTACTTTTAAAGTATTTTTAAGTACTTTTAAAAATATTTTTACTTTTGAAAGTAATCTATTACTTTTAAAGAAAGTAGTCTATTACTTTTAAAAAGTATTTTTAAGTACTCTTTAAAGATATATTTTATTTTGAAAGTAATCTGTACTTTTGAAGTAATCAATTCCCGATTAAAAAGTATTTTTAAAGTACTTTTTAAAGATATATTTTTATTTTTGAAAGTAATCTATTACTTCTAAAAAGTATTTTTTTAAGTACTTTTTAAAGATATGTACATATTTTATTTTGAAAGTAATCTATTACTTTTAAAGTATTTTTAAGTACTTTTAAAAATATATTTTACTTTTTGAAAGTAATCTATTACTTTTAGTAGTCTATTACTTTTAAGTATTTTTAAAGTACTTTTAAAGATATATTTTATTTTTGAAAGTAATCTATTACTTTTGAAAGTAATCTATTCTTTTAAAAGTGTTTTTAAGTACTTTTTAAAGATATATTTTTATTTTGAAAGTAATCTATTGCTTTTAAAAAGTATTTTTTAAAGTACTTTTTCAAAATCTATTTTTATTTTCAAAAGTAATCCTATTACTTTTAGTAATCTATTACTTCTAAAAAGTATTTTTTTAGTCTTTTTAAAAATATATTTTTACTTTTAGTAATCTATTACTTTTGAAAGTAGTCTATTACTTTTAAAAGTATTTTTAAATCTTTTTAAGATATATTTTATTTTTTTTAGTAATCTGTACTTTTGAAAGTAATCTATTACTTTTAAAAGTATTTTTAAAAAGTAATTTTAAAAAATATTTTATTTTTAAGTAATCTATTACTTTTAAAGTAATCTATTACTTTTAAAAGTATTTTAGTACTTTTTTAAAAATATATTTTACTTTTAAAGTAATCTATTGCCAGATTAAAAGTATTTTTTAAGTAATTTTTAAAAATATATTTTTTTACTTTTGAAAGTAATCTATTACTTTTGAAAGTAATCTATTACTTCTAAAAGATTTTTAAGTACTTTTAAAGATATATTTTTATTTTTGAGAAAGTAATCATATTACTTTTAGAAGTAATCAGTACGATTAAAAGTATTTTTGAAGTAATTTTTAAGAATATATTTTTACTTTTTAAGTAATCTATTACTTTTGAAAGTAATCTATTACTTCTAAAAAGTATTTTTAAGTACTTTTAAAGATATATTTTATTTTTGAAAGTAATCTATTACTTTTAAAGAGTATTTTAAGTAATTTTTAAAAATATATTTTTCTTTTGAAAGTAATCTATTACTTTTGCAGGTAATCTATACTTCTAAAAAGTATTTTTGGTCATTTTAAGGATATATTTTATGTTTTTGATATAATCTGTTACTTTTGTAAGTAACGTGTTATATGAAATGCTTTTTTCATAATTTTTAAAATATTTTCTAATTTTTTTGAAAGTAATCTATTACTTTAAAAGTATTTTTAAGTACTTCTTAAAGATATATTTTATTTTGAAAGTAATCTATTACTTTTAGTAATCTATTACTTTTAAAAAGTATTTTTTTAAGTACTTTTTAAAAATATATTTTTACTTTTGAAAGTAATCTATTACTTTTGAAAGTAGTCTATTACTTTTAAAAAGTATTTTTTTAAGTACTCTTTAAAGATATATTTTTATTTTTTAGTAATCTATTACTTTTGAAGTAATCAATTCTGATTAAAAGTATTTTTAAAGTACTTTTTAAAGATATATTTTATTTTTGAAAGTAATCTATTACTTCTAAAAAGTATTTTTTTAAGTACTTTTTAAAGATATATTTTTATTTTTGAAAGTAATCTATTACTTTTAAAGTATTTTTAAAGTACTTTTAAAGATATATTTTATTTTTAGTAATCTATTACGTTTGAAAGTAATCTATTACTTTTAAAAGTATTTTTAGTAATTTTAAAAAATATTTATTTTTTGTAATCTATTACTTCTAAAAAGTATTTTTAAGTACTTTTTAAAGATATATTTTTATTTTATTAATCTATTACTTTTAAAAAGTATTTTTAAAGTAATTTTAAAATATATTTTTCTTTTTGAAAGTAATCTATTACTTTTAGTAGTCTATTACTTTTAAAGTATTTTTAAGTACTTTTTAAAGATATATTTTATTTTGAAAGTAATATTGCTTTTAAAAGTATTTTTAAGTACTTTTTCAAAATCTATTTTTATTTTTCAAAAAGTAATCTATTACTTTTGAAAGTAATCTATTACTTCTAAAAAGTATTTTTTTAAGTACTTTTTAAAAATATATTTTTACTTTTGAAAGTAATCTATTACTTTTGAAAGTAATCTATTACTAAAGAAGTATTTTAAAGTAATTTTAAAAAATATTTTTATTTTAAAGTAATCTATTACTTTTTAAAGTAATCTATTACTTTTAAAAGTATTTTAAGTACTTTTAAAAATATATTTTACTTTTAAAAAGTAGTCTATTACGATTAAAAAGTATTTTTAGTAATTTTTAAAAATATATTTTACTTTGAAAGTAATCTATTACTTTTATTAATCTATTACTTCAAAAAGTATTTTTTAAGTACTTTTTAAAGATATATTTTATTTTGAAAGTAATCTATTACTTTTAAAAGTATTTTTAACAATTTTAAAAATATATTTTTCTTTTAGTAATCTATTACTTTTGCAGGTAATCTATTACTTCTAAAAAGTATTTTTAGTCATTTGAGATATATTTATGTTTTTGATACTAATCTGTTACTTTGTAAATAGCATTATTGTAATGCTTTTTAGTACTTTAAAGATATATTTTTATTTTAGTAATCTGTACTTTTGAAAGTAATCTATTACTTTTAAAAAGTATTTTTTAAGTACTTTTTAAAAATATATTTTACTTTTTAGTAATCTATTACTTTTGAAAGTAGTCATACTAAAAGTATTTTTTTAAGTACTTTTTAAGATATATTTTTATTTTTGAAAGTAATCTATTACATTTGAAAATGATCTATTACTTTTAAAAGTATAAAAGTACTTTTAAAGATATATTTTATTTTTAAATGTACTTTTGAAGTAATCTATTACTTTTAAAAGTGATACAAAAGTAATTTTTAAAAAATATTTTTATTTTAAGTAATCTATTACTTTTAAAGTAATCTATTACTTTTAAAAAGTATTTTAAATTACTTTTTAAAAATATATTTTACTTTTAAAAGTAATCTATTACGATTAAAAAGTATTTTTTAAGTAATTTTTAAAAATATATTTTTACTTTTGAAAGTAATCTATTACTTTTGAAAGTAATCTATTACTTCTAAAAAGTATTTTTAAGTACTTTTAAAGATATTTTTATTTTGTGTCTATATTTTTAAAAGTATTTTTAAAGCAATTTTAAAATCATATTTTTCTTTTGAAAATCTATTACTTTTGCAGGTAATCTATTACTTCTAAAAGTATTTTTGAGTCATTTTAAGGATATATTTTATATTTTGATACTAATCTGTTACTTTTTGTAAATGCGTGTTATGAAATGCTTTTTCATAATTTTAAAAAATATTTTCTAATTTTGAAAGTAATCTATTACTTTTGAAAGTAATCTATTACTTTTAAAAAGTATTTTAAATGCTTTTTAAAAATATATTTTACTTTGAAAGTAATCTATTACTTTTGAAAGTAGTCTATTACTTTAAAAGTATTTTTAAGTACTTTTAAAGATATATTTTATTTTTAGTAATCTATTACTTTTAGTAAATATTACTTTTAAAAGTATTTTTAAAGTACTTTTAAAAGATATATTTTTATTTTTAGTAAATATTACTTTTAAAAGTATTTTAAAGTACTTTTAAAAATATATTTTTACTTTGAAATAATCTATTACTTTTGAAAGTAATCAATTCTGATTAAAAAGTATTTTTAAATAATTCTTAAAAATATATTTTAATTTTGAAAGTAATCTATTACTTTTGAAAGTAATCTATTACTTCTAAAAGTATTTTTTAAGTACTTTTTAAAGATATATTTTTATTTTTGAAAGTAATCTATTACTTTTGAAAGTAATCAATTACGATTAAAAAGTATTTTTAAAGTAATTTTAAAAATATATTTTACTTTTGAAGTAATCTATTACTTTTAAGTATTTTTAAGTACTTTTAAAAAATATATTTTTACTTTGAAAGTAATCTATTACTTTGAAAGTAGTCTATTACTTTTAAAGTATTTTTTAAAGTACTTTTAAGATATTACATTTTTGAAAGTAAATTCACGATTAAAAAGTATTTTTAAAGTACTTTTTAAAATATATTTTATTTTTGAAAGTAATCTATTACTTTTAGAAAGTAATCTATTACTTTAAAGTATTTGATACTTTTAAAAATATATTTTTATTTTACAGAAAGTAATCTATTACTTGCAAAGTATTTTTAAGTAACTTTTTAAAAATATTTTTACTTTTGAAGTAATCTATTACTTTTGAAAGTAATCAGTCTGGAATTAAAAGTATTTTTAAATAATTCTTAAAAATATATTTTAATTGCAGTAATCTATTACTTTTGAAAGTAATCTATTACTTCTAAAAGTATTTTTTTAAGTACTTTTTAAAGATATATTTTTATTTTTGAAAGTAATCTGTGCACTTTAGAAGTAATCAATTAACGATTAAAAGTATTTTTAAAGTAATTTTTAAAAATATATTTTTACTTTTAAGTAATCTATTACTTTTAAAAGTATTTTAGTACTTTTTAAAAATATATTTTTACTTTTAGTAATCTATTACTTTAGAAGTAGTCTATTACTTTTAAAGTATTTTTAAAATTGCTTTTTAAGATATATTTTATTTTTGAAAGTAAATAAATTCACGATTAAAAGTATTTTAAAGTACTTTTTAAAAATATATTTATTTTTGAAAGTAATGTTACTTTGAAAGTAATCTATTACTTTTTAAAAGTATTTTTAAGTACTTTTAAATATATTTTTACTTTTAAGGTAATCTATTACTTTTGAAAGTAATCTGTTACGATTAAAAGTATTTTTAAGTAATTTTTAAAAATATATTTTTACTTTTGAAAGTAATCTATTACTTTTGAAGTAATCTATTACTTCTAAAAGTATTTTTAAGTACTTTTAAAGATATATTTTTATTTTTTTAAGTAATCTATTACTTTTGAAAGTAATCTATTACTTTTAAAAGTATTTTTAAAGTAATTTTAAAAAATATTTTTATTTTGAGGATCTATTACTTTTACAGGTAATCTATTACTACTAAAAAATATTTTTTTGGTCATTTATAAGAATATATTTTATATTTTTGATACTAATCTGTACTTTTAAAATGATATTACTTTTAAGTATTTTAAAAGAGTACTTTTTAAAAATATGTTTTATTTTTAAATTAATCTTTTACCTTTGAAAGTAATCTATTACTTTTAAAAGTATTTTAAAGTACTTTTAAAAATATATTTTATTTTTAGAAAGTAATCTATTACTTTTAAAGTAATCATTACTTTTAAAAGTATTTTTAAGTACTTTTAAAATATATTTTATTTTAAGTAATCTATTACTTTTTAAAGTAATCCATTACTTTTAAAAAGTATTTTTTAAGTACTTTTTAAAAATATATTTTTATTTTTGAAAGTAATCTATTACTTTTAGTAATCTAATACTTTTAAAAAGTATTTTTTTAAAATAATTTTAAAAATATATTTTTATTTTGAAAGTAGTCTATTACTTTTAAGTAATCCATTACTTTTAAAAGTATTTTAAGTACTTTTTAAAAATATATTTTACTTTTTAAAAGTAATCTATTACTTTTAAGTAATCTATGCACACAAAGTATTTTTAAGTAATTTTTAAATATATTTTTAAGTAATCTATTACTTTTAGTAATCTATTACTTTTAAAAATAATTTTAAATAATTTTTAGCAGTAATCTATTACTTTTTAGTAATCTATTGCTAAAAGTATTTTACGTAATTTTTAAATATATTTTGTTTTTTGAAAATAATCTATTACTTTTGAAAGTAATCTATTACTTTTAAAGTATTTTAAGTAATTTTTAAAATATTTTCTTTTTGAAAGTAATCTATTATTAGTTTTGCAGGTAATCTATTACTTTTAAAAAGTATTTTTTTGGTCATTTTTAAGAATATATTTTATGTTTTTCATACTAATCTGTTACTTTTGCAAGTAACGTATTGCTTGAAAATGCTTTTCAAAATTTTAAAATATTTTTCTAATTTTTTGAAAGTAATCTATTACTTTTAAAGTAATCTATTACTTTTAAAAAGTATTTTAAGTACTTTTAAAAATATATTTTTACTTTTGAAAGTATATTACTTTTGAAAATAAATCTATCACGATTAAAAAGTATTTTTTTAAGTACTTTTTAAAGATATATTTTATTTTTGAAGTAATCTATTACTTTTAGATAATCTATTACTTCTAAAAGTATTTTTTTTTGTCATTTTAAGAATATATTTTATGTTTTTGATACTAATCTGTTACTTTTGCAAGTGACGTATTGCTTGAAATGCTTTTTTTCATAATTTAAAAAAAAAATTCTAATTTTTGAAAGTAATCTAGTACTTTTGAAAGTAATCTATTACTTTTAAAAAGTATTTTTTTAAATAATTTTTAAAAATATATTTTATTTTGAAAGTAATCCTTACGATTAAAGTATTTTAAGTAATTTTTAAAAATATATTTTTATTTTTGAAAGTAATCTATTACTTTTGAAAGTAATCTATTACTTTTAAAAAGTATTTTTTAAGTAATTTTAAAATATATTTTTATTTTTGAAAGTAATCTATTACTTTTGCAGGTAATCATATTACTTCTAAAGTATTTTTTAAATAATTTTTAAAAATATATTTTTATTTTTGAAAGTAATCCTATTCGATTAAAAAGTATTTAAAGTAATTTTTAAAAATATATTTTTATTTTGAAAGTAATCTATTACTTTTGAAAGTAATCTATTATTTTTAAAGTATTTTTAAGTACTTTTTAAAAATATATTTACTTTTGAAAGTAATCTATTACTTTTAGTAATCTATCACGAATTAAAGAGTATTTTTAAGTAATTTTTAAAATATATTTTTACTTTTGAAAGTAATCTATTACTTTTGAAAGTAGTCTATTACTTTTAAAAAGTATTTTTTAAGTACTTTTTAAAGATATATTTTTATTTTTGAAAGTAATCTATTACGATTAAAATGTATTTTTAAGTAATTTTAAAAATATATTTTTATTTTTAAGTAAATATTACTTTTAAGTAATTTTTTAAAGTACTTTTTAAAAATATATTTTTATTTTTGAAAGTAATCTATTACTTTTGAAAGTAATCTATTACGATTAAAAAGTATTTTTAAGTAATTTTAAAAATATATTTTTACTTTAAGTAATCTCTTGTTAAAAAATATTTTAAGTACTTTTTAAAGATATATTTTTTATTTTTAAGAAAGTAATCTATTACTTTTAAAAAGTATTTTTAAGTAATTTTAAAATATATTTTATTTTTGAAAGTAATCTATTACTTTTGCAGGTAATCCTATTACTTCTAAAAGTATTTTTTTTGTCATTTTAAGAATATATTTTATGTTTTGATACTAATCTGTTACTTTTAAATCGTGTGCTTGCAAATGCTTTTTCATAATTTTGAAAAGTAATCTATTACTTTTAAAAGAATTTTAAAATAATTTTTAAAAATATATTTTTATTTTTAGTAATCTGTTACGATTAAAAGTATTTTCCAGTAATTTTTAAAAATATATTTTTATTTTGAAAGTAATCTGTACAATTAAAAATGTTTTTAAAAGTAATTTTAAAAATGTATTTTTATTCTTGATATGAATCTATTAATTTAAAAATTTTGTTTTTTTAAAAATACATTTATTTTTGAAAGTAATTTGTACTTTCAAAAAGTATTTTTAAGTAATATTTAAAAAATATGATTTTTAATTTTCAAAGTAATCTATTACTTTTGAAGGTAAGCTATTATCTTAAAAAAAAATTTTTTTAATTTTTTAAAAAAAATTTTAAAAGTCATTAACTAGGAATTTTTTTTGATAATCCATTAATTTAATTAAAAAGTTTTTTAAAAGTTTTTTACTAATTAACTTCTTTGTTTTTGAAAGTAATTTTAATTACTCATAATTACTTTTAAAGGTTTTTAAGTAATTTTTAAATATATTTTTATTTTTGAAAGCGTATATTACTTTGAAAGTAATCTATTACTTAAAAAAACTTTTATTATTTTTAGTAATTTTTAAGAATATATATTTTATTTATTGTATATCAAATTCTGGCTTTATTCTCAGAATTTTGAGCTTTTTCTCTAAAAAGAAATAATTAAATATCATTTTTTTAGAATTCTGACTGAAGCTCACTGAAACCTGAAAGGTATCTGATGTGATGTTTCTGATGTCAGGTGAGGGGCACATTCCCCCATACTGCTGGTCTAGGTCTGTATAACCGTCTAACCTCTGTCTGAAGGTGAGTGTTCCAGCAGCAGCATTACTAAAGGAAATCCTTAAGCCTTGTTAAATGATTCAAATATACACCCACTACACTGGCAAAGGCAAAGGCTGACTACAGCGTTGGCAATAAGGTCTCAGCCAAGCTCACGCCCTCTGAGAGCCAGAAAACTCCTATAAACTCATAAATTCATAAATCGGGGAGTAAGTTTCAGTCTCAGCCCATATTCTCCATAGATCTGAGCATTGAGGACTAACCTGAAGGATGTCGATCAGCAATCCTGCAATTCACCACCATGGACAGCGCTGAGCACTGAGCATGCTGTTTGAGTTCCAGTAACAGAAATGTGTTCAGAGAATCAAGCTCACGATCCAGAATACTGATCTAACATGAAGCGATGTCAGTTTATTTGTACAGTGGCGCTCAAGCGTGAAACACGTGAAAAACTGGCAGCCTGAAACACAGCTAGATCAATAAAACATTGCTCGTTTAATGTTTGTCATTAATCATGAATCCACAACACAGCAGTTTGTTGTTTTAGTGAGTAGGAAGAAAACGTAGTATTTACATCTACTGTCATACACATACACAGTTTATGCCCATGCTAACACAATAAGACTTTTATATACAAGAAATACTCATTAGCATCATGGTTGTCATTGATGCAAATACACAAAATAATAACGAAGCTCCGCTCAGCTGCCTGACATAATCAGAATAATTAGACAAAGTGATCAACCATTATTGTTGGCTCTGTCGTCTAGGTTTAAAAACAGTTTTACATCAGAAGAACAATGCAACGTCCTCGTAATACAGGTCTGCCCTTGCTCGTCAGTATAAATACATCTCTGCTAGTTTATGTACACACAAACCTAAACCCAGTCTCCCCCGTGCACTGAATATGACTTTCCCTTCACATCCTCCTCTCTTTATCCCATTCCAGTGTTTAAAAATCAAGAGACATACAAGCGTGTGTGTGTGTGTGTGTGTGTTCAGTGACTGGTATCACAGTCACGCTGTTGGGACATATAAATATCTTTGTGTTCTATTCATATTATTCATGTGTTGACCACGCGTCTTCTTTCATAGTGATCAAATGTCCCTGCTGTCCAAACATCTTGTCCTGTTTCTTTTCATGTTTTCTTTTGTTACAAAGTAAAAAGAAAGAAAAGCGATTCAAACAGACGTCGAATAAAGAACTTGAGGCTTTGCATAGTTCCTTTTTGTGTGTGTGAACGGATCAAGCAATAATCGTGAGTTCGGATGATTTATGACAAATTTCCAGCTCGTTTGTGTAAGTAGACTGATAGCAGTGTCCATGTGTAGGTACGCACTGTTAATGATCAAAATCATGTTGTGTGTCTGTAATGGTTCAGGCTGCGTCCAGAGGAAATACAGTGCAGAAAATATCACCACTCTCATTCTTTGACATCTTTTAAGTTTTAAATTCTAATTATTATTATTTTACTTTTTAAGAGGCCACATGTGAAACATGTTTTGATTCTGACTTTAAAACTAAAATTCAAATATATATATATTTTATTTCTTTACAAATTAAACTCAAATTCTGACTTTGTAAAGAAATAATAATAAATGTTCTGACAGGAAAAATTAGAAGTTAGAAGAAGTCAAGAATTCTGAGTATTAAAGTCATAATTTAGTTTAGAATTTTAAAAATATCTATATTTTATTATTTTTTTAGAAAAAAGTCAGAACTCAAATCAGATTTTCACGTGTGGCTGATCCTCTTCCGTGCTCTGAGACTTTGTGACTGTCATTATGAAGCTTCACTGTGTGCAAATGAAAATATGATCCAGAAACAGTGTAGCAGTTAAAGAAGCTAAACCAGGCTGAGCTAGCAGCTGTTCTGATTCAGTTTTGTTCGTTTCAGTCAAAAAGGAGAGCAGTGATTGGGTGAGATTTCAAGGGGATGAGCATAATCTGAGCCAGTGATAACAGAAATAAAAATCAAAGTTTTCTCCTTCACAGTATTTTTACATAAAACACAGCGACTCTTCTTCAGTGCACACAAGTTCTCCAGTAGTTCAACCTTTTGTGGCTCGCTCACAGTCTTCCAGTGAATAAACATGCATACAAAACCTGATTTTAAAACATTAACATTAAAAATGACAAAAAGTGTATATTTATTATAGTTAATATTCTCACTATAAATATCCATCTGATGCCTCGCGCACATTTACAGGTTTTTTCCCATGAACGTCTCCTCGGCTAAAAAAATCCCTCTGGGGTTAAACGCCTCTTTAACATCGAGAGCTTTAAATAAAATGAAATCTCTTGTCCCCTGAAGTTTGGGATCGACATGTAGGCTGTGGCGTCATCCCTCTTTTTAAACAAATTGCGTCGCGTATCATCGACAGCTACAAGCGGCTCAGAGGAAGCGCTTATCTGCACTGGCCTACGTAGGATTTCACCTTCAAATTAAAGAGTATCAGGATTAAATATAAATTAGATTTATATACGTCTATATACTGTGTTACGTTTATCTACACTGATGGAAAATATAAATCTGACAGTAAGATGAGGTGGAGGACCTCCATGTGTCAGATCTGGCGGACTCTTTGACAGTTATAGAAACATCTATTTGGGATTATAATTCTTTTACGTTTTGGTGCTTTGATTGGTTAAAAGTGCTGCTTGTCTTCAGAAACGGAGCTTCTAATATATTCCCTTTAGAGTTTGGTGAAAATAAAATCAATAACTTACATGAGCTGGATGCATGTCGCGATTTCAGTACAAGTGTGGCTGCGTTTAGAAGTATGTTTTGTGGGCCGTTATGAATTGAGTAGAAAAAGCTGATTAAATAATTAGTTTTTACTTTAAAGAAACGAATCCCGAGGCTCGATGTTAACAAATGCGAGGATGCACTGAGTCGGAGATAATACGTTTGGTTAGCGGATGTCGACGGACTAAACCTTCATCTTTAGTGTTAGTTTGGTTACTGAACCAGGGCAGCGAGTCTTTCTTTCCAGTTTTAGGCTCTTCCTTTAACTCACAGAAAGAGTTTATATTCTGTTCATCATCATCATCATCATCATCATCATCATCCTCGCTGATGCCGTGCTCCCAGTACTTGGCATGTCCTTGGTGGCTGCGATTATCGGCTGGGAAGATCTTGCAGGGCATGGGCAGCGGTGCAGGAGAGGCGCAGACTGAGTGTTCAGGGTCTTCTTCAGGGGATGCCCCTCTCTGAGAGTAGGGTTGGGGGCAGGGCTGGAGGCACAAATTGGAGGTGGTAAAGAGGTGGGTGATAGGGGATGTAGTGCGGGTGAAAGTGGTGGTAGTAGTGGTGGTGGTGTTGGGGTGCGGCAGCCGTCCTGTTGCTGCTGCTCTGCGGTTGTTGTGGAACTCCGGTGGAAGCTGAACCCGGTGCCTGGGTTGGTTGATTTGTCACCCCCGCCTGGGCGGGCGCGCCTCTGGGGCGGGTGTGCGGCAGGGTGGAGGTTTGGCTCCTTCGGACATCAGGCTCAGAGGCGCTGTACCTGACCGGGCTGGTAAAGCGAGTCAGGTCTTCCCTGGTCAGTGGTCCAGGCCTGTAGCTGCTGAGGCGGACTCCCAGGTATCTGTCACGACTGGCCGGGGTCGGAGGAGGCCGAGGGCCGCCGAAGTTACTCTCACTGAGAGAGACTCCAGAGCACAAGCTGCCTGACAAAGTGGAGTTACTGCCATCAGGATGGACTGTGGACTGGTGGGCGGGGGCAGGTATAGGGTGCAGCGGAGACTGCAGAGAGCGAGCCTGGGAGAGATACAAGAGTGGCTGATGTTCAGTCATTCATGCAAACATTTTAACTATTTAGACCCTTCAAGAACTTTGTGTTTTTAGCAGGATGATCTGAAGATCACCAGGATCAGAAAGAAAAAGTGAAAAAGTATTAAATAAAACAATACCGGTGAGTTTTCTCACATTCTCTCTGGTTAACAACATCTGAAAAAGTTTTGGCAGGAATTTTCTTTTCGAGAGGCTAAAAGCATCACAGCCCGTCTTTTAAATAGAAAATACAATAAATCAAAACCTGACAAACCTTTTTTCAGATGTTCTTAAATCTTAAACACAGGAGAGAAAACGTCCGTAGTTACATTTATTAATTAATTTCACTGTTGCAGACAAATTTCCAATTTCAGTCTAAAATCTTTGTTCGATTGTTCAGTAGTAAAATATGTCTCTGTCTGGGAAGTCTGTGTTGGATCTCAGCACAGGATGAACTGAATCAGAGAGGTTAGAAAGGGAGACCAGGACAAGCGGGAGGAGGCGGAACTTCTATGAAAAGATGAAAATAGAGGGAAGGAAAGCAGGCGGTGGGAATTTAAACTCAGCGTTGACACTCTGAGCATCAGGACGTGACGTCATTTTAAACTAACAGCCTCATGAAGTCGTCGCGCTTTAACAAAATGGACACAGATATAGTAGTGTGTTTTCTTGGGAGTGCAGACAGACAGACAGACAATCATCCAGACCAACAGCAGAGAGGGTAGAAAGAAGAGGAGGAGGAGGAGGAGGAAGAGGAAGGAGGAGGAGGAAGAGGAAGAGGAGGAGGAGGAGGAGGAGGGGAAGAAGGGGAGGAAGAGGAGGAGGAGGAGGAGGAGGGAGGAGGAAGGAGGGGAGGAGGGGAGGAGGAGGAGGAGGAGGAGGAGGGTACCTTTCTTAAGGAGCGCGCAGGGAGAGCTGGAGGGAGGTCGCTGACCTGGTGGTGGAAAGCGTCGAAGTGCATCGACAGGTGTTGCCCTACAGGGGGAGACACAGCAGGACTGACTGAGAGAGATGCACAAACACACACACACACACGCACACACACACACACTACACACACACACTCTCACCCAGAGAAGAGAGGTGTAAGAGGAGGAGAAGAGAGAGAAAGTAGAGGGGAGGGAGAAAGTTGGGTAAAAGAAAGGGAGGTGGAGTGTGTGAGGAGGGGAGTGTTTGTAAACAGGAGCTGCTACAAAAGTCAAATCTAATATGTATGATGTATAATAATAATAATAATAATAATAATAATAATAATGTGGTGTAAAGTGAGTTCATGGTTGATTTTCAGCTTTTGAGATATTAGAAGATCAAAGTTTTCTGTTTTCCTTGGGTTCAGGACTCCGAAGGCGTTCGGCGCTCCTGACTCAGGATGATGGAAACAGGCGAGTGTTAAGATTAAAGTTAAAGATTTGGAAGGTGCAGAGTAACTGGACAGAACTCTGATCTGATATAATGTGAGCAGGCAGAGCCAACGCCAACAGACATTTCTAAACACAACATTAATACACACACACACACACACACACACACACACAGTGAACAGTAGAAGTCATGCCATGAGGCAGGTTGCGTGGGGAACAGGAGAGCCATGACACTGCCAGCATGGGCTGAGGAAGGAAGGGGAGAACTTCTCTGGTGCCACTGTCCAAACTCCAACTACTGGGAGTGGTGAGGACTGGAGGAGGGGAGAGAAGGAGAGAAAGAGAGGAGGCTGGAGAGATAAATGGGTGTATTTGTTCCGCATTAGCAATTAACATGGGCGTCCTGGAAGTGTGTGTGGTGTGTGTGTGTGTGTGTGTGTGTGTGTGTGTGTGTGTGTGTGTGTGTGTGAGAGCTCGTCTACCTTTCTCAGCCACAGACAGGTTTGGATCACTGCACGGTTTACACGGACCGATCACCTGATGGAACAGCGCTCGCTGGAAGTTTGTCGGCTGGAGAGAAAAAAACAAGTTTTGTGCGTCACAGTGAGAATTCACATCCTGACATTTAAAGAGACAGTTCAGGTTTTTGAACTAAACCTGAGTCATGTGACCTGAAAGGTCAGATCATGATCTGTCACCTCAGACGTCAAAGCTCACCTGTCCGTTCTCGGTGATGTTGGTGTACATGGCGCTGCTCGGCCTCTCTCTGTGCGGCGGCAGCAGCATCAACATTTCTCTGTTGTGTCTGTATTTGTCCGGCAGAGACGGAGAGCCGACTGCAGACACAGACAGAAACTCTGTGAAACACGGAGCTGATGAAATGTTTGCAGTGAAACTCTGTTTCTGAGCCGCTTACCTCTGATGGTCGACGGGGCGGAGTTTATCATCTGGGAGGGCGCCGAGTGGGTGGAGCTAAGGCTGGAGGAGGAGGGGCTTGCCTGCAGCGATGGTAAGTGACAATTACACAGCTGTGACAGAAATCATCATCTCAAATGTACCAATTATGACGTGGACTGCAGCATGTCTTAGGTCGCGTTGCTGAACACTTTTTTCAGACATAAACAAAGAAAAATATTTGATTTCCACAGCAGAACGAACAGAGATTAACTCAGAGCTTCCTGCTTCTTCTTCTTTTTTGTTTGTTTGCAGTGTGTCCATGATGGAGGCAGCGCATGTAATTATAACACGCAAGAAATGATCACATGATGATTGCATGTGATCACATGATGATCACAGTGCAAAAAATAAAGACGAGTCGACAGATTGTTCGGGGATCTCTAACCCTTCGCCCAGCTCTTTAAGACTTTTTATGGCCTCTAACTTTCAAAAACTAATTTAATACTTTGCAAGACTTTTTTAAAGGATTCGCAGCAGCCTTGTTTGTGTTGTCAAGTCTTATTTATTTAAGTGACGCTGACAGCGCAGACAAACACTGACCTGCATGCGGTAGAAGTCCTCGGGGTGCTGCTCCACCACCATGCCATCGGCCAGGATCAGCAGACTGCCGACAGTTCCTGTCTCACTGGAGTTGTGAGAGGAGAGAGAGGGGGAGGAGTTGCGCACCGGAGTCAAAACGGCTATGGGGCTGGGAGGAGGAGGAGGAGGAGGGAGAACCAAGGAAGGATGGTAGGAAAGGAATAGGAGAGGGATGCAGGAAGTAGAGAAGGAGGCAAAGGAGGAGGGTAGAGAGAGGAGCCATGCAGAGTACAACCGAAAAGAAAGGAAGAAAGCAAACGACAACCGAAACACCGAGCGGTTTGATGGGAATGAGGAAGATGCAGAGCGTGCAGGAAGCGACGTGAGGCGGTGTGATGGGGAAAGACAGACAGAGAGAGAAGATTCAGAATGTGTGAGGTGACCAGTCGACACAGTCACACATGACGTGAAGAATTAGCAAAGATCATCAATGAGAGACGCAGCAGGTGAAACCAGAGACCAGAGCCGTGAAGTGTGTGAAGACGTGACGTCATGAAGATGGAACAGGAGCTGCACGTCGCTCAGTGAAGGATAAGGTGCCTGTGAAAGGTGTGTGTGTGTTGCTGACCTGTGCCGGTGCATGAGTTTGAAGCTCTCGGGGCTCATGGGGCTGTGAGAGGCCAGGATCCCTCTGGGAGTGTTGGCTCCTGAACCAGCTTTGTCTAAGCCCGGCAGACCCTGCAACGCCACGTAGAAACACTGCTCTGAATATTCACACCGTCAAAGAAGCTGAAGCTGCTGCACGCTGACGCAGAGGTCAAATCTTTAACGGCCACATTAATTAAATTTGGACCTCAAAGGGTGAAAAGTTGAAGATTAAAGTTAAAGATTCTTAGTTTGAAACATGACGACATCCTCTCTGAAGGAGCTACTGATCAGCCGTCTTCACAGCGATGATCCAACCAACAAGAAAAGCTTCTAGACTCAACATGATTTGATGAATCATATTTTGGTTCATGCTTATGTTTTTTCTCATCGTTTCTCTCAGGTTAAAGCAGCATGATGTAACTTTTCTAAGTCACACACAGTTGTGTTGTTGACCTTGTTTGATGTCAGCGTTAATATTCTCTGACATGATGTTTGAAATAACTGTCGGTGTGAATGTTTTCTCACATGGCAGAGGCTGCTCCTCATCATCTGGAACTGATCTATCAGCTTCTTGTGCAGGGGACGCATTTCTGGGTGCACCAGCTTCTCGTGCACGGCAAGGCCGACTCCGAGGACGTGAACCTACAGGAAGACAACAAAACATAGAGATCTTTACCGCGAACATTTCCTGTGGTCCAATCAGGACACAAAAAATATCAAAATATAGGAAACGTTTCCATCCCGTTAAGAGTTTTAACTCAAAACTGAAATTAGTTTTGTCAAACTTTTCTCATGTGATAGTTCAGAATGTATCAAAGTACGTCACGTCAGCGTTTTATATGACGTCTCACCTGCTCCTGCATCAGGTCTTTGAGCTGTGTGATCTTCTCTGTGTCTTCAGGGTGGCTGGTGATGTACTCCTTATCAAAGAAAGCCTGGTGACAAAGACACAAAATCCAACTTTAAAAATGATCATTGATGACTGTTGAATAACTAAAGGTCGTGCATCTTTACTGATACTGCTTGGATGACAAAGAACTCACCCTGTGAGGAACCTGAGTGCTGACTGAACATGATTTACTACTCTGTCACTGATGACCCCGTCAGATACCCCCAGACTAACCCAGAGAATCATGACCGAGCTGAGGTCGGTGTTGTGACAGCAGCTGGAGCACACAGTCACGACCTCCGAGTCATCATCGACAGCGACCTTTCCTTTGAACACCATGTCAACCAAATCACCTGACCTGCCCTTCATGTGCTGCTGAAACTCTGAGCCACGGCTTCATCAGATCCAGCCCTGTCCTCCAGAAACTCCACCCGCTCCCTCTCCCACAACGGATCGAATTCAAAGTCCTCCATAACCAGCCCCTCTGCTACTTCAGAGACCTCCTCATCTACCTCCTGCTCCTCTGATCTGAACCTGCTGTCTCCTCCTCTGAGGACCAAGAACCAGACTCGGGCCTTCTCCATAACTGCCCTCCCTCCCTCACCGGTCCAAAACACGCCTCAGAACTGTGTGATTAATGATGCGTGTTGTTTATTATCATTCTCGTCTGACCTCTTGGTATCTGGCGATGCCTCCGTTGACAGCGGCGTCGATGACTCCGTTCAGCGTCATGCTGAGCAGGTTGATGTTGCCGTGCAGCTGCTTGTGTTGGTACTGGCTGATCAGAGTCCGCAGCTCCTGGTTCTTGTTCTCCACCACAGAGATGGCGTTTTCTAACGGACTCACCTCCACCTGAGTGAGAACAACAAAGAACGTATGAAGAAAGAGAGAACAACACAATTCTTCAACACAAACTACAGCTGCAGACACAGAATTTAACATTCATATTATCATAAAGTAATAATATGATGCACTCACCAGCTCTCTCTTGTCCACCTCAAACCAGCGTGAAATCCCCGGCAGAGGGTGAGTGAGGATCAGGGTCGTCCTCTCGATCCAAAGACTCTGAAACACACGACACAAAAAAACAGTTTGACAAACTGTCCTGAAGTTACGAGGCGACACGTTTGATCCCAACGTGAGCAGCATCGGATGGAAACGAACGACCGGTTTACGAAATGCTGGACTTTCTTTGAGACACAAACAAAATGAGAAGAAACATTCAAACCAGAAGAAACTCTGATACCAACTCTGAGGACTTCTCCTCCGCTCACCTTGAACTCGTTATCTCGGTCTTTAGGTCCTTTATGGAACGGTCGGTCATAACGGAAACGGCGAACGTTGTTGACCCGGTAGAAGCTCTTGATGCGATCAGGGACTCTGTCCATCTGGAGGACGCTGACGCTCTCTGGCACCGGTGTTACTGCGTAGATCTGCAGGTCTGAGCCGAGGAGGTCAAAGAAATAACTGGACGAATGGAGCGTGTAGACTCAGACGGACTCTACGACCTTCAGGACCCTAAAAACACTGCAAATGACTTCATTATATGCAGACGACAGTGTAGTAATTATATCTGTCAGAAGGATACACTGTGCGTCACACTGTAGGATGGCCTCATCTGGCTGATTGGGGTGCTGCATCGCGATGGCCTGGGGGAATTCTCCCAGCATCCTTTGCTGGAAGGCCTCTAGCCTTTCGTAGTCGTGGCCGCGGCAGACAAACTCTTTGTTCTGGTGCAGAAAATCAAAATAAAACTTGTTTTTATAAAGGTTATGCTCACGTTAAAAGTCAGAATAGTTAATGATCCAGATAAAAGCACAGATAATAGATTCAGCTTTTTTGTTTTTTTAAACAGAAACGATCGATTTTATGACAGACATTATTTCAGAGAAAACTTTTTGGACAGTACATTTATCCTAATTTAAAATAAAAGACTCTAAAGTGTGCTAAAGCTTGAACTCACTCGGAGGAAGAAGGGGAACTTCCTGCCGTAGAATCCGACCCTGAAGAACTCCGGCTCCAGACGCTGCTGCTCCATAATGTTGTCATAATATGCTGCCTCCATTTTCTGCACACACACACACACACACACACACATCACCGAAGGAAGACCTTGTGAAACTAATGAGAGGAGGTCTGTTGTGTTTTGAGGATGTTTTTGAGTGACAGAAAGCAGCGTTTGTTTGCGTCGTGCGGCTCACCCGTATCCAGCTGAGACTCTGGTAGTCGTACAGAGATTCATACTGGAAGGCCAGCTCCCTGCACAGAGGGATGCCAAACTCCCAACACTGGTGGACACACACACACACAGTTAACTGATATCACTGCTGATGCTGTAACACTGCTGTCTGTGGCAGCATCCTCTTCTCACCTTTCCCTTGTTGAAGTAGTGGATTACTTTGCGGCACAGCCCCTCTTTGCGATGCCACTCGGTCTGAGCGGGATAATGTAAGAACTCTTTGAGAGGCCGCTCGTCCCAGTGCAGCAGCTCCCAGTACAACAGCAGGGTGAACGCAGCCTCTGTGGGGCGGAGCAGGAGTCACACACTTTCTACACAGTGTGTATGTGTGTATGCATGCATGCGTGTGTGTGTGTGTGTGTGTGTGTGTGTGTGTGTGTGTGTGTGTTTGTGCTGTACCGGTGTAGTTCTCAGCCTGCAGATGCATGTCACACAGTTTGTGGATGTAGCGGATGTACATCTCCTCCTTGTTGATCTCTGACTTGTAGAAGTTCTGAGAAGATATAAACACACGCGCGCGCACACACGCACGCACACGTAATTCATGTGTTCACAGATATAAGACAGTTGAACCAGTTGATGAGGAAGATATGAACGTGACAACAATCTTACCAGGAGGTTCACAGTGCAGCCGATCTTCTTGTTCTCTGTCTCGTCGCCCTTCATGCAGTCTCTGAAGACAAGACAGAAAAACAACTTTACAATAATAATAAGAAGAAGTCCTCTGTAACTGGTTATGAATGAGTGAATACTGATGTCTTCTGAGTTTCTGATTTAGAATATTTCCAAAATTCCACAGCTTTCCATCGAAAGTTTCCAGAAAGTAAAGATTTCATTTAAGTGACTATAAAACAGCAAGATGGGTGAGATTTTACAAAGAATACAACAGAGATAAATACCCATTATAACTGCACAGTGTAGTTAATAGATTATATGTTTGCACAGATTGTGTTTATTAACAACATGTCCCATGATTCTTAGTCACTGTCACTCTGTAAAAGCCTCATGGGAGCTGTAGTTGTTGAACGTTAACACAAGAATTATTGTTGTTTTTACTGACACCAAAAAAGAAAAAAAAAAACATGTCTAAATGAAAACACATATAACACGTGTGTGTGTGTGTGTGTGTGTGTGTGTGTGTGTGTGTGTGTGTGTGTGTGTGTGTGTGTAGTGTGTTACCGGTAGTCGAGCAGTCGTTCCATCAGCCGAGTGACCGAGGTAACGAAGGAGATCCCCGTCTCTCTCCACGTCTCCTGCTCGATCTTCTCCAGAAGACTTCGAGGAAAACAGACTTTGAATTAGATGACGAGCTGAACAGATAAATTCTTACTCTGTGATGAATATTCACAGCCTGAACGGATGCAATAACCCTGCAACGTTTGCAACAACTCACGTCATGAAGCTGATTTACATTTTCAGAGTGTTAAAAAAGTAAACACGGGTCAGTTAGCTCAAAGTTAAAAAGGTTAAAAATATCCTGTTAAATAAAACATGCTAAAGCTCAGTAACATCACTGCACTGCATGAAGTGAGAGGGAGTTTGGTTTGACAGCTCAGACTCACAAATATCTTTCATTTTTATAATCGTACAAGAAAAAGACTTTTCAAAGAGAGCTGGTCTGCTGCAGGTGATTTCATACCTGGGGTAAGGCCCAAACAGCTGGGTTCTAGTCCCGCAGCACAGAGCAAAGCAAACACACGACAGCAGGGTTAGAGCAGAAAAAGTGAGGGTTAATTTCTGTTAACAGAGACAGAGAGGACGGAGGGACTGATGCTGGTTTGGAAACAGAGAGACATCGTGAAGGTTCCTTACAGCAAACCGAAGAGTTCTCTGTAGTTCTCGTCTCCTTTCCCCTCAGACACCAAACTGTCCAGCTTGTCAATCAGCTCAGCCTCCACCTACAAACACACACAAAATAAATCAGGTTTCTACTCTTTCATTCCATGATTTTCCAGGACTTTCCAGGGCTTTTTAAGTCATGATCAAGCTCCATGAGCTCCACATGTTCCTCTCAGGACATTCAGGACAGAAAGTTCTGTTGAGTCTGTTTCTTAAATAGTGTGTGTGTGTGTGTGTGTGTGTGTGTGTGTACACGTGTGTGTTTGTGTACCTGTTTGAAGTTTCCGTTCTTGCGTTGCTCCCAGTCCATCATGTCGTGGAAGATGGGGATCATGATGTTCCGTACCTCCACCTGAGGAACCAGCGTCACTCCCAGGAACGGGCCGATCATGCCAGGGATGAAGTGGATCTTATTCTCACCTGCGACCAGCAGACAGATCAGCAGACAGACCAGCAGACAGACCAACAGACAGATCAGCAGACAGACCAGCAGACAGACCAGCAGACAGACCAGCAGACAGACCAGCAGTGGATCAATTCATCTTCAGACAAAAACTCTTTAAGCTCGTCTTCATGCAAATTTCTTGCAGTGAGGAGCAGAAGAGAGAAACTCTTACCGAGGTTCTGCCACATGCTGAACAGCTCGTAGGTCATCATCACTCTCATGTCTCCGTACCTGCACACAGACAGGAAGTAAAACTACAGAACTATTCACGCTCGTTGGATCACAGGGATGTGTTACACTATAAACACTTTGACTGATGTCAGTGGATTTGTGCCGTAGAGGGACATCAGTGGGTTCAGGTCTTGGTCACAGTATGTTCATGACTTGTCAGCAGACTATCCGTGCTCTTCCTCCATTCAAACGTCACTGCTTCATCTCCTCTCAGTACAGGCTGTGTTCACACAGGACGAACTCTGTCTGAGTTTGGTGTGCGGTCGCCTCGTTCCTCCTCGGACTGTTTGGTGGAAAAGGTCTAATAGAGGGAAATGAGTTTTCCTGGAGTGAAGACGTGAAGAAGGCGACATAATGGAAGCTGGCAGCGTAGTCTGTAGGAGTCTGTAGGAGTGTGTAGGAGTCTGTAGGAGTGTGTAGGAGTGTGTAGGAGTGTGGGCTGCTACAGACGTCTACACCAGTACTTCTCAAACTTTAATACAGTGGTGTTGACACATTATTTATCGAAGCCATTAGCAGAGATTCAGGAACATTCAACATTACTATGAAAACCCTCCTAACTCTCTCCTCCTCTTCGGGCCTCCAGGGTGAGCCGACATCCAGAGGGAGCTCGGAGCAGAGCTGCTGGATGGATGATGGATGGATGGAAGGATGGATGGATGGATGGATGGATGGATGGATGATGGTCTACACCAACAAATCTTACTGTGTCTGTGTGTTTGTGTGTTCTTACTTGTCTAAGACCTTCTTCCTCTTGGCAGGACTCAGGTTTTCCAGCTGTAAACTGGGCTGGTTGATGTACAGCACGGCCAGACTGAAGTAGGAATTCCAAACCTGTTCACACACACACACACACACACACACACACCCTCTGAGATTTTATTTTCCGTCACTCTTGTGCACTTCCTGCTGCCGTATGACCGTCAGCTGTGAAGACACAAGCGTCTCCTCTCACTGTTTGCCCGTTGTTCTCTTCCTGTGTTTCTGTGTCTAATTTCAGGTACTTACACTTCTGTGTAACACACTGTGTATTAGTTTAGCAGGCTGTTGAGCCGTTGTGCACTTTACAGGATTTTCTTCTTAAATTGCAGCCTGCTGTATTCTGTCTATGATTAAGCTACCTGAAGAACACCTCCTTCCACCACTCCTCTGAGACAAAATCTGAAACTGATTTTAGCCTCATATTCTGTGCCTCAGCCTTTTCTGTTCAGACAGCAGAATCAGTTATCTTCTCAGGCTCAGTGAACGGTCTTCATATCCTGTGTACCACCAAGACACACCGCTTTGGATCACATATCGTTGGCAGTGTAAACACTAATGCGTGCTAGGCCGCATCGAAGGGCCGCCTTCTCCTCTGATGTCCTGTAAATTATGTTTTTGTGCAGTAATCTGTGCAAAAATCTCCAGACTCCATTAAAAATGTGCAATTCTAAGAGTAGATGGGTGAGAAACTTCAGAAACTTGGTAGAAATCGTTGGTGGAGCTCCAGCTTCCAGGCACCGTCACCCACTGTTTGTGGCCGATGTCACCCACCTTAAAGTCAAAGTCTGCTTCTGTGAAGTTCTTGTGCAGAGCAGGAGACAGGTACTGAGCCGTGGTCAGGATGATGCTGCACACACAAACAGTTGTTAGCAGTTAAATCTACGTGCTGCATGTAAACGCCGTGTCAGGCGCGTGTCTGATGAGCTGTCGGGGAGAATATTTAGCGTCTTACTTGCTGGTGAGGAGCCTCATGATGTTCCAGTCGCGGGGGAAGATACTGAGCTTCATCAGATTCCTGAACACGCACAAAATCTTCAACAAGAACTCCTGAAGAGAGAGAAGAGTGTCAGTTTGTCTCAAACGAGGTCTGAGACGTCGTCATTAGGATCTCTGACCTTCAGTACGTGTTGTGTACTATCACACCATCACTACGGAGACTGATTGATACACGTTGGTCTGTTTTTTTGCCTCGTGGCATCTTAGTCTTGAGTTGCATGTTTGTTACCTGCCAAACTAAAGAGCGCCTGTCTGATCTGATCTGAAACGTTTTCATTCATGGCTGCATGCCGTACCTTGAGCTCCTCTTTGCTCTGAAAGTTCTCCATCAGGTGTTGGAAGTGGATATCTGTCATCTGGCGGAGGAGGGACAGGAGGCAGGACACATACTCTCCCTGCCGACAGTAAAAACCAGGCGGACAGCATGTGAGCCAATCACACGGAAGCAGTCGGCAGAACGTGAACAATCAGAGATGACGACAGCGGGATGAGGCGGGCTCGTTCCCAAACTGATCCCTACGTCGGGTTTGTAATCATCCAACATGGATGCTGACATGGCTGATCGTGTCTCAAAACAATCAACATATCCTATAATGCTGCTTCCTTTTTAATTGATGCATGTAAATTTATTTTATTTTACTTAAAGGAGTAGTGTGTAGAATTCAGTGGCATCTAGCAGTGTAGTTTAAATGGTCTGTAGATATTAAAGGATCATTCTAAGTTAATGCAGGACTTTTAAAGCCACCATAGAAAGTCAGTGAAGGGAAATATAGCTATAGATTTTTGTGCATAACTAAAATAATGTTTACAAAGAATCAAAGAGGTCGTTAAGAAAGTGAAGTCAGTACCAGGAAGGAGTTTTAATAAAAGAACGTCTTAATAAAGCTCATAATGAGGCGAATGTTGCTTCTGGTTTCTACGACATCAGGATCCATGTTGGAAATAAGTTTTACACTTCACGTGTCGTCCTTTGAGATTCTGTGCAGAGACCGGACTGAGACTGAGCCGGAGATGAAATGGAAATGAAAAAAAGGTTGGACAGTAACGAACCAATCAGTCACTAGAATCATCACATTTACATATTTACACTGTGACAGTTTAACTAAGATACAAACTGCTCAATATCACAGAGATCAGACACATGGAGGAGTGAAACAAGAACTACAGGAGGAGGAGGAGGAGGAGGAGGAGGAGGAGGAGGAGGCTGGGTGGTGTTCAGTTAGGGAGCTAACAAAAGATGATGAACAGACGGGTCAGTGACAGGATGGATGGATGGATGGATGGATGGATGGATGGATTAGGGGAGGGCAATATGAAAATATTAAGATTATATTTTTGTTATTTCAGATTTCACATTGTGGCAGATTCTGTTCAAATTTAACATCATGAATTAAACATTGTTAAAACATTGCCCGGCCCTGCGATGGATGGATGATGGATGGATGATGGATGGATGGATGATGGATGGATGATGGATGGATGGATGATGGATGGATGGATGATGGATGGATGATGGATGGATGGATGATGGATGGATGATGGATGGATGATGGATGGATGGATGGATGGATGGATGGATGGATGATGGATGGATGGATGGATGGATGGATGGATGGATGGATGGATGGATGGAGGTGCACACATACAGGATGGATGGAGGGTAGTGGGAGGTGAAGTTGAAGTAGTCGTATTGTTAGTTACTAACAGTGATCTCCGCGGTGCACTGCGGACAGCGTTGACCCCTTACCGCCTCCTGCGATTGGCTCTTGCTCATGATTGACAGCAGGGTCTGCAGGAGGACGTCCAACAGGGACTCCACCATCATCTCCACCTCCTCCTGCACCGACGTGTCCTGAGGGAGAGTTTGGAGACAGCGTGAAGGGGACGACAGCAGAAATGGAAAGGTGCAGCCCGCCGGAGGTCAAACTGTGTGTGACCCCTGAACTCAACCTGAACCTGATTTAGACTTTTACAGCAGCACACTGAACGCCACACAGTGTGCAGTAGTGAAATACAGTGTTTTACATCTATGTTTGTGTGTGTGTGTGTGTGTGTGTGTGTGTGTGGTACCATTGAGCTGGTCTTGATAATGGAGAATATAGAGCTGAGTATTCCAGAGCAGATGAGCAGCTCTTTCTGCTGCCTCAGGTGGAGGTGGATGTGATGCAGCACCACAGGAAGCAGGATCCTCCGAGACTCTGAGGACGGACACACACACACACACACACGCGCGCGCATTTATTTGCAGAACTTTACCAGAACACGGCCTCTGTGGCTGAAAGGGTAAACAGAAACTTCTGTTTCTGTTTCTAGGTTTTAGTTTTAAAGCGACAGGCTGGTTCATTCCAGCTTGTTAGAGACATTATTGTGACCAACAGGAACCTGTTTGTGTTTAAACCTGCACAGATTGTGAAGCTGAGCTTCCAGTTTCTTTAACCAATGACTGCTGATTCATTATATTTGTATTTAACTGTTCTCAGAGGTTCTGTCTCTTTCTGCTCTTTAACTTTCAGTCTTTGTGAACCATCGTACTCCGTTTTCTTCTCCAACCAGAGTAAGATGTGTTTGAACTAAAATCTTCACCTGGGAAGGAGAAGAGCCTGCTGTCCACCGTCCGAGCTATGGACTGCAGTTTGACCACGTCCATGGACTGTCCAATGTGCACCGTGGACGGCATGCTGCCCAGAGTGCCGCGCACAAACTCTGCCACCTCTTGCACCGTGAACATCTGCAGGAGCTCGTCGAAGATCGCCGGGAAGGAGTTCAGCAGAGCGGCCTGTGGAAGACGAGGGAGAGAAGAGGGTGAGTTAAAGAGAGAGAGAGAAAAGGTCAATGATGTTAGTGTTTGTAGAGGAGAGGAATGTGACGTCGCTCTGTAATAAGGAGAGCAGGGGTGAGTTTCAGTGAGCGCAGTGAAAAGCTGAACTCCAAAATAAAGTTGCAGCTCTGTCAAATCAAATATGTGAAGTACAGTCTGCTCTGTTCTAAAATTTAAGCGCTGCATTTTGTAATACAGCTTTTCACCGGCGGAGACATTTTAAAGGCACACGGAGGAGAGCGAGCGAGGGAGAAGTCAAGTGAGTGAACTCATTAGAAGATAAGAAATCACAGCAAAGGAAAGAAAAAGATCAAATGTTGGATTAGCAGAAAAACGTGAGATATTAATTCAAAAATACAGCAACAAATCTGATGAGAGACGACGACTTCCAGCAGTCAGTGGCTGCATCTTCCAAGGGCAGCGTGATTTTTCTTTTTCTTGCATCACGGCGGCTCGGACTAACACCTCACCCTTTCTGTCATGTTTCACATGCAGGAGTGATGCATGCTAATCCAAGGCTAACACCTCTGCAGGCTCCGTAAATCAAACCTGTCGGACTCGAGTCCTCCATCGAACCTTCTGGATCGCTTCCTGACTTTCTGGTGTCAATACTCGCATCTTGGTTTAGAGTCGCACCGAAACTAAAAAATAATCTGCTGATTGATTTAAAGTGTAAACTGGTTATGTTTTAGTTATTCTGGTGATGTATCACACTTTGCAGCCGCTCTTCAGGTGGTTGTTGGGGGAAGGAAGTGACCGGTGTTCACAGTTAGAGGACGATGATGTGTGACTCAGTCAGTGCAGGTGACTGTGTGTGTGTGTGTGAAAGCGGTGGAGGATCACAGGAGTGTGAAACAGGTGAGTTAGGACTCCAGGCTTCACACAAAGAACGGCTGTGGTTTTCATCCAGGCGTCTACTTACTGACAGCGGAGACGGCCGCGGAGCGTTGGAGCTCCAGGCCTGAGTGCAGCTGGCTTGTCCACCGCCAGGAACCTGTCCTGGGGCGGGGGGCTGGGCTTGGCCCAGGGCAGGGGCAGCTAGTGCTAACGAAGCGGCAGGCCCGACGCCGGGGCCTGGGGCCTGATTTGGGCCTGGACAAGGCTGGGAGCCCTGTGGTGTATGGGTGTGGAGGGAAGAGGCCCAGGAGGAATAAAAGGGACCCAAAGGATGGAGCAAAGAATTGTGGGAGATTGAAAGAGAAAATGAGGGAAGGAAGCAAGGAAAGGTCCGAGGAAGTAGAAAGAGGTACGTGGAGGAGACGAGAGTCAGATTAAAGCAGCTAAAAGGAGAAACAAGAAAAGGAAGAAACATTTCTAAACTATAAGAAACAAAAAGAAAAGAAAAGTCTAAACTACAAAGTTCACATTCAACATTTCAGCTGTGGAAAAAGATTATTTAACGTTTGATGCTCCTGAAAGAAGCATCTGTGTGTGTGTGTGTGTGTGTGTTCCTTCACCTGTGTGAAGATGAGGGTCTCGGAGTTGCGGCTGTCCAAGCTGAGGACGAAGCGGATCGACTGGAAGAGTTCCTGGATGCTGGTGCGAAACTGCTCCTCCTCCATGCCGCATGTGGCCCGAGAGTAAAGGATCCGAGACTGGACGATGAACTTGAACAGATACTCCAGAGCCTGCAGGAGGCAGAACAGATGGATTTTATTTAGACACAAACAGATTTCTTATCTTGTTCACTGTTAAATTGAACAAATGACAGAAAAGAGACAGAAGTTCAAGTGTGTGTTCAAACTTCAAACATTTTAATTTGTGATTATTTTCTTAAGTGCAGATATTTAAATTTGGAAATTTAATGTTCAGTGAACCATTTTAGGGCAGCATGTATGATATGAACAAATCCGAGCTGTAGAACAGAAACCCAGTTCTGATCTGCAGTCGTCTCTCTCTCGCTGCAGCGAGTTCAGTGGTTGATAGTTACTGGCACAAAAACACCCACCGCGGTCACACTGTAACCACCCGGGGTTACCGTTATGAGTTTTAAGGTGTGTTACTCATGTGAAACTGAGAACAGTCATCGAGGTTGGCAGGAGGTCAAATGGATGTGCAGGAATGACTAATTTCTCCTTTAACTGGCTCAGTAAAAGTCTACTGCTGCCTCAGTTACAGACAGAATTTCAGAATATGAGCAGAGATTCAAAAAAGTGTGAAGTGTGTCCTGCGTGCCGACAGATACGGACTAAGAATTCCTGTAAAAAATCTGATCACAGCTGCAGCATGTGTCAAATCTATCCTCAATAATTCACACCGTCCACTTTGCATGTCAGCGTGACCCATTTGAGACGGATGAATACAGCAGCGTTCTGTACGTCTGCTCGAGGCGGCGCGTCTCTCCTCAGCTCGGCCTGCGAAGCTGCGCGGACGCGGTTGGCTTTTTATGGGTTGGCCGAGCGAGGACATTCAGAGAGAGAGATGAAGAATCACAACGGTGTAAAAGTGCTGATAAGGCGCTGTGGCTGATTCAGGATTTCACGTGAAGACGCCGTGCAGATAAATCATTGAGGAGATTATCAGCAGCAGAGTAACCGACAGAATAACAATTAGAATCTCGCCGTCTGCAGGGTAACCGGTGTTTTGTTCAGGAAGTGGAGGTCACATTGTTGCTGTAGATGAACAAATGTCTCCGTTTTCTTCACCAAGCGAAGCAGTAAATTAAGTCGTCAGCACTTTTAAACACTCTGGAGGAACTACTTTGTTTTGTGACGTGACCGCTAAAGAGTTTTAGAGTTTGTTTAGTTTGTGTATACATATTTATGTCGTGGTTATGCTTTTATTTACAAAGAGACAGACAGAAACTTTCCCAGGGGAAACTCTGGAGGAAGAGAAGGTGGGATGATGCAGCAAAGGGCCATGGGTTGGACTCAAACCCAGATTTCACGTTCATGCTGTTTACTCGCTCCCTCGTGTGTGTGTGCAGCCAGCGAGGTGTGTTTATGTTTTACATTTCATCGTACACACTTTGTCTCTGCAGCGTCGGTGAAATGAATACATGATTCTTGAACGCCATCCTGTGTTTGAAGAGTTCGACGCCCGCTCACATCTAAAGACGGTGTGTCAAAAAATCTCAGTCACTATGAGTGAGTCATGAGTGATTTCCCATCATGCACATGGAAACCTGTTGAACAGTTTGTGTGTGCACTTCCCAGCTCCCCGGGTTGTTTGTTGTAAGGCCTAAGGCATGAGATGAATAAGTCGATCAGCAGATGAACCAGCGTCGTACATGAACACGTGTCTCGTTGTTAGGACGTAAACTAACTGCCCAGATATCAGGTTGCTGCCTCATTCTGTTCCTGTTCATTTTCAGGCAGCCTCATGTTGTAGAAAACGTGAGGTGCAATGACAGTCTGTATTAAACGTCCCTCTGAAGTCTGTGTTTGATCGAGCAGAGCCTGTTTGTAAGAGCTCTGCTGTCACAGAGGAAGTCGTGGTGAGCTTACCCTCATTGCTTCCTGTATGTGGTCCTGCCGTATCACCTCTGCAGAGCGGTCCATGTACCACTTCAGGCAGCGGATCAGCTCTCTGAAACAGAACACAACAGCACAACAACAGGAATCACACGTGTACGAGAGAATGAAGGGCAGCTCTTAAAGAAGAAAGACCTCAGGGTGCTGACAGAGGGACAGAAAGGTGTCTTTAAAGACACTGCAGTGTGTATTCCAGCTGTTTGAGCCTCGAGTCAGTCAGGGTAAAACACTCACTTGTAAGCCAACGCGCCGGCAAAGTGCTTCTGGATGTACGTGTCCATCACCGGCCTGAAGTGGTAATATTTACTGTCCCTGAGAAGGTTTATAATAAACACCTGAGAGAGAGAGAGACGTTCACATCAAATATAAAGTATGTTAGATTAATGAAACTGACAGTTTGTCTGTGAATGTTATTCACACACACACACACACACACACACACACACACACACTTACCAAAGACTGGAACACCAGAGGTCCATATTTATCAGTGTTGTCATCCAAGATGGAGAATAATGTGTCCAGAATGTCTTGGAGAAACTGTCACACACACACACACACACACACACACACACACATACAGATACACACACACACACAGAAGGTTACAGGGTCAGAATTATGATTCATGAAGGTTTAAACATTTAAAAAATGAACATTATCAAGAGGACGTGAAGAGGTAACAGCTTTTACATTGTGTCAAATGCCTCACCTTCACTATCTCCTCTCCGCTGACGTGTCGCAGCCGGCCCAGGATGTCCATGACCCGATCCGGGTGGGCCTTCCACTTGAGCAGGGCCAGGAGGTCGACTGGAAGACAACAGCAGAGTCAGCGAGCTTAATAAAATGTGGCGCGACAGGCAGGTCAGGCCTCCTGCAGTCCGTGAACACTGCACAGTCTGTACAGTCAGAACATCGTGAACGTGTTGCAGTCTCACAGCAGAAAGTCTCCTGTATGATAAAGACTCTGCTGTTGCACTAAGATGCATTTTAAGCACATATTTACATTATCCATGCTCTGCACTCGGGTCCCACGCCTGAGTGAACACGAGGCTTTGAGTCTCTGCACAGCAGAAAAATGTTGCATCAGCTGTTTACCGTTCTGAGTGAGCTTTGTGGAGGAGAGCTGCGTGGAGATCCAGAACGTCTCCTTGGCGCTGCGCTGGAAGATGAGGCTGGACGGGATGCTGGGGCAGCTGTTGAAGTCTTCTTTACAGCAGGGCAGGCCCAGGTAGAGGGCGTGGTTACTGAAGGTGGTGTTCTCGTCACACTGAGGTCCGGAGGAGGAAGACGAGGGTGAAGAACGGCGTACTGTTAGATACTTAAATCAATCCTCTCTGACATTTGGAGGCGAGTGAACAGACATGTGTCACCTTGTAAACGTAGAGCTCATGGCTCTCGTCTGACAGAGTGGTCCCGTCCTCCCTCATCAGAGGAGTGAAGGCGAAACCAAACAGCTTCTTCTCTCCTTTGTCCTTTGCTGCAGGGAGAGAGACAAAGAGACTGAAACAGGAAGTTCAGCTGTGACTTTTCAGCTTTCATTCAAAGTTTTGGCGTCGATAAGAAGATATATTTGTGTATTCAATGACCAAAAACCATCTCAGTATACTTTTACATCACCTCTTGTGTTTGTGTGCAAGAAATCAGTAATATTAATGAGCCTCCCTTCTGATTGGCTGACTGCTTTCTGAGTGACGCACAGTCAGGCCAACCACAGGGAACAGACTGTGACCTACCTGGACGGTGGGTCAGATGCAATAAACAAGATTCAGCCAGCAGTGGAAGGTCACAATGTTTATAGTACAATATGTGTAACTGGAATACTTCACACTAAAGTGTCATGTCATGTGGAGCAGAACAGCACAACAGTAAATACTTGTTTTCATCTGTTAGTGCTTCATGAGTTTAGTTACACTTTGTTTTGTTGTCATCGGTCAGTAAGTTCCGCTATCTGTGGAAGAAAACTCACAGGCTCGTGGACAAAGTCAGTTTGTTTTATATTCACTGCCTCCATCTCACAGTCACACACACTCCACACACATGGTCAGACTCCACCATTACCGCGAGTTACTCACTGGAGCAGTGTCTGAACTCGAAGCGTAGGTGGGACCCTCTGAAACGGTCGATGGGGATCGGCAGTTTAATCACTTCACTCCATCGAGGGCTGTTGTTGTGGTAGAGCACGAAGGAGCGGTGCTCCGGCACGCTGGGCTCGCCTGAACCCAGACTGATGCAGTCCTGCAGGAGGAGAGAGAGAGGACATCAACATGCAGTCAAACATCCAGCACTGTTTACACGAGGGAAAAAAGACAGAATGCTTTCATTAAATATGAGAAACAACGTGACGAGTGTTTGAATTTTGACATTATGAATTCACGTAAATAGTTTGGCTATGTTTGGTGCAGAAGGCTGTTCTGCTGTAGAAGATACGGAGGAAGCTTCAGGTGAACAGAATCAAAATTTTACCTCACAGATATTATTTATTCTAAGACATGTGAATTATTAACATCCTGTCAGTGTGTGGGTTCTCGTGAATGTTGGCAGGAGAAGTGAAGGACAGCGGCCGTCCGTGTGGCTGCGCTGGTGTGCAGCAGGAGGACGATTAAATCAGCTTAATACCTCATTTAAAAAACAGCGTGTGCTGTGCCAGCCGCATTATGTGCTGTATATTTATGAAAGTGCTTCATTACGGATTGAAATAATTCTAATTTCATGCCGCGAGAAGGTTCTTTAGCTTGTAACTGTGGGAACGAGGCAGCAACGGAATTAAAACTGGCAGAGAGCAAAGCTAAATGTGCAGCAGGAATCACTGACGAGTCTCCTCTGTTTGCTGTCACATTTTTCTCCTCTCGTGGCTTTGAGTTATTTCAAGAGACGGTAAGTGCAGCTTCACAGTGCAGCTTCACAGTGAGGACTGGAGGTTTATAATGAGGGGGGGTATGGCAGCACGCCTCCTTCCTCACCTTCAGGATCTCTCCGTCAGCGTAAAGCACATAGACGGTGACTTCGATGTTCTTCTGAACGCTCTTCCCTCCTCTCTCAAAGTCACCTCGCTCCAGGGTCAGGTACAGGTCGTTACGGATGTCACCTGGGACAGAGATAAACACATTAACACACAAACAAACACACAAAACTGTAAAGTTAGTCCCACATTTCACCTGAGAAATGTAAAAGTGAGTCCTACAAACGAGTCAGACTTGATGTTTAACTGTCCTCCAGTGTCTGTCCAACACTGACACAAAGTGTTTTCAGTGTTTTCAGGTGTTCTTCGTGATGTTTCAGAGTTTGTCATTTCCTGATAAATCTTAAAAAGTTGTTGATGATGTCATCCAATGAAAAACTTTCTCTCTTCTGGAGCGGAGTGCTTCCTGTTTGATCCAGTCCCAAACTGACATACATGTGCAGAATAAAATAAAAAAGGTCCCGTGTGTTTTCTCCTCATTTTCCTCAGACATGCCACTTAGCAAAGCAAAGAGCCTCCAGAGAGTTAAGTCTGTCCTGAACCTGTCATTCAATAGAATAGAATAGAAATAGAGTCCTTTGATTGGCTAGAATACGTCATAGATACCGTCCACTGATTGGTTGAAAAATAAGCTACTCTGTCTAGTAACATTTGTCCATTCGTTGACTGATTGGTCTTTTACGCGGTGGCACAGAACAACAAGGAAGTGTCGGACAGACACAAACCGCACATCTCCGTCTTCAGCAGAGTCTCAGGAAAACAGTGAAACAAACCACATCTCTCTGTCATAAACCGTTCCAGAGATATTCACAGATATGTAAGACTTTAGACTTTTTGGGTGGATCTGCCCAATCCGTCCTCAGAGGATAAACCTCCATTCTCTCACTCTCACTGTTAAAAACAAACTATTGTTTATACGATGAAACAAACAGCTGTGGCAGAATTTTACTGTAATAAACACGGTATAACTTTTTCTGCTGTGATGTTACTCGGATGTTGTTTTTTTCCCATCAATAGGAATGCTGTTTTTCTATATAATTAAACAGAAAATACTGTAAAAAAATGTGTTGTCTGGCTCAGTTGGTAGAGCAGCCACCCCATGTACGAAGGCTCAGACAGCTGTGTAACTAACCAACTGGTCTCAGCTTTGATGCCAGGATCCAAACCCGGTAACTATCAACAGCTTGCACTGTTGTGTCAGTTTAACTTCTCAAATCTACCAAAGATCTGGATGATCTCTGCATGAAGACACACAAACACAGACGGAGACACACACAAAGTGTCTCACACACATATTAAAGCTGAATCCACTCTGACACACACAAGACTGATGACCTGTGTTAACGTGTGCGGAGCCATTTATCATGTCAGCTTGTCCTTATGGAGGAGATGTCACCCTTAATGTATCAAGATGGGAGTTAAATACTCACTCCATCACTGCCTGAGGGGAGGCTATGTGTGTGTGTGTGTGTGTGTGTGTGTGTGTGTGGTATGTATGGTTACTGTATGAGAAAGGTGTATGGTGTGTGTGTGTGTGTGTGTGTGTGTGTGTGTGTGTGTGTGTGTTTGGAGGGCAGTTGGAGGTTAATGGTAATGTCTTTAGTTATTAAGAGAATTTATCTAAGACTGAAAGTATCATTAGTCACGTGTCGAGTTTACGTGAGGAAATCAGAAGAGTGTGAGTAAAAATGGTGGAAATGCAGATGTGATGTCAAAGTTGTGCTTCTCCGTAAGCATCCACAAAAGTCTGAGTGAAGATAAACGTTCAGAACTTTTAGAAAATCAGCTTATTTCGCTGTTTCTCAGGACTGTGTGGGCAGTGCGTGTTTGACTGACAGCTCTCTCTCTCATGAGTATGAAGCTAAACAATGACCTGCTGTGGATGCAGGAGCAGCAAAAGCCTCCTAAAAACAATCAATACCAGCATTTAGCCTGTGCACACTGTAGTCAGAATATATTTACTGCTGTACTTTGCAGTCAGACAGCGTTCCAACGGGGAACTGAAGCTGTTATCTAAGCTCGTTTCAGAGCTCGTGACTCGCTCTCTCCTCGTGCCGCGGCGGGCTGACTCACCTGGCATGATGACATCAGGGAAGCCCAGTTTGCGTGTGATCGCCACCCCCCTGCTGAATATGAGCGGGTTCTCTCTGCGGACCTGCTCCATGTCGCCCCTCAGCAGCTGCAGAGAGATGATCAGACCTGCAGGGACGGAGGGAGAAGATCGAGAGAGGAGGAGAAGGAGGAAGGGAGAGAAAGACAGAGTGAGCAACGAGTAGGTAGAGAGAGATGAGGATGAAACAGAGAGAGAGGAAAGGTGGAGGTGAAGAGGAAGAAGGAGGCCACAAACTAAACTTAATGCACACACAAGTTTATTAAAGTTTGTCCTGTAACCACCCACCATATCTATTTGTGGTTATTCTCAAATCAATACTTTCTTTTCAAGTCTGAAAAGTCATAAACTAACAGAGTTTACCTCCTGTTGATCCACACTGACCTGTGATCAGGTGAACGGTGTCTCTGTCATTCGTACGTCTGTTCTCACACTATGTAACTTTGGGCTCCGGGTCGGGAGAAGTACGTAACGCTTTACGGCACTAAGTCACACACCACCAACTATTTCACTGATTTTGGTGACCTGGTTGATGTTTGGCTGTTAGCAAAGTTGTCAACTCACTAGTTTCTGATCAGAAGTAATGTAATCAGAACAAATACTCGAGTACAGCTAAACATAGTTACCACAGAGGGATTACACTCTGAAAGTGGGCTCACCTCAGCGCGTTAACAGAAACGATAACTTTTGAAATAAAGTTAAAGTGAGAAGTGCATCGGCACTTCCAGCCTTCGTTCAATAAAACCATGAACTCCAGCTACTTTTCTAAAAGAGAAACTTTCGGGCCGCAGGAGTTCACAGACTTTAACGAGAGGGCACAGGAGGCTGAGGTTCCCTGCAGTGACACCAATTAAGATGATTTTCCAGCTGATGTCAAGTGATGACATGCACGTGTCAGTCACAGAGTGCATGTTGTTCTCCGAACTGGATGAGTCGCTCCTGGGAGGTTTGTGTGTTCTGTAACTGACTTTATGAGCTCTGAGTTCAGGCGTCGAACTGAGTTTGTCAGTGTCTGTAACACTGTTGATTCTGTGTGTGTGTGACTGACTTCCTCACTAATGCTGCTGGACAAACCTCTGTGCCGTGTGCATTAACAGAGGTAACAAGGTGACTTCACTGCTGTGAATAGGACTCATCATTACGACGTCGTGATGCTGCCCCAGTGTGTGATTTTAGACTGCTATTCTGGAAGCATCTTGGTCAGCGGAAATCTTGCACGACTTCTAGACGAGTCTACGTAGCATAAAATGTTGACGTGTCACGCCTCCTGTCCCCTCCTCCACCCTCCATGTCTGCATGTGCAATGTGACTAAGTGAATCAGAGTTTTGGTGTGTAGCGACGTGGCGCCTAGTTCTGTTTTTGAGTTTCATGCACTTGCTCCACCTCAAACCTGTAAAAAAGAAGTGTGGAAGCTATGCGAGACTAGTCAGCAGTCAGTGAACTCGGGCACATGGAGACGGCTGCTTTCTGCCAGAAAAGCCACAAGATTTATTCACGATATCGAGAAGCAGCACATTGTAGATCCACAGCAGCCTTTTCACAAGCATAATTGGGAAGCTGTTACAAGTAAACTATACAGAAACAAGGCAGAGAGAAGGTTATCGCTCCAACATTGCTCGTGTAATATCAGGATAATTCTTCACGTTCCATTCGCTGCAGTTTGCTCGCTCACTTCCAGTTTGGAAACGGTGAAACGACGCAACATTCCCACCTCGAACAAGCTGAATAAAACGACTCACGACACAGACACATGTAAAGGTAAAGTATTTAAAGATAAAGTATTTAAAAGTAAAGTATTTAAAGGTAAAGTATACATTACAGCTTGGTAATTTAAGTTCATTGTGAACAGCTGACAGAATTTGGATCAGCGCAGTCACAGATCTGCACACGCTCTATCTGTCCTACCGTAGTTGGTGCTCGGAGCTGTGTATTTGGTGCTGGACTTGCGGATGATGTTCTCGTGGATCTGGTACCATTCGTTCTCATTGTTACACCTGGAGACAACAGAAAATAAAAAAAAAAGGTTTTACTGACTTTTCTTTCATATCTTTAAACAGATTGCCTGTTGTGTCTTCCTGTGACATTCTGCAGAAGAAATCCTCCTTTTTGTTATTTATTCTAATTATTTCAAGGCTGATTCATGCTTCGTGTTACGGAGAATGCAAAGCAGTGTACACAGTTTATATTATATAAATGCAGGTAGTACAGGTATGAGTCAAACAGAGCACCAGCTGCACTTAGAAGCAACTGACTGATGCAGTGGTAGTAAATTATCAGTTTGTGTCTGTCTGAATTGTCGCCTGGCGAAGATTTTAACATTTCCAGTCACATCGACATCACAAGGAGCCCGAGAAGCAGGAGGCCGGAGAGAGGATGTGTAACCACCCGTGAAGCATGAACCATCCTCAGGAGTTCAGCTAAGGTAAGCCATCAGACACACACACACACACACACACACACACACACACAGTTACATCATGGTGTGACTGTGGGGACTGCAGGGCTCCTGCAGGCAAGTCTTCAGAAGTTTCAGCTGAGGGGGATTCCCTAATGTCTGCCATGGACGTGTGTGTGTGTGTGTGTCTGCACTTGCCGCCTTATCCAACAGTGGAGGTTGTCATAGTTACACAATTGCCAACAGGACATTTTAGAGGATCATTTTAATGAAGCAAAAATCAGCCGTCAGAGCGCTACATATCTTTTTAATTTATGAACAATTCCCTGTCATAATCCTGTACTGTATGTATATTCATGTACTGTATGTATATATTCTGTATGTATAGGTACTGTACATGACACAGAAACAGCTGTTTGCGTTTGCAAAGTAGCCGGAGACGTCACAATCCTGCATGTTTGTGTCAAACAGGCGTTTGATAAATTCATCATATCGTCTCTCTTTTGTAATGAACATTGTCGTCACTGGCTGCAGTGTAGTAAATCAAAAATACAGTTTGATTCCCTCCACGCTGACACGGCAGGTGAAGAAATTCATTTCCAGCTTCAGAAAACTAAATTTTTTATCCAATTTTTGTTTTTTAAAATGCCCAATCAGAATCAGAGGTCCACTGTTGGTATTATAGGAACGTGTGTGTGTGTGTGCGTGTGTGTGTGTGTGTGTGTGTGTGTGTGTGTGTGTGTGTGTGAGAAGAATAGCAGAGGTCTGGTGGCATTTTAAGGCTGCAGAGATGACTATGAAGTGGGCTGTGTGTAGTTTACGGGAGCTCCTTCCTCTTCTTTACATAATAAAATGTCAGAGAGGGAGAAATGTTACACGAGGTAAAGAACGAAGAGACAAAGGGAAGAGAGGAAAAAGGAAAAGGTCAGTGGTTAAGGAGGCAAAAGAATGAGAGTGAAGATAAAAAGATCTTGTATGTCATCCTCTTTATTGTCTCTTATCTTCCACCTCCTGCCCTTCTCCCTCTCTGACTCTTATCACATTCACTTTAAACAAGTCTCACTCCAGACCGCTTTTCTCCTTTCCGTTCAGAAAGGTTGATTTTCAGACTATGAGGTAATCTTCTGAAAAGAAAATGTCACCACCACCATGTGAGGTTAAATGACACTCATTCCCTTTACGTGTTTCAGTTGGTACTCGTGAACTTCGAGTTCTACAAACCTCATTTTTCCACAGTTTGATGTTCTGTATATGAAATGAACAGAGATGTGACTTTATGAAGCCATTTCTCAGTTTAGTTCATCAGATCATCAGACTGGAACTCTCAGTCTGTTTCTCAGGTCGGTCATACCAGTAAAAAACAATACACATTAGTCTACTGTATAAATACCAACTCCTCTTCAATCGTCTGCAACTGAAAACTTTGTGCCCTCCAGTAAGATCTCAAGCAAGAGTTTCTCGTCAGGCCGATGTTGGTAAGAGCCCGTTGCTTGTTGGGGCGTATGATTTCTGCAGCCTTCAGCATGCACGTCATCACAAACTCACCCTCAGATGATGGTGATGCTCTGTGCTGAAGGTTGCCGATCTCTCAGCTACTGTACGACTAAAAACAAACTCAAAGCTGCAGACTGTTTTATTCATCTTCTGTTCTTAGCTGTCCTTGCAAGTTCTGTATTTTCTCCATGGTGGCCTCATGGACGGGAGAACACTCTGTCTTCACCTCAGTCAATCAATAACCCTGAAGTATTTTCCATGAACAGCAGCCGACACCTGACAGTGTTGTGTCACGTAGCCGGCAGGTAAGCGTGTGAAATTCATGTATTCGATACAGGACAAAACCTCCCACAAAATTGGAATGAATAACTTCTCTGCAATCTTTTACACTTTTCAAGTTCATCCAGTGGACCAGAGTGGACCTGCTGGTAGACCAGTTCTGGTCCAAACGCCACATTTTAAAGATAAAGTAGATTTAAAGAAGTCAGGAGGTAGCTACTCCATAAATAAATGAAGTTTCTCCAGCCTCTCAGTGACTACATGTATCTGTTCTCTGTGTGTGCAGCCACTTACGTGTACACTTTGAGGACAAAGTCTTTCTCCTCCTTCAGTTCTGAGATGGTCTGCAGCACGTCGCTCATGGCCAGGACGGCACAGCCGTACGGTCGGCGGTACTGAACATGTGGAGGACCCTTCTTACTGTCATTCAACAGCATACGGCCTGCAACAGGAAGTGTGTGTGTGTGAGTGGGTGTTTTATAAAGTGAGAAATATTGGACAAAAAAGAAAAAAGAAGCTGAAACTAAAGTTGGAGAAAGTTCGGTAAAGTTGTGAGGACGTTTCATCCTTTTATACATTATAGAAGAAGAAGTGAAAAAAGACGTGGACACTTCTCTGACAGTCTTGACAAAACCTCCCCGTCTACCTCCTCCACCTCCTCCACCTCCTCCTGTATGACATGCTGAATGTCTTACCTGTTCTGATGACCTGTGAGATGATGTAGAGATCTCTCTTCATGTCTTTGTTGCTCAGGTCCTGCAGAAAGACAAAAACACACAAATGAAAATGCACATTTGGTTATAACAGTTTTTTTTCTGCTTTGTTAATGAAATGAATCACACCACAGGAAGAGAACACAGCCTGGATTTATGTCCAAACCTGCGGCGCACAGTTCCTCTGGATTTCAGTGCTGCTTGCTTGCCCTTTTAAATTTTTTTTTCTTTCATGCCTTATGCAGTGCAGACCGGTCCATGGTCTGCATCTTAACCCCTGAACCACGAGGCCTTCCCAGATGATTTATTTTTAAAGAGAGCCGTGTTTGTTCCTCTTTATGTTTCCAGTGTCAGCTTCACAAAAACCTGTGAGTGTCTCACATTTAAGAGGCTGTGCTAATGAAATATTACAAATGTGTGAGCAAACTGGAGGAGCAATTAAAATACATGTGTTGTGTCTGAACGCTCATGATTATGACTGCAGCTGAGCAATAGGGGGCAGTGTATCCTCACTCTAATATTCTCCCTCTCTCTTCTTTCAAACTGACTTTATTTAAACTAGATTCAACAAAAATATAAACGCAACACTTTTATTTTTGCTCCCATTTTTCACGAGTCGAGTCCTTTTCTTGTGGCACACCTGTGTCACGCTCATGCTGTTTAATCAGCATCTTGATATGCCACAGCTGCCGGGTGGATGGATCATCTCGCTCACTAACGCGGATGTTAACACACTTGTGAACTAAATTAGAGAGAAACAAGCTTCTGTGTGCAGAGAACTCCAACTCATGAAAAAAAGGGAGCAAAAACTAAAGTGTGGCCTTGATGTGTTTGCACATGCATTTAAAGCATTTAATGTTTTACATTATATATATATATATATATATATATATATATATATAGCATGTGTGTGTGTTACCGTGAAGAGGGCGCACAGCCTGTCCACCTTCTCAGGATTCTTCGGTCCTCCGTTCTTGTTCAGTCTCACCATGAACTTCTCACTGAAAAACACAAACAGGAACTGTGTTTAACTTTAGAATAAAGGTTAAATGTCTGAGAGAGAGACTGTGGTTCCATAAAGTGACCTTTGACCTCAGAGGAAAGTGTTGAGGAGGTCTCTCAAAGTCATAGCTTTAATGTCACAAACGTCTGGTTATTATTGGAAGGAACGATATAGAAACTTATTTCTAACTTACACTAATTCAAGTTTAATTAAAAGTTCAGCTGATCTTTCAAATGCATCATATCGATTTAGAAATCGATGCATCCTCATCTGCATATCCTGATTTAGTTCCCTATTCCAGAGTAAAGAAACTTGGCTCTGAGCGTGAGCCTCGGTGCCCTGACTGAATCTCCTCGGGGGATTTCTGAAAAAGGTAAAAACTCTTTGAGATTTCTCGTCGTGCCTCCTCTCTTCTCCCCCCCAGAGTGCCGGCGGTGAGCTAACTCTAAAGCAGCGTGTCTCAGCCCTTTTTCGCTTCAGGGAAGAGCAAAATATTGTCTGCTGGTGTCAGCGACTCTGTTCTTTAACTCGCACTCATCCCGGGAAAATGACTGAGCTGACATGGTTTTATTCAATAATGGCGGGCTTGACATTAATACAGTTAAGCCTCAGACACATTATGAGATTCCTCCAATCATAAGTGACTCTGAACAGAGTGAGCGGCACACGCTAATCCACTGACATTTGCTGATTTTGGTGTCTTCGGTGCACACACACGCACACACACACACACACACACACCACCTGGATGTGAGGAAGGTGCAGCTGCAGAACAGACGAACGCAGCGTTGTGCTCCACCTGTACTGATGACAGCTGAACTAATGTTTCTGATATTTTATAGCTAAATAAACTTGGAGCTCATTCATCTTGCAGAAATTGTGGACCGTGCTGCAGTTTGCAGTTTGACCTTTCCTGAGCCCCAATAACAGTTGAACAAGCCTTTAGAAACTTTCTCCTCCACCTGCACTCTAACATGTTATTCGGTAGCATGTCATTGTTGGAACTGCAGCCACATTAGAGACAAGAGACAAATATAAAGTCACGTCTTAGGTTAGCTAATCTTAGAAAAACTGTGTGTGTAGTGTTGCCATCCCCTGATTGGCCCCCCAGATGAGGAGGTGTGGGCCCCAGTGTCGGCGTTTCCTGGAGGCCCGGTGAATCCGGACAGGAGAGGCAGTTGTCCCAACTGGCCAATCTACAGGACCCAATCCGGAGACGCAAGCCTATTTAAACTTGAAGCGCCTAACCATCCGGGCAGCTTGTGTTCTGAGGAGTATTTAGATTCTCTGTATTGACTCTAATAAAAGTAACAAATGTTTGAACACTTTTGAATTCTTACTGGTTGTTATTATTGATTTAATAAGTTTATTTGGACACTCAAATGAATTTCCAGACATACTACTTCTGTATTTTCAAATCCCAATGATCAAACATATTTCACTAATTAAACTCTGTCATTAACATGCAGCATCCTACCTGTAATAACAAACTACAGAATTTGTCAGGACTTCATGTGTCTCCTGGAAAATCCTGCATCTCATTATAGAAGAGCAGCTCTTCATATAGACTTTATTATTCAGCGTACACTCCCACACAATAAAGAAAAAACTCTCTTGGGTTCTTTCTAATATCTGCACAATTCTCTGCAAACGACAGCAGCAGTGTGGACCGACAAACCCCCACAACACACACCAACACACACCAACACACACCAACACACACCAACACACACCATGTCCGACTCTTTAAACCAAACAATTTATTCTAATCCCCCGGAGATATCGTGGCCCAAACAAACAAACAAAACACGACAAAAAGAGAATAAATATGTATTTCTCCCCAAACAGTAGGAGTGTGACTGTGTGTATGTGTGTGTGTGTGTGTGTGTGTGTGTGGAGGTGCAAGAGAGAGTGAGGTTGTGGTTTTCACATTCAGTCGTAGCTCCTGTTTCGTTGTTTTTTCACTCAAAGAAAGTGTGTGGCCAAAATAAGCACACACACAAGATATAGGCACACACACTAATGCATATACATCATAGCACACACACACACACACACACACACACACACAGTGAGTTGAATTATTAACTCTATTTTATGTCTACATCAATATAAACAATGTGGATGCAATCAAAAAACATTCTGCTTGATACAAACACACACACACATTTCCACGGATACACACATGCACATGTAGATGGATGTACACATGGATGCACTCAGTCACGTGTACATACAGTGTACACACACACACACACACACACACACTGTGGAAATGCATATGAATCAATCATTTCCACACCGCTGCCATTCATCCTGTAAATGTCCCACGTCTGCAGCAAAGCCTCAGCTCAGGAGACGCACACACAGTCAGCGTGACCCTTTCTTATTAAGATTCACACATGGGAGCCGCCCGGAAAGACCACACGCTTCCACCATCAGCTGCTCGGAGCAGGCTGTGCTCAGTTTGTAAGAGGAGCGTGCATTTTATTCTGTCTCCGTCCAGATTCTCCACCTGATCAGGGGATTTAAACCCTGACACCATCCATCACCCAGAGCCTCAGAGCTGACCTTCCCCAACAACGACCTGTGGATCTTATACTGAACACAGCACACAGCGTACGGTCACACAAAGCTAAAGCCGAGTACATTAACTGGGTCACACCTGGGTTACGAACCAGTGAAAACGCCTTCAGCAACAGGACCAACGTTGGTGAATCTACCTTGGATGATTATGACAGGAGCCTCACTGCTGAGCTTCATACACACCTTCATACACAGTTTCATTTCAGGCATTCAGTTGAATCATATTAAACCATTTCCATCATCAGGTCATCAGAGGAGGAGCATGCACTCACTGCAGCAACACTGACTTTCCTCTAGTACTGTGAATGACTGTGATGGGAGGAAGAAGATTTGTGTTGTGCGATGAGAACAACTTTATGATGGAGAACACACTCCTGTGAGTCACACCTTGTAGAGAGGAGACTTTAAAGAACACTGAGAGCTCTGCTGTCTTTACTCGACGTGTAGAGAAAGATCAAAGTGAAGTCCTGCCGGATGTGGAGAAAGAAGATCTGAAGAAACAACGCTGCATGTTTCATGTCATTTCTCATTTATTACAACTTACCGATCTTACACACACACACATATATATATAACATTAAACTACTGCACTTTATGAGGTTCTTCTGTTCACTGCACGATATATATATAATATGAAATATAAATATAAAATATGTCACCTAGTCAGTTTATTCAGTGATAGAAAAGAGGAGGGAAAAGGTTGAATCAGATTACTGCAGCTTCCCGACTAAAGATATATAACCCGCTTACAATTCGTTCAAACAAGCTACAGTGAAACGTTAAATCAAACGGAGACGCGGTGTAAAAGAGTCTCTGCCTGAGAGCAAAGACGAGAGCAAAGACGAGAGCAAAGTGTGTGAAAGGTTTCAGCCTCTTTTCAAGAGTCTCTGCAGAGACACACTGAGAGAGCTTCGAGACGGACGGAGACCTGAGAATGGACAGAAGACACCTGCTGAGATGAAGCACATTACAGAACACTGCCTCCACCTCATCATGGTGCGCACACACACAGACACACAGACACACACACACACTTTCAGATTGGAGTTTTATCTGCACAAATAATTGTCAGAGCAGCTCTGAGGGCAAACAGACTCAATGGGGAGTTAAATCTGAAGAACCGGAGAGATTTTATTTTGGAAACTTACTGTCAGGAATGAGTTCTCTCCTCTCCTCTCCTCTCCTCTCCTCTCCTCTCCTCTCCTCTTTCCTCTCCTGTGCTTTCCTCTTTCCTCTCCTCTCCTTTCCTCTCCTCTCCTTTCCTCTTTCCTCTCCTCTCCTCTCCTCTCCTCTCCTCTCCTTTCCTCTTTCCTCTCCTCTCCTCTTTCCTCTCCTCTCCTCTCCTTTCCTCTTTCCTCTCCTCTCCTCTCCTTTCCTCTGTCCTCTCCTCTCCTCTTTCCTCTCCTTTCCTCTTTCCTCTCCTCTCCTCTGTCCTCTCCTCTCCTCTTTCCTCTCCTTTCCTCTTTCCTCTCCTCTCCTCTCCTCTCAGAGGAGCAGGTCTTGTCATTACACTCTGATGCTGAGTCAGTCAGACATTAAAACAGGCTGTCAAGGTCAAATGTATTTCTGGGATGTGTTGCGGATGTGTGTGTGTGTTTGTGCATGTGTGTGTGTGTGTGTGTGTGTGTGTGTGTGTGTGTGTGTGTTAGAGGACTGAATCTTTAGAAAAACAAAATGAACAGTAAGCCTGTTTCCTGAAGGGACCAATTTCTTTTCTCACTCTCTTTCTCTCTCTCTCTCTCTCTCTCACACACACACACACACACTTGGACATTACATACACTTGCATTAATTACCTGCAGACCTACCTGAACCACGACCACTGACCCAGGAATCAGCTTTTCCTGATCTTGTCCTCAGTTGGACGCGCAAATGAATTTGTCTTTACTCTTAAATGTGTCTCTAAATGTTGCCTAAGCCACACACACACGCACACGCACGCTCATGCACACGCTCACACACACACATGCTCATGCACACACTCACACACACACACATGCTCATGCACACGCTCACACACACACACATGCTCATGCACACGCTCACGCACACACATGCTCATGCACACGCTCACACACACACACACATGCTCATGCACACGCTCACACACACACATGCTCATGCCATAACAGCATTAGCTATTCCTAATCCGTTAGCATTGTGATCACTCATCTAATGCATAATTGATGAAATCATTATGGTGGGGGGCGTCATGTATTATTCACAGCAGCTGTGTGGCCACTTGCCACTATTTGTTCCACATTATGAAGGCAATATGTCAGCTATGACAGAGAGAGGGAGGGAAAACACACACCTTGTTCTGTACTTAAAGCAGCTCTGATCAATATGTTTCTAATAATAATGCATCAATGTGAAAACATGAGGAGTATGAACTGTATACTGTATACGAGCTGGTGAACATCGTGCAGCATTTAGCAGCTGAAGAGTCACATGTTCAGGAAAAGCAGCATTATGTAACTTTCCTGCGATAAACTAACAGAGTTTACCTCCTGCTGATCCACACTGACCTGTGATCAGGTGAACGGTGTCTCTGTCAGCTCAGTTTGTTAGCTAATGTTATATAATGTTAAGGACAAAGAGGGCCCGGTTTGCAGGTGAATGCTGACGGGGAGCAGAGCCAGTGTCGTGCCAGAACCAGAGCTGAGTGAGCGAGCAAGAAGCTGCCGGACAAGAGTAAATCTGGGACTGACTTTTAGTGGTTGGTGAGAGCTTGGTGAAATAAAAGGCTGAAAGACAGACGCCGAGCTGGGCTGACTGCTGTTGGACTAGTCAGTAATATTAGCTGCTGCTGTGTCTGCTGCTGGTGACCTGGTTGATGTTTGGCTGTTAGCAAAGTTACTGTGTGGACTGACTTTGTTCAGTGTTGTGTTTTACACTAAATATGATTTACTATTTTATCGTCTGTGTAAACTTTTTCACTTCTTAACCCGGCTCTAGTTTGCATTTGATTCTGAGACGATCAACATAAATCACTAAGCAGACATTGACATTCATGAGCTCTGAGCTCTGCGTTCCTTCTTCACAGTCACGTCATTAAAACCAGCAGACGGACCGTCCAAACAGACAGACCCATCATGTGTGCCTGCTCCCACCTGATGGTCTTCCCCTCTCTCAGGTCATACAGAGAGAAGAAGATGTCGGTGTCTTCTCCGATGCTGTTGTAGGTGAAGCTCTTCAGGTTGACCAGTAGGTGGTGTGGTACTGGAACTCTGCACGGCTCCCCGTGGCGTTGCCGGGTACCGTCGCCCTGGAAACCCACGAAACAAGCATCATGGGATCATCTTCATTCATTCATCGTTGGTTTGATCATGCACAGAAATGTCCTAACACTGACTCCAGAGTTTCTCCTTCACGTGTGTACTGAACTGGAGTAAAAGTACGCAGTACTCTAAAGTTACTGCAGTAATCTCTTTGTTACCTGCGTGGTGCTCTGTTGGACGCTGTGTCTGCTGGACAGATGCTGGAAGACACAAAGACACAAAACATCAGCTGTCAATCAACATGTTTTCTCCTCATCTCCTCTCCTCGTGTCCTCTCCTTGCTATTTTCCTCTCCTCTCCTTGTTTTCTCTCCTTGTTAGTTAGTTAGTTCATTCCCTTGTCTCCTCCCATCCCCATCCTCTCTATATGTCCTTTCCTCCTCTCCTTATTTCTTCTCTTTGTCTCCTTTAATCTTTGTGTCTTCTTCCTCACTGCCCTTGTTTCCTCTGCTCATTTCCTCTCTTCTCCTCTTGCATCATCTGCACTCTTTATTTCCTCTCCTTCTCTCCTCTTCCCTTGTTTCCTCTCCTCAGCTTGTCTCCTCCTCCTCCTGTCTTTCTCTCCTTCTCTTCATTTCCTCTCCTCTCCTTGTCTCTCTCTCTCTTTCCATTTTCTCTCTGTCTCCTATCCTTTTCATCGCCTTCTCCTCTCTCCTTGCCCCCTCCTTCCTCCCTGTTGTGTTCCACTCTGTTCTCTTCATTCTCCTCCGATGATGATGATGAAAACTCCCCACAGACTCATTACTCCAGCTTGTCTCTGTAAATCTCTCGGCGGCTTCATGAGAAGTGAAGCAGCGAGAAGTAAAAACCTGTTTGATGAATTGAAGTAACGACCGTCAAATATTCCAGCGTGAGCAGAGAATGAACGTCGGCCTGCAGACGCTTCCTGCTGCTCAGCGCCGAATATTTCCAGGTAACCAATCAGAAACGTTTCGCTAACGTTGACATGAACCAAGTCAACAAAGATCATGTAAACACACCTAACAGTCAGTGGATAGAGAATAATTAATAATACTGACCAGCTGTTACTACATTATTTCATTATCCATTCTGATATCAGTGATGTGATATTAAAGAATTTTGTTATTTATATTTGGAAACGTAAACATCTTGAAGAAAGCAACATTTTCCTGAAATGATCCAAATCTATCAAACAAATATGAAACTTTCAACTCATTTTTCCTGCTGGAAAGTTTCCCGTTGCTCACTTTGTATTCTGGTATTTTATTCTGCTGCTGCTGCACTTATGTAAATTCAGAGAGAGATCAGCAGAAGTTTAATTTCATCTCATCTTTTCTTCATCTTGACCTGAAATTTAACAACCGACAGACAGTTCTCTAATTTTTCATTACTGAAAATGAATTTTACCAACGAGGGGAAGCGTTTGAGTTATAATTTCATATCTGTAACTTTTATTTGTCTTTATTGATCCTTGTTATTGTCGAGCTGAAGCTGAAGCTGGAGCTCTCTCTCATGTTAGCTCTTCCCCAACTTCACCAGGTTATCTCTGTCTCTCTTTCTTCATCTTTCTCTCGCCCCGTCTCCAGATCGGTCTCTAGGCAACGGAAACAAAGGGGGGAATCACCACGACTACAGTGTTTGACTGGTACAGCTCAGCTATTTAAAGCAGGACTGATGTAAGAACACAGAACATCAAGTATCACTAAGAGCCAACCAAGAATACTCCTCACATTGCAGCAGCTCACACCTACATTCGTTTTTTTTATTCTCCATTCAACATTTCTTAAAACAGCTCTGGAAATCTGACGCAGGCTGACGCACGGATGATCCGTCCATACTATCGACCTGTGAGGCATGAATGTTCCACCGCAGATCAAAAATACATTTATTCATGTCCACCAGTCGAGGACTGTGATCGTACTGAGCCTCCCGAATGTGAACGTGCTGACATTAAAACATGGAAGCTCAGTGAAGATGTTCACAGAGATATCTTCATGCAAAAACCAAAAAAAACATGAATAAAGATGAACAAAAGCAACGAGAGATGAGGAAGATGAGGAGGGTGAGGAGGGTGAGGAGGAGGGTGAGGAGGGTGAGGAGGGTGAGGAGGAGGGTGAGGAGGGTGAGGAGGGTGAGGAGGAGGGTGAGGAGGGCGAGGTTGGTGAGGAGGGTGAGGAGGGCGAGGAGGGCGAGGAGGGTGAGGAGGATGAGGAGGGCGAGGAGGGTGAGGAGGGTGAGGAGGGCGAGGAGGGTGAGGAGGAGGGTGAGGAGGGCGAGGAGGGCGAGGAGGGTGAGGAGGAGGGTGAGGAGGGTGAGGAGGGTGAGGAGGGTGAGGAGGGCGACCAGCAGGAGAGAGAATCAAAACAGCAGCAGGTGGCTGATTTACAGCAGCAGACACAACAAACCCTCCCTTCATTTAAACTCCATGTAGCATCGAGCAGCACGAGGTGAGAGTCTGCTGCGTACTTTAAAATCCTGTTTATGTAAAACATCTGAATAAAGTGTTGATCTGCATGATTACAGCTGCACAGTCAGACTCTTTAAACCTCCAAAATTCAGCCTGAAGTCACGGTCGAGATGAAACAGCTTTGTGTCAGTGAGAAGAAACCTTGAGACTGATGACCTTTATCACAGCATTGCTTTTATGTTCTGGATTTTCAAAAAAAACGATCGTGTACGAGCCAATACAGAACGTTTTTGTTTTGTTGGTCGCTGTATTATAAAAGCGCTAGAACACCTTGAAGGTGGCACCTTGAAAGGGCTTTAAAAGTCCTTGAAATTCAATCGAACCACATAATACTGTCATATTTCAACCAACTTTATTTCCTCTCCTTCTCTCCTCTTCTCTTGTTTCCTCTCCTCACCTTGTCTCCTCTCCTGTCTTTCTCTCCTTCTCTTATTTCGACTAAAGTTTTGTTCCTTATTAGAATCAAACTGCTCAGAAGTTTTTTCGTGTTTTGAACTCTGACTCATCTCTCCTTCTCCTCTCTTTGTTGTCTTGATGAGCTTGTTACTGAAAGCTAAATATTCCAGGAAAGTATGGATTTCATTCAGCACAGATCGTCTCTGACTCCTCACTGCTCCTGGAGCCACAAGTAAACAACTGCTCGGCTAAAAACAAAGCTTACCTGGTCGGATGCAGGCCACATTTTGGAATTTGTTGCGGCTCATTTAAAAGTTTCAAACTGGAGTACGGAATATTAATTTCATACTTGATGATACCAGATGAATAAATCCACATTTTTGTGAGTTTTGCCAAATTTTGACTGAGTCTGCTGTGTGTCGACGCTCCGCTACGTATTGGAGAGGTTCAAATCTGATAGTAAGCGATCAGTTTTATCAAAATCATTAATCGAATCACATTTTTCTGACTGAATATCGGCTGATCGATCAACCTAAAGTCTAAAATAAGTCAGAGGTCTGAGAAGGTGCAAACAGTTTTTAGTCCTTGCCGGAGAATAAGCTGCAGAATATGTGAAACCTTCATAAAATACATCTGACACATTCAGCTGCAGCCTCCTGAACTTCACCTGATTTCAGATATTAAAGCTCCTGATTCAAAACTTTGAAGTTCATCAGATTAAAATATCGATCAGCGGATTGTTTCTTTTCTTTTTCACTTTAGCTACAGCTGATCTGATCTGCCGCCGGTGATGTTGGTTAACCAGAGAAGAGTGAGAAGCTGCTACCTACAGCATGAGTCTCTCCATTGATCATTGTGAGGAGAGATGAAAGGGTTGGCTGCGTGGGAGCTCAACAAATCAGGCTGTTTTTTGGGCTGGGAACCAGATCAGAGATGGATTTTTTATTTACTTTAATCAACCTCTACCTCTTTGTTTCTTTGAGTGGACTGCTGAAGATGTCTGCAAAGACGCCGCTCCTCAGATCTGGAGCAAAAGTTTTTAATGCAGACGTAATCCAGGATTTCACATGAGATACCCTACCCTCAGCGAACGTTACCCTGTGTGCAAACAGCTGAGACTTCCTGTACTGCATGAAGGTCTCACCATCTTATAAAGATCCGACACGCTTATCTGGTCTTCATCCACCATCTCGAACTCCTTTCTGGGCACCAAGTCCAGACCGAGATGTCTGAGAGAGAGAGACAGAGAGAGAGAGAGAGAGAGAGAGACAGAGAGAGAGAGACAGAGAGAGAGAGAGAGAGAGAGAGAGAGAGAGGGAGAGAGGGAGAGACAGAGAGAGAGAGAGACGTCTTTATAACCTTCACACAAACCTTGTACACTACTTTCGATATAGAGAAACCTATCCACATACACACACACACACACGCACACACACACACACACACACACACAGTATATTAAAGTAATTTTCGATGTGGCCTCCGGGGATATTGTTCCTCAGGATTACTTTCTGTTCAATCTCAACAACCACATCTTTCACCTACAGATCGGTGACCTTGCTCTTGAAGGCAGCGTGCAGAATCAGCGCTCAGTAAACGTTTTTTTGAGAAACCTGTAAATCTGTTTAACTAACGCTCCACACAGATTCTTCAGTGGCTGATGAAGTTTGATTCGTCTCTTCTGTTCAAACATTTATTTCTCTATAATGGGCTGAATCAAAGAGGATTATTTAAACAATATTAATAACCAAAAACAGAGCTGAAACTCAAAATATCTCCGAGTGTGCCTCAGCCAAAAACAAGTTACAATTATTAATATTCACATTTAATTGATTAATTAAGGACTAATAATCTACCAGAACATTTCAAACTGTTTCACTGTGCAACAGAAGAAGACTCGGCAGAGCTTGGACCTCACAGTGTGAATCAGCTTTCAGGCTCTATAAACTGATGCCGCGCGTCGACTGTCGCTGGTTTTTATCCGACGTGTCGCCTCTCTCGTCGGCTGGGGACTGAACCAGCCGTGATCTGTTCGATGAGATAAGCAGCAGCCTGTTAGCTCGTTTCTAAAGAGGCACTGTGATGTGAAATGTTTTTGCCTCAGAGCACAGGACCAGCCTCAGCTTGTCCACGTTATCTTCACCTTAATGTTGATATAATTAACTGCAAATTCAGTTGGAGCTATTCCTTTAATAGGTAATAAGATAAGGCTGCATTAGTTAAACCTAATCTTACTTGAGGTCCTCCTAAACACCCCTAAATACCACTGTAAGTCCTATTACTATAATAATACTAATAATAATGATCATAATCCCCAGCTGACACTCATCACCTCACAGTCTGCCTCTCTTCCCCACAGACGGCGGATTGAAGCTTTAAATAACCGTGTTACAGCTCTGGGCCGCCCACCTTTCATTTCTTCAGTATTAATAACTCAATCCCGAGTCAACAGGCAATTTCTCTCCGTTTCATTTGTTTTCCATCATCTCCCCTTTTGACAAGTTCCCATGAGCCTTTTTTCAACCGCTGGTGTACGGCTTCATCCACCTGCCTCCAATCATACTCTTATTTGCCCTGAGTAAGTGTCAGGGGAGCACGCTGCATCTGCCGCCGGCTGCACTGATTTAGAGTTCAAACACCGACACATCCAGGAGAACATACAAGAGCTCGACTAACGTGTGTCAGGATTCATAGGTGATTCATCCCAAACTGATTCAAGAGTTTAAGAATCAAACCCTTCATCGAGTTTTGAAAATAAAATCAATACATTAATGCAGTTATCATCCATCCATTGTCTTCCGCTCATCCGGGGTCTGGTCATGGCGGCAGCAGGTTCAGCTCCAGACGTCCTCCTGGGGGTTCCTGGGCTCTGTAGTCTCTCCAGCAGGTTCTGGGTCTGCCCCAGGTTCTCCTCCCAGTTGGATCTGCCTGGAACACCTCCAAAGGGAGGATTCCTGATCAGATGCCTGAACCACCTCAGCTCAGCAGCTCTTCTCTGAGCTCACCCCGGATGTCCGAGCTTCTGACCCGACCTCTAAGGCTGAGCCCAGCTCATTTTGGCCGTTTGCATCTGCAGTCTCATTCTTTTGGTCACTACCCAAAGCTCATGACCGTAGGTGAGCGTTGGAATGTGGATGGACTGGCTTAGCTCCCTCTTCCCCACAACGGTCCGGTCCGGTGTCCACACTGCTGCAGACGCCGCACCAAAACGCCGGCCTATCTCTTGCTCCATTTTGCCGTCACTAATAAACAAGACCCAGAGATGCTTGAAGTTGCTCATTTGGGGCAGTAACTCGCTCCCAACCCGGAGGGAGCTTCCACTGTTTGCTGGCAGAGAACCATGAACCCGACTCTCATCCCGGCTGCTTCACACTGGGCTGCTCAGTGAGTGCTGAAGGTCATGGGAATACAGTTCTGACAATTTAAAGACACAATGATCGACTGGTTCTTCGAGAAAATTAATCTGATTATTCCCGAGTCACATGCAAAGAATTTATCAGGTATTTTTGTACGAGAAACCTCTGAACTGTTGTGTGTAAATGTGTGTGTATAAACACTGTGTGTGTCTGTGTGTGTGTTCGTACTCGTTGCCCCAGTCCAGCCTGACGGTGATGTGCCTCTTGACGTCTCGGCTCTGGTCCTGCGTCAGGTGACCTGACAGGAGCTGCCTCCTCAGGTCGATCAGCTCCATCATCACGTGGCGAACTTTGTAGAACAGATCCACTTTGTGTTTCTGATGGAGAGACAAAGAGACAGAGAGAGAGGGAGAGAGGGATTAGATCCATCTGTTGTCATATTCATATTGTCCAACTCGTGAAGAAGCCGTCATTCTCTGGCACCGCGGAGCCTTTTCTGTTTTCTGTGGTGGCACTGGCACTCAAACAATAACAACTCAAACTGTAACACAGTTGAGGGGGAATATGTTCATTGTTTCACCAGATTAATATATTATTTTTCCTCACACAGAGAGCCTGAGTAGATGCCAGCATGTGAGGCAGGAGGCTGAGAAACACAAATCACAGTCCATCATCACAGAGCTCATATCAACAAACACGTTCACATTCCCATCCCACCTGCCCTGCAAGAGAGAGAACGCTTTGTGTGAAGGCAGGAAACAAGCTGCCGCTTTGATGAACTATTTTCTGCCACTGTAGAGGCACAGAGGAGACGAACATGGAGATACGATCCATGAAAAAGAGTTAACTACCTTCAAACCTACAGGTAATTTTAAGATTCACCATTTAACCTGCAAGTCTGTGAAGACTGTAGGAAGAAGCTGGAGCAGACAGAACCCACGCAGAACATGCAAACTCTGCACACGAAAGGTCCAAACTCCACAGCAGGAAAAATAATTGGCACTCGCTTCACACTCCTTCCTAGAAACTACGGTGGCCATGAAAGTCCCTGTCAAGACCGAGCATTTAGAGGACCGCGGTGTCGAACACTCATTCTGAGGCAACATAATGATTTGCAGTTGCAGTTTTTCTCCTTTTCATATCGTACACTGAATATCTTTGGCATTCTGGACTCTTGGACGTGGATAAGTCATTTTTTTCTGATGTTACAATTAATGAAACAAAGAAACAATGAAAACGATTGTTAGTTACAGTCCTACAACTTTTTATGCACACCTGAACATCACAGACCAAATCAGGTGTCAAAATCAGGTAAAAATGAATTCTCAGCTCCGGGGATGTGGGGGGCGTGGCTTCAGTGATGTGGGGCGTGGCTTCAGGGTTGTGGGGTGTGTGGCTACCAGGCTGTGGGTGTGGCTTCAGGGTTGTGGGGTGTGGCTTCAGTGCTGTGGGGCGTGGCTTCAGGGCTGTGGGGGCATGTCCACTGAAGTTGCTGAAGCCACGTCCGCTCGTGGGAGCGGTCGAACAGCCATTTTGAAGCGACTGAAACGTGTCAGATGAGTTCAGGCTCAACAAAAACACAAAAATTCTTATACACTAATGAAAACATACTAATGAATATTATATTAAATTGCTGCTAATAGATCCACACCGGAGCTTTAACTAAAACGCACTAATTGCAGCCTTGATTCACCGACTCGTTCTAAAAGCTTCTCTAAGAACAACGGCAGCATCATTTAGACTTAACAGCAGGTTAATAGTTTGGTGATTCAGCTGAGACAGGACAGCAAGTGCATAAGTAGGTGAGAACACACACACACATATACTGTACATACATACACACACACACACACACACACAACAAAGAACACACTTCCCCCTATAGCTTGTTCTATTATTAGAGCTCTAATTTGCCCTACAGGCCTTCAGCAGCAGGCAGCGGGGTTAAATGTCCATTCAGTTCTCTGCAGGACGGCTAGATAAGCAGAAATTACTCTGCACACACACACATACACACACACACGCACTCTGTCCTCTGAGACTGTAAGTGTGTGCAGTCTATACCAAAGACTACACACTCCCATGCACACATACATGCAGCTGTACTGTATGCATGAACTTGGTTGGTTGGTTGACTGATTGACACACACAGCACACACACACACCTTCATACACGTATGTGAGCATACATGCATAAATAATTAGAAACACGAGCAGTGAACCACCTGGTGATACAGTTTCAGCCTCCATGTTGGGCACAGGACGCCTCTACACCTCAAACCATTATATAACTCAGGCTGCAGTGGAGGTGGAGCTGTTTTTGGGAAACTAAGCTCCGAAAATATGATAATAGAGTTTGGAAAACTCAGTTGAAGCAGCCCTGATACCGGCCGAGAGTTTCTCTGCCGTTCACCCAGTGCATGCTGGGACATGCTTAAGCTCTGACCAGGAGTAAGTGGGTGTTGAGATTAGATGGAGGAACAGATGGTTCCAGTCAAGCTTCCTTAATCTTTAAACATATTTCTGAGGCTGTGGACGTGATCTGTGGCTTACGTTAGATATTGTGGATCAGATTGGATCTCCTGTTTTGGGAACTTTGTATCATCATTCTCCTTTTATTACCCCAGACGTCCCCGTCTGAGTTGGTTATACCCACAGACTGTGTAAAACCTGGACGTCGTCTCCGTAAGGTCACCCACAGGTTTCTAAAGAGCCGGTGTGAAGCTCAGTGTGGTGGCTCTGGTTCAGCAACTAAGATGCTGGTGGACTGAGCTGCTCTTCAGAAACCTGTGGGTGACCTCAAGGAGACCACGTCCACGTCATATACTGTCAATGCTTACACCCCAACGCAGCAAGAGCGACTCCAGTGACTGTAGAGCGGTCCTACTAGCTAACTCTTCCTGGACTGGGACTGAACACAGCATCCAAGACCAACAAAGGCCAAGCTGACGAGTGCTAGCTGAGGTTTGTTCCCCAGGTTTGACTCCTGGGAGTGAGTCAGCTGACCTAGGGCTAACTGAGCAAACCATGCAGGTACCAGGCATGCAGTACAAGGACTAGGACACTCTAAATGACCTCGGTACTGAGATCTCTGTGTGGAGGCTGCTGAGCCCGGTTCTGCCCTCGAACAGCAGTTAGGGATTAGTTACTTTACAAGGCTTTCAGAATCATATTAAAAACTGGGGCCCCAGAGGTAAAAGTAATGGGGACACATCTACTTGCAATGTATAAGAGGGTATTTAAAGCATGGTATAATTTTAAAAGGTCGGCTTCCTGTTGTAACAGTCGTTTATAAATGATGATACAGCTCTGAGGCGGTGTGTCCACAGGGAAGCCCTTTTCACAGCACGCAGTAGTTCCTGCCTGGGAAGCCTGTTGCACCATCCAGCCAGTGCTGAGTGATTAGCATGATTTTTAGCACTCGAGGTTAAAAATACTACAACTTTTAGCTGAGGAGAGCCATATTTTTAAATGGGTTTCGAGTAGTTGCTTAGCAACAACAAGAGTTACGCACAGCAGTTCCTCTCAGCATCTGTTTAGCATTTGTTTTTAAGGAGATGCCCAGTGGACACACAGAGCTAATGCTCTTTGAAACACTCCGAGAGAGTTCATATTAAATTCTGCATGGGATCATTAATGATGCAGCAAGAGAGTGCAAGTTTTTATCATCTTAAAGGTCCAGTGTGTCAGACTTAGGGGGCTCTAATTATAGAATATAATATTCATAACTACGTTTACATTAGTGTGTAATCACCTGGAAATAAGAACCTTCATGTCTTGTCGTGTCCTTCTGTCTGTGCATGTGACTTTCTACCATGTTTCTACAGCAGCCCAGAAAGGACAAACTAAACACTGGTGCACAACACAATGCCGAGCTGGCTCTATGGCAGAGGAGCAGAGAGTGAAGAGGACGCTGACAGAGGAAGCTAAGAAGAGAAAAGGAGAGAGTGAGCGAGCAAGAAGCCGCCAGACAAGAGTAAATCTGGGACTGACTTTTAGTGGTTGGTGAGAGCTTGGTGAAATAAAAGGCTGAAAGACAGACGCCGAGCTGGGCTGACTGCTGTTGGACTAGTCAGTAATATTAGCTGCTGCTGTGTCTGCTGCTGGTGACCTGGTTGATGATTGGCTGTTAACAAAGTTGTCGACTCGCTAGTTTCTGATCAGAAGTAATGTAATCAGAGTAAATACTAACAAAACGAGTACAGCTGGACATAGTTACACAGTGGGATTACACTCTGACACTGGAGAAGCTGAAACACTCACTATGTGCTACACTGTGTGTTAGGCTGTGTGTTACGCTGTGTGTTAGGCTGTGTGTTACGCTGTGTGTTACGCTATGTGTTACGCTGTGTGTTACACTATGTGTTACGCTATGTGTTACGCTGTGTGTTACACTGTGTGTTAGGCTGTGTGTTACGCTGTGTGTTAGGCTGTGTGTTACACTGTGTGTTAGGCTGTGTGTTACGCTGTGTGTTACACTATGTGTTAGGCTGTGTGTTACGCTGTGTGTTACACTATGTGTTACGCTGTGTGTTACACTATGTGTTAGGCTGTGTGTTACGCTGTGTGTTACACTATGTGTTACGCTGTGTGTTAGGCTGTGTGTTACGCTGTGTGTTACGCTGTGTCCTGAAGACAAATCCATTCATTGTGCTCAGGCAGAGCTCATATAGGTTCATTTATAGTATAAATGGTTATAAACTTGGCGCTCCGTTCCTGAGGGTGCTCCTCAATCAGAGCAGCAGCGCTGAAGTCAGCAATAAAGCCCCGAGTGCTTTACAAACCAGAGCCCAGCAGACACACAAAATGCACACTGTTCTTATTTACAGCAGCAGAGAGAGAGAGGAGCTGTACCGGGAGCAAGGTTCACAAACACATTTACACCAGAGAGCTGCTGCCTACTGCCAGCCACCGGAGCCACAGGGGAAACGGTAAAGTACGTGCTTGGCTCAAGTTCACCTCAACAGGAGAAGAGAGCTTGTGTGGCACTCTCCTTTAATCCTACAGGAACACAAAGGAACAGATCCGGAGTAAAGGTGTTTCACAGAGAGCGATAAAAGCCGAGTAACTGGAAACATTAGATGCACATTCAGTCTGCTGGATGAGCTGGTCTAATGTTTAAGCCCCGATCTGAGATTTATTTCACTTATTCAGATATTAGCTTACTGCATATTGTTGTTTTGCATTTAAATGATGCAAATTAATCAAAGTGCCACAAACTGACAACCTGGTGCGAGTATTTGAACATACACATAATGAATGTGTTCTGTTCACTGTATCAGACGTTAAGTTGAAGGTGACGAGGGAGTATTGGTCAGCAAGGCAATACACTTTTCTTCCTCGAGCCTCTTGGCAGATTAATGTGTTCAGCAGCCACTGATAGATCAACATTTTCCAGGAAACTGATGATTTTTATTTTAATTGCAAGTGGCTGCTGTTCAAAGCATGTGACATCATGTAAAAAAAAATGACGGCTGGATTGAAATGTGGATCAGATTGTGTTGAGTTCCAAACATCTGGGAATGTCTTTATTAGAAAAGGACAGAAGCAGCCATGAAGCCAAAAGTGCTAAAAACTGCAGTTCCTATTGTTGTCCACTTGAGGCTGGCTGCAGAAGTAAGTCAGTCCCCATGTTCAAATGTCCAACTTCACAGCAGAAATAAACATGTTTACAGCCTGGTACAAAAAACAGTTTTGGTCTCTATAGCTAATTTCCCCGTTCATGACAACTGTACTGAGGGTGAATTTATATACAACTCACCTGTTCACATTATATTAAGGCTTAAAGTTATGCAGGATTAAGAGCGTGGACGCTTTGATTGACAGGTGGGTGTGGTTACAGGTGACTTATTTGAGCAACCAGGCTTCATCCAGCCTTCCTCAGCTCCATCGATGATCCACGTCTTTTTAGATTGATCGGGTTGTGGCGGACGCAGGACTGAGCTTCAGAAACCTGATACGACAAAGGAGCTCAAGATGTGCAGCTTTTACTTGCTACTGTTGCCAAGTGTTTGCGCATGCTGGCAGTTGTTCGGTCTCTGTAAATGATATTATAATGAGTATAGTCTAAACTTTCTCTATATGGACTTCTGCTATGATTTCATACTGTCATCCATCTTGTAGATTTATTCAGGATATCTGGGTCAATCACCTCGACTCGAAACAGGTGCACCGGCTGACACAACGGAGGGAACCGAGTCTGCTCTCCACCTCTAGCTGGCACACAAACTACACCCATCCACCCTGCAGACGGAGACGTATGGCGCTTTGAAATGAAGCTGTCCAATCTGTCTGTCTCTGAGAGAAAATACACAGCCTCAGAGGTACAACCCAGCTCGAAGGTTTCTTCTTGTTTTTTGGAAAATCTCTTTTGTGTCGACTATTTGTGGATTCAGCCTCCCTCCTTCCTCTGTCCGTCTCAAACTGCCTCCTCTGCCTCTCTCCAGCCGGAGTGAGTAATCACACCTTCACATCCAGTGGGAACGAACACCAAAAACACACACACACATACCAACACCGTTTAACACATCTTCACCACCTCAGCGCTATAAAAACCAACCGAGCAAATCTCACATGATGATGAGAGGCTGCTCTCTCTCACTGGAGCTCGTGTTCAGGCCGTCTTCATATTAACAAAGGAAAACTAAACAGTGATAACGCATAAAATTTCAGCACCGAGCAACTCCTCACGTTTAGCCTCACAGGGCGGCTTCCAGCAGCACTGCAGCGCTTACTCCAGTCGACTAAATCAAACATTTACTTTGCTCTTTATCGCTGCATTGGCCTTTTGCTTTTCAGAGTCAGGGGGACAAAATCTGAAGAAGTTAATCACTGTGACAGGCCGCAGACTTAGAAAGAGGCCACCAGAACGCCTCCATTAACAAACAGCCACAGAACATAAAACTCCATCAGTGGTTTTTCTAGCTGTGGCTCTGGGACCAAAGGTGGGTCTCCAGAGGGGGACAGATTATCACAGCTTGGCATTAATACGTAATAGGATTTTATTCGGTCTGACAGCTCCGATATCTAACGGGACATTTGCAACACCTCTTTTCCATTAACGACATCCCGCTCCATTTTCACACCTGACAAACGAGAAGAGCGAGCGGTTTGTTCTGAGGTTTGACGCGCCCGGTCGTGTAACTGACGAGGTTTAAACAATGATTTGGACATTAAACACAATAAATACATCAAAATGTTGCAATTTTATTATAAAAAAAATGACAAGATGAACCTATGTCTTAGCTGTTTTTGTCTTCACCAGCTAGTGAAAAATATAACGTCGTTGTTCGTCACTTGCTCCACTTTGTTCACCAGCTAGTTGCTGACTTGATCTTCAGTTTGGTGCCGGTCATGTAATGTTCTATGGGCTTATCAGAGCTGAAGAAGGCTGCATGCTTTGACTGGAGATGATGCAGGTGAAGGTGACGAAACAGAACAAAACAGTAAAGTCACAGGCTGTAAAAACAATGAGCTAAAAGAGGCTAAAATGCTCCGTAAAGCTCCAGAGTCTGGAGATAATTCTGTGTGGGTTTTTATAGTTTAAGTTTAATTAGTGTAGCTTCAAGAGAAGAAGCACAAAACACAATAAAAATACACAATGCACACACACGACGCAGACCTGGTGCAGGTGACAGTGACAGATACGTCTTGAGCTGCCCTTTAAAAGAATCAGCAGGCTGTGAGGGCGCGAGCAGAGCGAGAGCTCCGTCATCACGGGTCTTTAAGGACAGACGTGGGACAGACAGCAAATATGGCAAATTTGACCTAAGAGAGCGAGCTGATGAGTGCAGGTGAAGCAAGTTCAGCCACATAATCAGGAGCCGGAGCGTGCCACGCTCTGGAAGAATTTTAAACCTGATCCTGTACGGACAGAATACACAAGGAAGGAATCACATTTGGAAAAAGAGCAAAGAAAAAGTTAGTGGACACAAATTACACCACAAGCAGTGAGTGAGCCAGGCTAATAATGAAGCACAGATGAATTACCTTTAAAGGCTCAGTGTGAAGGATTTAGTGACATAGTTTTTCCTCGTTTCACCCTCTCATCCCTACTGTGAAGGAGAAACTACAGCGGCCACAAAACATGGCTTGATAAAATTACCCAAACAAGCCCCCAACTTTGACCTTCACCTCTGAGGCCACGACAAAAACGAGGGAGGAGCAGGCTGTGAAGTTAGAAAAGATAAAAATGTCAGACCACTGAGAGTTAAACATGTTTCCCTGTTTGCAGACTAATGAGCATTAATGGACACGGAGTAGTTGTGTCTCTATTCTGGGGGCATGCAGACGAGCCAGAGAGGACAGCCTCTTCAGAACTGAGGCGGCATCATGTCATGAAGTGTGTTGATAAATCCATCTTCTTTGCTTCATTAAAGCTTTCAGCATGAGACATCTTAAGACTCCTCTGCACTTTTTCACCGACTGATCTGACCGTCGACCATCACGGGCTCTACAGAGACAGTTTGTCCATGCGTGTCTGTCTGTCGTCTGTAGATATAAAAGTCTCATTCTAAGGTAACAAAAACATAAAGATTCTTATTTTCAGGTGATTAAACGCTGATGAAAACAGAGTTATGAAGATAATATTCTATAAACAGAGCTCTGTGTTTCATCTGGTCACCTCAAGGTCGCTCAGCAGCTACATAAACACGACACGTCCGCTCAGCCGTAGCTCTCATAACGCTGGACGTTAACTCACTCTGACAAGTCGGACTGCAAATTTAATCAGGTAATCTGTAATGTGTAACTGATTACTTTCAGGAAGTTACCAGTGTGAGACCTTCTAATAGGATATGAGTCAGCCTGGCATCTTCCAAACCAGAGGGGACGCTCCCAACACCTCGGATCCATTAGCAAACGTCCTGCTTCATTTTCACACCTGTCAAACTGGCTGCTGCGCCGCTGAAAAACAAAAGCGCTGAGGCAAATCTCCAGGGACCGCACAGAGAGCCTCTCAGCTGTTACTGCAACACGCTGCCAGAGCTTTCTGAGGAGGCATTCTCTCAGTGTAAATCCTGGACCTGCAGCAGAGAGAGGAGATCCACGCTGAATGTGACCCTGAACTTCAGGTCACTGAGACAGGAAGGTCACAACTTCTGGAAACATGTCAGAGCATCAATATAGTTCAGAAATAAAAGGCTAAAAGACAGATATGAATATATATAACTGATTCAGTCCTTTCTGATGGCAGAGCTGAGGAGCAACGACAACTGACTGGGAGAGGAAGCACAAATTCCCAGAGGAGATAACCCACATCCCTCAGACCTGATGCTGTCCTCTGGTCTACCAAGCAGGTCATTCTTATCAGGTTTAGAGTGTCCTGGGAAGAGAGGAGGAGGACCCACATGAAGGCAAGCTAAAGAAATATCAAGCAGTCGATTGGGACTGAAAACCCAACCGGGAGCCAACGTCACCAAGGAGGCAGAGGCGGCATCCTGGTGGATCTGGATAAAGAGGAATGAGTGAGTGCTGGACGGAGGTTTAAATAAACAAAACAAGGAGGAATGGAGGTGCAGACAGCATCCACCTCAGCCTGGTTTGGAGGGAAAGAAGACTGACAGATGGTGCAGGAGCGAGTACCTGCAGAGGTGAGCCAGCTGCGATAACTCTTATCCTGTTTTGCATACGCACATAAAGTATGGTTTATTATGATGCAGTATTTCTCAGAGGTCAACGCTCCATGAGACTGTGAAACAAGTATCTAAATAAATACCTCGTACGGGAACACTGGCTACAGTCTAGACACTGAACTGTAGGTGGAAATAAATATTTAGTGCCCGACTTTGGCAGAGCTGCTGCTAACTCGAGTACATCGCAGGGTAACATCAACAAAATAAAATGAACTCCCTTCACTGAAATTTAAAAAACAACGTGCTTCTCCAAGCTGTCAAAGAGTTTCCTGCAGGAGTCCGGCACCATGCAGCGCACAATGTGTGTGTGTGTGTGTGTGTGTGTGTGTGTGTGCTCTCATTGGGCCAAACTCATCTTAAATCCTCCCCTGACCTTGTGTGAACTCTGCCCAGTGACACGCAAGCCACAACACACACACACACACACACACAGTCATGCCAGAAGCAGGATGTGATCGCGGGGATGCCAGCCTGTCGTGTCTCTGCTGCGTGTAGTTCAAGAGGTGGACAGACGGACAGTTTCCTCTCTGACTGTAAGATACATTTCCGCCACCTGCTACAAGTGACTCAGGGCAGAGGGAGCATGTTTGTGCGCGCTGCAGTGAACGAGTTGGATCCACTGAACTCGTGAAGAGAATCTTTTGTGACGTCCCCGTGGCTTCAAACTAACCACGGGTTAGAGCCGCCGCTGAAACCTCCGACCACAGGCTCGACTCTCAGCTGCACCCCGACGTCCAGCTACAAACATATCAACGAATCTGATGTAATCCACCTTAAAAAATTCAGACGTGGTGTAAATGCAGACATAAGACGACGTGGCAGCTCGGCTTTGGAAGGACATCTCCCTTCATATTATTAATGAGGGTAAAAAACAAGCACACACACATTGTATTGAATGACAGCATACTGCATGAGCACACAGTTTGGAAGGACGAGCTCAGCACAGCGCAGAAACAGACACTTTGGAAGGACGAGCTTCCCTTACTGTGCTAAATGGGAGATTTTTGGATGGAGCTCGTCCTCTCAGAGAGGTCAGAGGTGAAAGTGATGACGTCCAAGAGGCTAATTACACTTTCTGACACTGGACAGCTTCAAAATGATAAAACTGGGATGAAATAAAGGAAACAGCAGAAAGCTGCGAGCACACGAGGCAGCTGAAAATATTAACAAATACCAACAAGTCCTCCCAATCTGTAGCTGACCTCAGATGAACAGAAACTGACCTCACACAGCCGCCGTGTGACTAAAGTTTGGTTAAGTTAAAATAACAGCTTTGTTGTTGTTGTCATGGTTACTGTAATAACAAATGTGTTCGATTGTTAAAAAGCTGATCGGACCTCTTCCCTCTGCAAGAGACCTCGAAACCCGCCGTGCACATCTGCCACGTCCTGCATCGACTTCAAACCCAGCGGCGTCCGTCAGAAATAGAACAGACACACTGAAGCACACACGGAGCCGAGCTGAGGCCCGCTGCTGATTTCTACTGAAACAATTGATGCTGTGAGGACAGTGTCCGTTTATATCTTAGACCATCAACACAAACTGCGATGTGATGGTATTTTTCCATTTGCATTAAGCTCATTTCACAGTGCTATAATTACCAGCTGCAGCTCACCAAACAGAGCCGACGACAGTTTAAAGCTCCCGTCTGGGTGAGTTTAACCAACAGTTCTCTCAGCTCTGGAGATTGTTCTGGACGGCAGTGACGTGGCTGTGATTGACCGTGTTGTTGTGTTTGTCTCTGTGTATTTCACATTATATCTGCTCGCTGCACTCAACCAGAGAAGATGGAGGCAAACCAGGCTGTGGAAGCAGAGCAGCACCAACAACGCTGCACGTCTCCTTTATACGAGTTCTGCAGCCTGAGGCCTCGTTACACAAACCTGCTCAGTCTCAAGTCTTCAAGTCTTCAAGTCTCAGTTTAAGATGTTTTAGGATTTTAGGATGGCTGCACAGTGAAGACGGGGAGCGACACGAGCACGAAGTTTACTCAAACTGTATGACGATGCTTTAAACGTCCTAATTATACATCGACTGCTGAGACGAACACCTTCTAATTTCGTCTCTGTGGGTTTCTTCTCCTCCGCCGACATGATTAATGCCTCCGACTCGTCGAAGCTAAAATTGAACGCTCGTCTTTTTCTTGTCCGTTGTGTGACGAGCTAGCCGGACAGCCGTTGTCATGGATACAGGCGGTCTCGTGCACGTTGTGAACACAGATACAGACGAGACGGGACTCGAGTTTACAGTCCTGGTTCAGTTAGTTAAGAGAAGATCCGAGGTGTCAGACACAGACACAGAGTTCATGTTGAATATTTTTACTTAATTAACTCCAAATAAACTTATTAAACATCCAAATTCATAATCAGCTCATTCATGAGAAGCTTTTCGGTGCATGAAAGAACTGCTAAATATCTGTCAGCTGTTTCAGGTTTCTCCTGAGTTTGACGTTAATTCAGAATACTGAACATGAACCAGTTAGACAGCTTTTAATGTGATATTCCGCTCACGACATCACCTCAGCATCATCGGCCCTTCACCATAAAGAGACATTAGATGTTGAAGATGACGACGAAAAGACGAGGATGAACCATCACACACACAGAACATAGTTCACACACACACGTGACCTGACCGTTAACTAACACAACTTGAAGATTATGTAACGTTGGAGTGATGCTACATGAAGCTGGACGTCGTGGAGGATTATAACCGGACACTCGTGTTCATAATCTTAGAATCAGCTTTTCATACGATGCAACAACAGCTACTGTATGCCAACAATGGCCTCGTCACTATGGCAACAACGGGTGAGTCACCATGGCAAATATATGACACTGCACTTATTGAAGCCTATAGATGCTGGAGACACACACACATACATGCTGACATAGAAAAACACACTTTCAACCTCTGTGGAAACTCTCACACACACACACACACACTCACACACTCACACACACACTCCTGAATGACAGAAGCTCTATTTGGAAACAGACACACACCTTCATGTCCAAATGTAGTTAGATGATCGCAGCTACTTACAGGTGTGAGCGGCTGATAGATCCACTCGTTCCTCTCCTTCCTGCTTCTGTTTCTCTGATTCGAACGCTGGCGAGCGACTAAAAAAGCAATCCAAGCCGGCAGACGGGAAGAAAATCATAGCCTGTCAAACGACTTGAGATCCACTCACAATGTACTGGAGCAACACTCTCTCTCTCTCTCTGTGTTTGTGTACCTAAGCCTCATTCTTCCTCCCTCCCATCCTCTGACCTGCTCCCAGTCTCCATCTTTCTCATCTTTCTTTATCTCTCTCTCTCTCTCTCTCTCTCAGCCACCCACCCACCCACAGGCCAGTCTGCAGCAGTAAGCTCCTCACCACTTTTTGCAATGTTGGAGCAAGCTGCAGGAGATACAGCGAGGTGTGCACTCTAAAGATATACTCATAAATACACACACGGTGCACTTGATGATAAAGACGTCTGACAGCAGCAGAGTTCATGTCCTGAGGCTGTTGCCCACAGAGAGGCTGGAAATCTGATGTGTGATGTTTGTGTGTGTACGTGAAAGATGGACGGAGAGAGTCCAGACACGTGAAGAGGCCGTGAGCTCCCTCTGAGCGGAGAAACACCTCGTTTCACCTGGTTAATTAACCTTTACATGGCCAGCCTGTCTGACGCACATCACACATTTCTTACAGATGGGCTTATTGAAGATGATGAAACTAAAGTTGTTTGAGGGACAGACTCCTCACACCGTGAACAGGGAACAGCATGCACACACAGAATCTGCACCTTACTGTTTAAATCAGTTAACTTGCGACTCCTCCTTTTAAACATGCAAAGACAGTTTGTGTAGTAATTAGTGACGACAAACGACGTGCAAAACAGGACGCACAACCTCAAATTAACAATGTGAGTGCGACATAATTAAAAGATTGTGGAGCGACAGATACTTTCCTCAGTTTGTTTCATTTTATATTCAGTGTGCTCAGACCTTTTTCTCTTATTTACCTGAAGTCCACACACTCTCTGCTCACAGGGTGAAGTCAGTGGAGTTCAGTCCGCCTCACAAACTGAGCCTAAATGCACATTTTGTACGTACTATCTGAGTCTCTTGTTGGACGGAGGACACGGTGGAAACCTGAAGTTTATAATCTGTGAGATGGTGAGAAACACATTTCAGTCGCCGTTCTCTTCTTCTGGCAATAAACAGGCGACCTGCTGAAAAAGCCTGAAGAAAGAGCAGCGAGCAGCTCGGCCTGTAAAGACATGGACGGGTTTATGGAGTCTTTGGCTGCTACATAAATGCTGTTAATAGGAAAGATTCGGTGGTTTGGAGTATTCTTCTTATTCTTCTGGATAAATCTCACAGTGCATAACAAATGAGAAGACGACACGTCTCACGCGGAGGTGTTTGTGTTGCAGATGTAAAAGTCTCTGACAGAAGAATGTTACGTGTACGTTAAACTAAAGCGTCAACAGTAACTGACAGCAGTGTGAGGGTTTCCCTCGAGAGCGGAGATACAGAAAAATCATTTTTCACAGCTCAAAACGCTTCACATGCGGGCGAAGCCAACGTCACAGTGAAGTGGAGAAAGAACAAGAAAAAATGAACCTTAAAGACGAGTCTGGATTATTCTTTTTCATCTCTCATTATCATAATTAAAACTTAAATATTAAAGTTAATGTTCTAAAGTTATGATAGTTTGACAGACTGTTACTCGGATGTTAGTACTGTTGTGTTCTTCCATTTTCTTCTGTATAAATACAAATTTTCTCCCGTCAATAGAAATGCTGTTTTTCCATATAATTAAACATGAAAATACTGTAAAACAACAAAGTGTTTTCTGTGCAATTAACAGCCTCATATATAAAATACAACATAAAGTAAAGGTTCTGACATGAAACATGGCTGTGTTGTGCTGTACGACGTTTTTTCACTGTAAAATCTACAAACATATTTTTTACAGTGTACTGTGTTTGAAGACTTTATGCACATCATCAGGACGACAAACTTTATTAAGAAGTAAATAGAAACACGTTGTGACAGAGTTCGTCTGTATGTTTAACCATGACTGTTTGACTGTCCTGAGTCTGTCTGTGTTGATCACATTAAGTTATATTTAAATATTGTTAAATCTAGTTGTAGTTTGATTTATTTCTTGTCAGAATAAGTTAAATTAACATTTCATTCTGTTACTTACTCACCATGTGGTCAGAGACAACATGAAGAGCTGCAGCATTTCCTGTTTTTATACTCGGCTGACGTGATTGGAGGGAGCTCATTGGACTAGTCCAAGTGAGGGGGTGAAGTGTTGATTAATGGTAGAACAGGTGAGTGTTTTTACTGTCATCTGTGTGATTGGGACTTTGTAAACTTAAATTAGGAGCCAGTTGATTTAGTTGTAACATTTGTTGTTATAAGTTGAGTTTTGTACATATTTTGCTGCTCAGGTTTCCCAACAAACATAAAGAGATGTAAATATACAGCGATATATAAAATATGATGTAATTAGAAACATATTAAAGTCTACATCATCTATATCCAAAACATATAAAAAGAAGAAATCTTAAATGGGGTCTAAACCCAGTTTAGCTACTGTAGATCAAATCCCAAAAGGAAAATGAGACATTTGTGTTTAAATCTCTCGGTACATTTTTCTTTCTCCTCCACTCACTCTGACGAACACTCTTCCTTCTCTAACGTCACTTCGACAGTAAGTCTGCTGCCGTTACCGTCATGAGAGCCGACTGTGTGATGAGCCGTGTGATTGGCTGTTTACCTCCACACTGACTCTATAATTAGGTTAATTATGGGAGGTAAGCAAACACACGTGAACAGAGTCTGATCTGCTTTAGGACCTTCGATCCACAGTCACCTCACACACACACACACACACACACACACACACACAGTGAGTGTGTGTGAAAGGCCAGAACCAGAGGTGTCATTTTAGCACTGCGCTGTTAGCTTCACTCCACAGAGCTGTCAGTCAAACTACACAACAAATGACAACACGGCCTGAGGAGAGGCGACAGATCAGAGTAACACGAGCCAGTCCACGTTGAGTTCAGCATGAATACATGTAATATCATTGTATCTGTACAGCATGAACTATCTGGATTACAATGATTACACAAACACAGTCACGTACTGTGGATTTCACAGCTGGAATTTACATTTATCATTTAGTATTTATCAGTTATTTACTGACTCTTCCACATGTTGCTCCTTTGTATCATTTATCTGCATATTTGTAAGTTTCTGTGTGTAAAGCTGCTCCAAACATCAAACTGCCCGCAGTGCGATCAATAAAGTTGTTTTGAATTTGCACAGTAAAATATCTTGCATATGTAAATATCCTGCATACTGTGAATATTTGCACACTACCCGTGAATACTTTGTACGTTCCTGCACCAACTGTGCAGCTCTTAAAAACAACAAACCTGTTTCATATTCTGATTATATTAAATAGTGTGATCCTAATGGAGTGTTTTCTGTTGCAAACAGATATTTTGACATGTCATACCAGCTGTTTTAAATAAGTAATGAAGCTGCGTTCTCGGTGCCGTCTGCTGTTAAAAGGTCTGTGAGCAGTTTATGAACATCAGCTGTGTTAATGCAGGTGGAGCTGCAGACCTCCGCTGGCACATTACGTCTCTCACACACCATCCAGACCGCCTGAAGACATTTTGAAGTTTCTGCTATAAGACACACGACGAAGCTTCGTCCTTAAACAACCTCCGCCAACCGCGCACCAATTATCTCCAGACGTTAGCGCCTCGGCTGAGACAGTCAGAGGAAGAATCCACACTCAGAGAGCAAAGTGTCTCGTGTTTGCTTCTCATTGATTTTTCACTTTTTTATGGAAACTTTGAAGCGCTGAGGGATTCAGTGTCTCTTTGACATGTCGTACAGTCTCCAGAATTCATCTTGATTTTGGTCTTTCTGCCTCCAGTCTTATTTAAATATTGCTCAACGATTGGAAGTTTTCCTTTCTGACTCAGCGCAGGTCTCCTCTGTCAGACTCTACTGTATCATTTTCCATCTTTCTGTCTGTCCTTCTCTGTCTCCCACCATCTGCTCTCATGCTGTACTGATTTTAGTGAGATTATTGGATCGCCTTCACTTGTTTGGCTGACTGTAAGAAGCAAACTTCAGACTCCATCAGACTCTATATATACTCTGTGTGTCTGACACATAGCTCTCTTAACGTACAGCATCTTGTGTTCACATTATATGCAGCTTTATTAACCACCGCCACCATTACTGTCTTTCAGAGCTGGTGCTGGATCAGTTTCTGGATCAGGTCATACAAGCTTGTCGGGACGGGAACACTCCAAAGTTACCGGTGTTGCCACAGAGCTCCTTTGGCCTCTCACATTAAGATATCTGAACAACAATGGGTTCTACGGGACAGACAGGTCCACGTTCTGCTAATCCTGTGTAAGAAAAGTGTGTTTGAATATTTCTGCGCTCCATAAACAGGCTTGGAACTGCAAAAATTGTGGTTGACTGTAAAGTTGAGACTCTTGGATTCAATGAGCACAGCTCTTGGAGCCACAAACTACAGACCGAGGCGAGCTCCTCAACAGCTCCTCAGAAACCTGTGGGTGACGTCATGGAGACCACGCTTTATGCAGTCTATGTAATGATGGGAAAAACAACATGAACGTCAGCGTGTCCCAACAACTCTTTGAACCTTCACACACTGAACGATGGACTTCAGTCTGAGACTCTCATCGTGAGTTCACGCCGTGCGGTTCAGCTCCGAGCACGTCCGTCTGTGTTCGTCGTTCATCTGCAGCTTCTTCTTCACAACATGTCATTGTTTCTGTAAAGAGCTGGACGAGGCCTCCTCCTCCTACTGCATATCTGTCCTGTCATCCCCCTCTGTTTGTCTTCATACACACACACACACACACACACACACACACACACCCACGTATTCCCACACACAATTTCACAGCAAAGAAATGTCTCCATCTGCGTTTATCCTCCACATCTTCACATCCCTCCATCATTGTTCGGTTGTCACCACTCCCTCTCCTCCTGCCTTTCTGTTCACACATCCATCTCGCCCACACACACACACACACACACACACACACACACACACACACACTTATCTACTTTGACATCGGCATGTCAGAGACGACAGAGAGAGAAAATTAGAGAATGAGAAAGAAAACAAACAAGCAGGAGAAAGAAGGAGGAGGCCGAGAGAGATGGATGGAGAAAAGGAGGAGACATGATGTGTCTTATACACTCCTTTCTGCTTCCATCTCCACCTTCCTGACACTCACCCTCCCTCTCCACCTTCTCCATCCTCTCTCACTCCTCTTACTGTTCAAATATAAATTTGCCTGATCGGAATGATGAATTATTAAGCAGAGTATCGACAGGAAGGTTGTAAAGAGCTGAAAGCGTCATTAGAATGATAATGTTGAGTGTAAGAATGTAATAAATACACTAAATAACTACTCTGCTACATCATGGCTCGATAATAAGGATTGCCCGGGGCAAGTAAAACTCCACGCTGGGCTACTAAATCTAGTAAATCACTTCCTCGACCAGACGAGTGGTAAAACAGAGAGAGTGGTCTCTTCTTGTCCGCTCTGTTGAAAGCTGCACATGCTCAGTACGTGAGTGAAGACAGAGTGTATGAAGCAGGAACACGTCACTCATCCTGCAGCATCGTTTGTTAACGATGTGTTGCTCATTTCGCTGCAAAGTTTCTGAAAGTTTCAGATAAGAGCCGACAGCATCTCGAGTCTTTTTGTTATCTGCTAATAAAACTTTTTGTCGAGGGGCAGGTAAATATTCACTCTGGTTAAATAGATTTCTAAAACAATAACACTGGACTCTGTATGTGGTATTATAATAAAGGCAAAGAGTCTACAAACATGCTGTGACATATTTCAGTCTGGAACAAACACGAACAGACCAACGCTGCGATCCCTGGAGCCGCACTGCAAGACTGAACACTAAAAATAAATATCTGCAAACAAAAATCATTAAAAAACAAAATAATATTTCAGTTATGATGAATCACAGTTTACAAAATGAATGAATAAAAATCTGGAGTCCGTGTTCTGATCCTCCGTCGACGTCAGTGAACACTCTGGTTCTTTCTGGTTCTTTCTGTCTCTCTGCCGGCTGCTGTAGCAGGAAGTTCCTGTTTGTGTACGTCCATCTCAACGGTCAGCCTCGGTCAGCTCGCACTCATCATTTATTTACTTATTTTCTGTTGATGCTGAGATAATCTGTCCTAAACTCTGCGCCGCTGAACAACACGTACGATTATTTGGAGTTTCTGTGGTGGAAGCTTGTTTTTTTCTCCCTTTGTCAGCTGATGTCTCTTCTGCCCCCTCACATCTATCATTCTCTTTTTCCACTGCTTTCTCCCTGTCACCTCTTTTCTGTCTTCTTAACACACACACACACACACACACACACACACACACACACACAGCTATGTCTAAATTCCCTGTGGCAGTGTGCAAAGGCCATGCACACAATACACCGGAGAGGGAAAGCACAAGAGAGTGTGTGTTCACAAAAGAAGGACGCAGAAAGACAAAGATGTAACCGGCGAAGGACACATATGCACTGTGTGTGTGTGTGTGTGTGTGTGTGTGTGTGTGTGTGTGTGTGTGTGTGTGTGTGTGTGTGTGTGTGTGTGTGTGTGTCACTGCCTTTCTGCTCTGCTGCATTTGTCACCTCTGCAGGCTTCGGTGCCACCGAGCATCCATTTACTGAGACTTCAGCACGTCACTGAGAGTGACTGTGTGTGAGTGTGTGTGTGTGTGTGTGTGTGTGTGTGTGTGTGTGTGTGTGTGTGTGTGTTCATCCATGTGTCACTGCAGGATGTACACACGTTACATGTGTCAAACCTACTGTATGTGTGTGTGTCATTGTTCATCCATACATGACACATTTTATAACAGTGCTGTCAACAGGAGGATCTGCTGTGTGTGTGTGTGTTATGAATGTGTGTGTATTCCTCCCAGCAACAACAGCAGACAGAGTGTGTTAAAGTGATAAAAATGTAATATTACTAGAGTTCAATACACTGCATTCTCTCTGGTGACCAGCAGGGGGCACTGCACTGGATTCAGTCTGATCGTATAGTCTTATGGAGAGATGAGCAGACTTCTCCGCTGATGCTTGGCCTCAGTAACAGTTTCTTCATGAGTTTCTGGTCTCAGTCTGTAGTTTGAAGTCCTCTTCCACACAGCGTGATGTTCATTCAGTGAGTTATGATTTCATTCAGACAAACACAGACGATGAAGCAGGACATGTTCACTGAGTCCGCCCAGCTCGACACGACAGGCTCACCAAACTCAGATCAGACGAGCCGAGCTGATCCAACAAGCGCAGATTCTGTTCCTCCATCGATTATTGGCTGGAACACGAGAACGTTCCAGACAGAATGTCCACGTGACATTTCCTGTCATGGTTGACGTTTTCTCACCGTAAAATCTACAAACATTTTTTACAGTGCACCGGCCTTTGTATTTCTGACTTGTGCTGTCACCTCTAACAAAAGAGAAGATCACTGGTGTTTGTCTCCATCGGGCACCCATACATAACACTCTGTCAGCGTTCTTCACCGTCCACACGAAACATGAGCATTTGCCTTCTCAGTAACAAAACACACACTCACACACACACACTAATGTGAGGTCTGTCAGGATGGAAATAGAAAATCTGTCATGCAGACTGTCACAAAGACACTTTTGTCTTTGTACAGTCAGGAGGAGGGCGATGTTTATATGTATATACACAATAAAAGCACATTCAGTGACAGACGCTGACTGAAGAGCTTTAAGATGAAGAGGACAGACGGTGAGAGATGATGGACAGATCTGACTGACGTTCAGCCTCCACATCTTCACACAGCGTGACTTTAAGTTCATCTGTAATGTTCTTTACTCATCTGTCAGCGCTTACAGGTACATTTAAAAATAATGGTTCTTACATGGTTTTTAAAAGGTTCTCTTGTTTTCATGCAGCTGAGGAACCTTTTTACTCAGAGGATGGTTCTTCATAAATGTTATGTGAAGGTCTACAGAGTCTTCTTTTGTGGACTTGTTTGGTGGGTTTATAGCATAAAATTAAGGCTGCAGATCATGATTATTCTCTAATCTGTGAATATTTTGACCTATAAAATGTCAGAAAACCCAAGTTGACATGTTGAAATATGCTGTTCAATTAAGTCTAAAGGAACGTCAATGAACAGACAAGAACTCTGTTAATGTTCTTGTTTTTTAATATAATAATTTGATTTAAAATGCTCAAAGAACCAACAACCCTGATAGAGTTCTCTGGAGCACCAGTGGAGGTTCTTTAAAGACCTGTTGGCAGAAATGTCTCTTAAAAGAACCTCTTGATAAACGCTTGTTTGTGGAGAACAGAAGAACCTCTTCGACAGTCGACAGTCGACCGGCTGACTCAAAGGAAGGAGGAGGATAAAGAAGAGACGTTCCAGAAAACAAAACACAGACACAGAGAGAGGAAGACATCCTGTGTCTCCAGCTCTTCACCGCCCTGTCTGAAAGTGTCAAAATGCATCTTTGCAAAACACACACAGACACACACACACGAGCGTACACACAGCCGGGAGTACAAAGTAAAAAACAAACTTAATGGCATCATTCTGTGTGAGTGGAGACGTAAGGCTGCGGGTTTCTCAGCGTGAACATCAGAGATGAACGCTGCGAGCGAATGGGAGACACTTTACATATCTGAGGGAACGCTGAGCGTTTCTGTGCAGCTGTCTCGCCGCACACGGCCCACTGAACGACATAATGTGGACATTCAGAGCCACCATCACCGCCAACCGTTACCGAGCATCTTCAACACTCAGAAACCAGCTGGCCCGGATCTCACCAACGAGAACCGACGGCGCTGAAGTCACGGAGCGACAACTACAAACATCTTTTGTTTCTTCCAGGAGAAAGACTCATGAATACACGAAGAAACTTCCCACAACAGCCTGAGAACATCATGACGGCTGTGCAGAAAAAGTAGTTCAGATGAGTTTGTTGGGTGTCATTAAGATTTTAACGGCACTGCTCGTCGATCCGGTAAACACTTTTTCACACACACACACACACACACACGTGAAGGGAATATTGTGTGCTGCTTACCACATAGAGCTGCTTCCATAGTAAGGCCCACTCCTGCAGTGTTGACGTCACCTCGGTAACAATGGGGTCCTCCAGAGGCACCACAGTCTCATGTGGTCTGCACAGAGATATGAAAACACACAAACACAAACTTTAATCACCAAGATTCACAAGTGCAGTACTTCAATCAAAGACGTCCACGTTAAAAATACATTTAACAGTGTAACAAGTGCACGGACGGACAGAGAGCGGGAAACCCGACACGCTGTCGAGCTTGTTTGTCAGCAGAGCTCGGTCTATTGTGTTGAGTTTCATACAGTTAGGACTCAACAATGGTGAACTGTGCTCAGCCAGGTCAGACAGACAAAGAGAGGCCAGTGTTCTGACCCGGAACAGCCGAGGACGGGCCGGCCTGTCTGTTTGGTGTGTAATTAACGAACGGACTGAATGTAACTGGGACATTTATACACTCAAACAGACAGTGAGCTGATCGTGATTTCACCTGCTCCTCACGTGCAGCAGGTGTTCCTGATGTCATGACGTCGTGTTGTTATGTCATAACTTTAACAACTCTGACAGAGAAACAAAGAAACAAAGAAACAAAGCAACAGAGGGCAGATTGTGTTTAATTAAGGACAGAAGACAAATGTTAGCTGAACGAGAGCTACCTGGAAGTTAAATGAGTTCACTCACAGGCATTCCACGGCAGACATTTTGTAAAGTAATTCATTTTATTAGTTAAGCCTGTCTGATGAAGGTGCAGTGACTCCAATGATGAGTTCAGCTCCTGTGATATAACATGTGGTTTCAACCAAGTCAGCTGATTGGTCAGAATGTGATTACATCATCATATCGACACGCCGGGCTCGTCACTAAAGATATTATATTATATTTCCAGGCTCACACACTGTAACTGCAGAAGCTCCTTCCGTTTTACACACCATGATATTTAGTTTCTGCAGCAGCTGAAAAACATTTACAGAATAATTAAATCAGCTTCCTTTAATGAATATATTTTATGGTGCTGTTAGACGGCGGCGTCGATGCAGCTGCTGCCTCGTTTGTTTGCAGCACGAAAAAAAACTGCAAACTGATTCAAGATTTCATTTGATCAAAAAACATCATAACCGTTCATTAAATTATCTTTTTCTGCAGACATCTTAGTCACTAGAAGACCGAATGTTTGCTGCTTATTCAGATCTCTAGAAAGCTTTAACATTGGCTGGTAGGGACTAGAAATGGTTCATCTTGTCCATCCGTTATCTACAGCTGCTCATGCTTTGCAGGAGGCGATCCCAGCTGACACTGAGTGAGAGGGACTCAGGAGAATTTTAAACCTGCACGTCTTTTTACTGGATGAAGACGAGAACGCCCGGAGAACCCCAGCCACACAAACTCCCCAGAAAGGCAGCAGGCATCTGGCTGTAAGGCCAAAACACTGTCACCACCCATGGAAGCTGTTGCATAGTCACAGTACTGCACTGAGGGGTGAGCTTTGATGCAGGATGAGAACCAACCAATGATGTACTGTAGAGTTACTTGTCAACAGCTGCCAGTTAGTTACTGTGAATTTACAGTGCCGTCATGTGTTGAATATTAGATGAAAATGTTCCATGCAAACCGTGCTGATGTTTCCAGGCTGCACTGCACGCTCTGTGCTGACCCTCTGCTTCCTCCTTACACATCGTTTCGAACATGGGGGAGTTGTTCGCTAAAGCTGAAAGCTGAGTCACCGTCTCAGCCCTGGAGTCAGGAATATTAGAGTTCCTCCTTCTGTCTCACACACTCCTCTCTCTCCTCCCTGCCTCCCTCTCTGTCTCATGACTGATTAATTAATAAAAGCGGTGTGCTAGATTAGCTGATCTCACAGCTGAGCTGTGGCTGGTGGCCGCCTGGTGATTTCACCCACATTAGTTACACTTGTATCTCCTCCTCTTCTCCTCTGTTCCACTTTCCACTCAATCTAATCTCCTCCTCTCTTTCCCCTCCCTCCTTCTGTTCCTCCTCAAGTCTTCTCTTTTGTTCGGGCTCATCATTCCTCTCAGTTTCTTCTTCCTCATCTCAGCTTCACTCTTCTTTCCTTTTCCTCCTTCGTTTCCTTCATGTCTCCTCCCTGCCTTGTTCCCTCCTCCTCCTTCCTCTCCTAGCTTTCACTTTACCTCTCTCATCCAGCATTTCTTGTGTTTGTGCACAAATGTGCATCCATATGTGCTCCTAATGTCTCCCTGCAGAAGCTGACATGTCTGTCCTCCATCTGTCTAAAGCCACTTTAGCTCCATCCTAATGTTTCTATCTCCTCCACCCTAACAGTCTGTGTGTGGGCGTGCTAACAGGGGCTGTCTAGTGCAGCAGTGCTTGCTCTTAATGCATGCTGCATGCTGCCTTGTGCTCTCTGCTGGCTACACTTACAGCTGTTTCCTCCCTAATAGAGGGTGAAAAGAGGAGCAGAGTGTGTAGGCCTCCGCCCGCCAGAACTGAGCCTCTCCACCACCTCCACCACCTCCACCACCTCCAGACTGAAGTCTTTCTCTCTCTGAAACACAAACACGGTGTCAGACATGAGCACCATCAAACTCCATCTGCTGACATGAACCCACGGGTCGAACACAGGACAGCGCTCGCTTGACCAACAATGATTTACTGTGAGCCGACTGTCACAACACTGCACCGTGTCAACAAGTACATGCATGTACTGCGCACACTGCACACACTGTACACACTGCACACACTGCACACACTGCACACACTGTACACACTGTACACACTGCACACACTGCACACACTGCACACACGCTGACCAGTCTCATTTCATTAACTGACATGTTCTATATTCAGTGTGTAACAATAACACAACAACTGATGAACAATGAACCCAAACACTCAGAGGAAGTTTGAGCTTCAGGAACTTTCCATAAATTTCTGTTCATTTTTAACGATCATGTAAACTTAATGTTCTTCTGTCTGGACAGGTTCAGGGTTCTTCTTAACTCCGTACTTTCAGTAATGCAGGACGAGGAGAGTGAAGCTCTGTGAACGTAGCTCGTGTTCACACTGTAAACTGCTGTGACGAGTTACTCTACAGTACATCATTGGTCACAGTAACTCTATAATTACTGTAGTTTCACAGTATACGACATGTACTGTGAAATGGTTTACAGAAATGTACTGGGCACACACACAGTACATTACAGCAGATATTTACAGTGCAGGTCTTCACCGCGCCTTCATCACTTTTATTTAACTAGAAATCTTAAAAATTAATCTGTACTTGAAAATAAAAATTTCATTTAGTTTTCACAGAAGTTAAATAATGAAATACTTCAATCAAGAAGGCCTGATGACCCTCTGTGAAGCTTCAGTGACCCCTTAGCCTAGTGAAGTTGATTTTCAAACTGACCACACACACACACACACACACACACACACCTCCAAAGACTTTTCACTTCACTGCTGAACATCACACCACTTCCTGCCGCACTTCTTCAGTGCGATGCAAACCTCAAAGGAGCAGACGAAGAACATCTCTGCGAGTGCATGACCACACCTTATGTTCCAGCATGCACCTGCACGAAAGACGGTCCCAGGAGTCCAAATGGAAATCAGACGCCTCCCAGCTGGTGGAGGAGCTCGCTGAAGCTTCTAATCTTCCCTCAGGGAACGCCGGACTTACAGGAAGAAGTCTGTTTTCGATGTTTGAGGTGTGCACATCTGAGTTTGTGTTCTCATGGCTGCATCATGTGTGCGTGTCCTACTGTGTGTGTGTGTGTGTGTGTGTGTGTGTTCACAGATTTATTTGTCTCTCCGGGTGTGATCCTGAAGTGTGCGGGTGCTGCTTTCTGATATTTATAAATGTCAGCTCTGAGAGTGTGTTCATCCTGCACAGCAGCAAACAGCTGGCAGAGCGTTCTTCACAACATCCTGACGACTTGACGCAGCGTTCAACCTGGAGGCTGCTGCACGTCGCCGGCTCTCCTCGTATTAACTCAGCGGAGCCGGCTGAGCCGAGTCAACAGAAACAATTCAAAATCAATAAAACACAGTTTGCTGCATGTTGGACTTAAATCTAGATATCTATATCTGACTGTGAAGAAGAGCTCTGTCATGATGAAGTTCACAAACAGCGGTGAAGGTGAAGGTTTGTGCTGATTGGCTAAAGCTTCTACTGTTTCTGGGAGGCTCTCTACTGCCTCTAAAACACAAACTGAACTAAATGAATTATTATTTTTAAAGGTCCAGTGTGTAGGACTGAGTGGCACCTAGCAGTGAAGCTGCAGACTGCAGCCAAATGAATACTCTCCCTCTCCTTACTCTCTCCTTCTGAGCATGCAGGAAAAACTCTGGCTGCAAAACTCACATAAAAAGTAAAAGTCCAAATCTGGATCAGTGTTTGACTTGTCGATCTTTAGATCAGCCGGGAGGCGGACGGACTGCCACGATGGTGACGGCCAGCAGAACCACACTGAGCTTCAAAACCGCTCTTACAGTTCTGAAGTGGATTAAAGATGTGAGGCCGTCCCGGTCACGTGTTGTAAAGGAACAGAGAGCTGTGGTGTGTTGTGGTGATTTCGTGCTAAACTTGCTCGCTTGTTTGACACAAACTTCCTGCAGGTTCACCGGAAACATCCAGAAAAAGTGTCAGTTTACTCAGTGATGGAGAAGTGTCGGCCGGCCTCGGCTTTAAATAATCACCAGCTCGACGACGACTGCTGTGCTGCTGAACCAAAGCTCAAATAAGAGCAAGAATTGTGCTCTTTTACACACACACACACACTATACTTTGAGACCCACTTGGTCAATAGTCCATAACTATTCTATATATATCATCTCACAGCAGCGCCTAGATTCAGTAGACCTCTCTCTCTCTCCCCTCTCTCTGTCTTTGCCCTGGAGGTCTACTTGAAACAGTAAAGGATTCACTAATTCCAATTAATTTACTCTGCCTGCCTTTAATTAAAAAACTCTTATGCAAATCGAGACACGCTCTGTAACTCTGATTAATCTACAGTTAAAAAAAAAAATCTTTTCCAATCATTATGCAAATGTATTAAAATATGTACTCTTGAACTTGGAAGGAATCAGGAACGAGGAGCTTCATGTGTTATTTAGAAAGAATGAGTCTCAAAATAAGCGACCCCAGCAGAGAGCCAGATTTCATCAAATTACGCCTTAAATGGATTTAGAGAAGAAGAAGAAGAAGAAGAAGAAGAAGAAGAAGAAAAGGCCTCTGAGCAGCGTGGAAAATAAAGTAAACTCAACTGTGGCAACATCTCAGATCAGCGAGAGCAACTTCAGCTCACGTCGACGATCAGATCACGTTAACGACGTGAAGAAGCTGACAGAAATCTACTGAACGCACTGCGAGTTCTTCTTCACTGCTCGGCATCAGCGGCGGTACAGCGGACCAGGAGATGTTTTGGTTTGGAGGCTGCGAGCTGGAAATCGATTTTGGATTTCAGGTTGGAAGAAAGAAATGAAGGATGTGAGTGATGATCTGATAAAAAGGATCGAGCTGAAGGAACTCATTCATGTTTGAACTGGCAGTCAAATAATAACTGTGTGTGTGTGTGTGTGTGTGTGTGTGCGTGTGTGAAAAGCAGCTGAGTAACTTTGTTTTCCTCTCAGCTTCCTGCTGTAGCAGGTGGAGGAACGTCAACGTGTCGAAGACTTTAACAGAAAATTATTTCTGCGTACGATGTGAAGTCCCAACAAGCCGTGAGACGATGAAAGGAGTTTATTCTGCAGCTCGTCTTCACAGTCTGATGACTTCTCTCATGTCTAACTGATTAAATACTGATTACGGCGTCACGTCTTCTTTCTTTCTTAAAAGGTGAACTTTCCTGTTTTATTTTGAAAACCTCCCTTCTCCTCGTGTCTGTAACTTCCTGCTGTTGTTGTAGTTTTCACCTGCGTCTGCACTCTAACTTTCAGCTGTGAACTCCTCAGTAACTTACTGTTTGTGTACTTCAGTCTATGTTCAAGCGTTCATAGAGGTTCACTGTGTTTTCCATCTCCTGCTTTGTTTTCTTGGGTTCGTGATCTTTGGATTTGGCCTGCCTCTTTGCAGACTTGTTTGTTTGGGCGTTGAGCGGTCTAATAATCTGTGAGCTTTAGTACATTCAGGTTTACAGCTGTTAAACTGTTGTTCTGCCTCTGCAGAGCTTGTGCAGACAGAAACTGTGCTCGGTGTGAGTCGGTAAACTTACCCTCGGTTTGTGACGACGGCTTTCTTCAAGTGAATGTAGCTGGCTGGGAAAACTCCCTGCAGAGACAGAGACAGAAAAAACTGTTAAGACAGACAATTAAAACCAGGATCACCCCGTCCTGTGCTAACGAGGATTTACTGTATGTAGCCACGTGCACCACAAATTAAAATAAAGAGCCTGGAGCGCTCCTTAAGCTTTCACATTTCTTCTTACAACACGGACCAACAGAAGTGGCTGAAAACAGAAGTATGGATTCTCTGCAATGACTAACTTCACACCACAGAAAGAAGACAAGTCACCAAAATCATCACAAAACATGTTGACAGTGAAGGACTGACAGACCGAACCACCTCGCCGTGCCTCGAGCTGTGCCACTAGAAGGTAAGTAAAGTTTATTCCAACAATGTCTCATGTAAAGTTCCCTCCACTCGTCCTCATCACTGCTGCAACACAGACAGACAGAACAAGCTGAATACATGTAGAGTGAAGAAGACGACCTGACCTGTACAGCACTCTACAAAACATGCAGCGCGTCTCAGAGGTGTGCTGTTCAATCATTCATGAGCTTCTGTGAAGGTTAGAATGGAAGCTGCACGCGTGAGACAGGCCGCCTCATTTCTTCTACTGTCTCACAAACCTGTCAGGGACGTCACGGAGACTACGTCCAGGTTTTAGACAGTCTGCGGGGACGTCACAGAGACTATGTCCAGGTTTTAGACAGTCTGTGGGGACGTCACAGAGACTATGTCCAGGTTTTAGACAGTATGCGGGGACGTCACGGAGACTACGTCCAGGTTTTAGACAGTCTGCGGGGACTGTCAGTCTCAGAGAACTCCCTCAGCAGTGTTACTCTCAGATTAGTGTATTTCCTCTTTAATGTAACACAACAGCAGATGTGAGGCGCTGCTCTCGCTGCAGGTCTGTGACAAGCCAATCAGTGTCTCTGCAGCATGTGTGGCTCCCGGTGTGTCGACTCTCTGACGCCCCGCGTTCCTCCGTTTATTATTTCACTTGAGTTTTCTCTGAAATGAAGCTGTTAGCTCCAGGTCCTCCTCCGTTATCTTTACACGCTATAAATGCTAACACACAGTGTCCTTCCTCAGATGTGGAAGTAATTAGGTATTTAGCGTCGTGCAATCTTCGTATCTCGAGTGACTGGGGACACATTTTATGGAAATTATGAGAAAATTAACAGGGTGTAGCTGATGGTGCAGAAGTCGACTGGAGGGATTTCATTCATATTCTACCACATGTTTCAGTGAGGAGGAGAGGAGGCAGAGCAGGGAGTCTATTTTAGGATTGGACGTGAGTGTGTGTCTGTGTGTGTGTGTGTGTGTGTGTCTGTGTGTGTCTTTTTGTGCTTGGTTGTTTGTTCATGTATGAAAACATCTTAGTCTACTGTACACGTGTTTGTGTGTCTCTCCATCCTGTTAATTTGTTCCCTCAGTTGCTGAAAATGTACATTAGTATGAGCTTCACTGCCAGCTTGTCTGTGTGTGTGTGTGTGTGTGTGTGTGTGTGTGTGTGTGTGTGTTAGTGAAGATGTATGTCCTATCTGTGCTCTGAAAGCGCAGCCTCCGGCGGTCAGGAAAGAGAGTCCCCCTGTGCCGTCATGCATAATAACCCGGCTGTCTTTTAGGCAGCGTTTCAGCTCTTTCTCCCGTCGACAGACTCGCACGCAGCTGCAGCCTCTCCACGGAGCGTTTAGGGTCAAACATGGCATAATAAAACAGGGGAGCACCTTCCTCTGTTGTTCAAGTGTGGATGTATTTTTGGAGGAGACAAAGAGGGTGCTGCAGAGAGAGGGAGAGAGGCAGAGAGAGACCTGTAAAGACAGGACAATCACGCTAAGGAGAAACAGAGTAACTGTGGTCAGCCATGCGTTTGACAGGAGCGGTTCAGAGGTGCCGACCCGGTCTGCAGGGAGCCGGCTCAATTACCTGTCTGCCCAGAGCCACGAACACACACACAGTTTGGAAAATGTCCTCTTCATAATCGTACCGACCTCGCTGCTCTCTGCAAAACTCTTCACAGCATCTCAGAGAGGAGTGTCATAATCAGTAACATTATCACTAACACAAAGCGTACCTGAGGCCGGTCGCCTGAGCCTGGCAGGTATTTCTCACATATTTAGTCATAAATAAAAAGTATTTGAATGTTTGATGGTGGCATTACAGTCAGGTGTTCCTCAAACACAACATGGGATCATAATTCACTGAGTGAACATCATGCTGTGTGGAAGAAGACAAGAAAACTGAGCGAATGAATCAGGTGTGAGGTCAGCTGATCTCTCCATAGGACTCTATACAAGCTGACTTGTTTTGGGGTCAGTGGAGCCGCCCCCTGCTGGCCATTAGACAGAGCGCAGGTTTAAGACTCTCTGAAGCTGTCCACTAATTATACAGCGTACCATCAACAGTGACCCTGAACGCAACACGTGTACAACGATGAACATTCTGATGTCAAGCTCGTGTAACAGAACAGTGTTACTGTGAATGGAGACATCAGATGTAGACCAGGTAGTATGAAACACACACACACACACACACACACACACACAGACACACACACACACACACACACCGACACACACACACACACACACACAGTACATCTTGTTCTTGTCTCTGCCTGGTTAGCTGTGACAACGGATGGTTGTTAACAGGTCAGTGCATTCAGAACCCCGCAGGCTCCTCGCTGATGTTACCTGTGTGTGTGTGTGTGTGTGTGTGTGTGTGTGTGTTAAACAGGAGGTCATCAGAGTGTCACGCCATCCCTGATTTAGCCGATAGTGTTAAAGCACCGGTTCACTCAAACGAGGGAGACAGAGACGAGAAGAGATGAAAACAAACTGATGCAAAGACAGAAACACAATAAAGGACGGAGAGACAGAGACATGTGGACGAGGACGGAGGAACGAGGAGACGATGAATGAGGAGACGGCAAAAGAGGAGCAATGCTGCAGTAAAAATGTCATCCAGCCTCCCTGTGGACTGCAACTGTTGACAGGAACTGTTCGTCACCTTGTTCTGACCCGAGTTTAACGCCTTCCAGGGACCAATCTGTGACACATATATGACAACTCAACAAACAAACACACACACACACACACACACACACACACACACACACAGTAAAACATCTGAAAGAAAAGGTAGACGGAGGCTGAGAGGAGATTATTCTCCAGACATGCTGACATGATGACAGACTCTTCTCCCTCCTGTAACTCCTAACAGATGTTCACTGTTCATCAGGGCCGGTTGTTTGTTTCCTCCATCGTCCAGGAGACAAATAATGGTTTATTATCCAGCTAAACACCGAGCAGCGCTGACTCCGATAGGCTCTATTGTCCGTATGTGGGATTGTGTGTAAATGTGCATCTGTTTATTCAAACAATGTCGGCTTATGCTCCCGGTTATTAACACATATACTGTAACATGAGATGTTCCAGGGTTCATTTCCAGGATTTTAAGGATGTTTTCTGTGGAGAACAACGTGATCATTTAAAGTAGATGATTGATGTGTAACCTGCAGTTCCTCAAACGTCCACTTGAGGCTGGCTCCAGAAGTGAGTCAGTCTCCGTAAGTCCCCATGTTCAAATGTCCAACTTCACAGCAGAAATAAACATGTTTACAGCCTGGTACAAAAAACAGTTTTGGTCTCTGTAGCTAATTTCCCCGTTCATGACAACTGTACTGAGGGTGAATTTATATACAACTCACCTGTTCACATTATATTAAGGCTTAAAGTTATGCAGGATTAAGAGCGTGGACGCTTTGATTGACAGGTGGGTGTGGTTACAGGTGGCTTGTTTGTGCGTCAGCTGGGAGCTGACGGAGTCCATCTATGTTTTAAATCTAAGAACGTAACATTTATCTGAGTGTGTGTCGTCTCAGTTTCAGCAGGACAGACGCTCTGTCTGAGTCCGTCACGTTAAGCTGAGGTTAGACTGTCTCTCTTAGTTTAACGATGGTGTTGCTCTTCACCGCTGCTGTAAATTATTAAAGTCTCACTAACATCCAGTCTATCGTAACGGATCGTCTGACTCCTCTAACCTTCACGGCAGAACAGGAAATACTCTTTGTTAACTTAAAGTGAAGCAGGCCTTCACAGGAACAGTTCATGACATTATCAGCAGTGCTGTCTACACATCAGACTGTTTTAGCATTTAGCTGACGAGATGTTTGCCTTCGCTGGGATACGACGGACTAGTTGGCGCTCGTGACGGCGCAGGATGTAAACATTAATGATCTTTAAAGTTAGCTAGCTTGCACTTCCTGCTGCACGATGACGTGTGTGTGTGTGTGTGTGTGTAGTTTGGTGGAAATAAAACCACATGAAACTGCTCCTGACATGTTTCTTTTGGTGCTTTGAGCACCACGAGCAGAGTGCCTCACACTCCAGAGAAGACAAACATCTCTGCAGCCCAAAACTCAGCCCACACCAGCACAGTCTGAACCATAAACAGCACGCCGTGAATTCACAAAAAAACCTGAAATCAATACGATGAGAAAACTGTAACTGTAACTGTGGTCAAAGATCGTCCCATCAGCAGTGAAACAGCGATATTTGCCTGACTCCTTCTCTCCTCTCTCACACTCCCACGTTTCTCTTTGCCTGCCTGTTAAATAATTGATGTTCTTTGTAACCTTACTGCTGACCAGCGGTGAAAACGCTCCGGGTCATAACTGATTTCACTTTAACAGCCTCCCTAAAAAAAGATGCTGATTTATCGTCTCTCGCAGGAAAAGCTCTTCTGTGGCTGCTCTGACCTGCAGACTGAGGGAACAGTGTGAACGCGGTGTGAACACTGCAAACACAACCTGAGGAATAACTGGAAGATTGACTGAACACTGATTATTTAAGTCTTTTTCATCAGCTCAGCTTGTTACCAAAGATCAGCTGGAGTTAAACGTAGTTCAGATTTGAGTTATTTGCTTCCTTATTGTTTCCTGTAAAAACCAACAGGACTTGTCGTGGATGTTGATCGGCATTCACAGCAGCCAATAACGAGTCTCTTTGAGAGTCACGAGTCTCTTTGTCTCTGTTGGTCCAGATGCTGGAGGACAGGCCACACATCAAATTAAAACACTTGAATACTTGTCTTTATTTCATGGAGACTCTAGAGGCAGCGTGGAGGTCGGGCTGAGACATCGATCACCTCTTCAGTTACTCTGTCATGAGCGGGACGCTAACTCGCACGGCTCTGATGGAGCTGTGCTGAAAGCAGAGTTACATAAGATGACACAAAGAGCCAACTTTGTCCGGATAATGAAAATGTTCTGAAAAATGACTGCAGCACGAGAGTGGGAGTTTAAGTACATGTACACGTACAACAGACAGCCAAGTCGACCAGATCTGAAGAGTTCAGGTCGTTTTCACTGAAAGCAGCCGAGCCACGTCAAATCTCTGCGAGATTATCTGTCTGGAAACAGATGGTTTCAATTTCAGGACGGAGACGGATTTGACGTGAACGCCGCCTTAATTTGACGAGATGGATTCAGTAAAGAAAGGCGCCGAAAGAGATTAGTCACAGTGTCCAACGTCCAATCACACATCAGACAGGTAGCACAGCGCTCTGAATGAACTCCAACACTTCAGTTTTTATACAGAACACCCTGAAAGGTTTGCATATAATCTGTAAGTGAGAGGAATTAGAAACACTGTTTCAGTTCAGCAGCAGGGCATCAGCTGTGAAGGCAGAGAGCTCATCCTGCTCATAGAGACAGTGGGCGGCGGCGAGGCCATATCATATTTAAAAAACACTTTAAATATCAGAGTATTGAGCTGAAAGCACTTATGAGCTCATGTGGAAGTCAGCGGAGCTTAAAGCAATCAAACACTGCACAAAAGTTCAGAAGTCGTGGTTAAAAACATCGAGCTTAATGTGTCGCTTTCATTTTTAGCTCATTTAGCACATCTCGCCGTGACCTCCAGCATCAGCTCATCACTGACTAACACACGTGGAGTTAGAGAACTGAAACACCACTCGCTGCTCTCTCCTCATATTCAGTTCAGGTCAATGTTTGCACAGTATAATCACACAGGGTCACCGGAGGACTGGAGCCGAGGCTGCAGCCGGGGTTCCAACCTTCTCGCTGTGCTAACCACTGCACACATACAGGCACAATCGTAGTGACATAGTGACATGAGGTCCTACAGTTTCTCAGCCAAACATCAACCAGGTCACCAACAGCAGACACAGCAGCAGCTAATATTACTGACTAGTCCAACAGCAGTCAGCCCAGCTCGGCGTCTGTCTTTCAGCCTTTTATTTCACCAAGCTCTCACCAACCACTAAAAGTCAGTCCCAGATTTACTCTTGTCCGGCGGCTTCTTGCTCGCTCACTCTCTTCTCTTACATTGCCTGCTCACCTAGCTCCTGTTCTAGCACGACAACAGCTCCGCGCCCCGAGCCTGTAAACCTCTTCTTCTTCTTCTTCTTCTTCTTCTTCTTCTTCTTCTTCTTGTACAAACACAAACACTCCCCCGGTGCTCTGAGCTCACAGTCCAGGCAGCCTGGCTAACAAACTGAGCTAACATGAGCTAACAGCAGCTAACAAACCAAGCTAACAGCAGCTAACTGTGCAGTGTGTCAGAGGTCATCTTCAGCTCAGTTTTCCTTCGTCCTGTCTGATTCTCTCTCTCTGGTTTCCACCTCAGCGCTCTCTCTACAGTAATTATCTCTTTTGTTGTATTCTCATCACACCTGCTGATGACGAGCTCGTGGTAAACTCTTTCATTGTATCGCAGTGAGTTATGTCTCGAGCTGACAGCAGGTACAAACTGCAGCTGTGCTTCACTTTCCTGTCGTCTTCTCCTGCTGTGTCCTTCATGCCGTCCTCGAGGAGCTTGTCTTCTAACCCTGACCCTCGCCGTCTTTCTCCTCTATTCAGAGTCTGCTCCGTTCATTGTCCTTGTTGCTAGCAAGAAAAATGGTTGTGTAATTTCCACATGGAGCTCCGTGCAGCAGCAAAACGTGTCTGGTCTATAATTTCACACGGAGGTTCTGACTCGGCCGGGATGATAAAATAACAGTGATTACATCACAACTGTACGACTTCCTCCTTTGTTGTTCTTTGATTCTTCAACAATGAGCGTCTCTCTGATCGTCTGAGGAGACATTTCCACCGCGCTGAGAGTCATTAGCTTCATAAAAGCAAGAAGAGCATCATAAATGTATTCTGTCTCATTCTGTCTGTGCTGTGAACAGGTTACTGTGAGATTCACAGTAACTAACAGGCAGCTGTTGACTAGTAACTCTACAGAACATCATTTGGTTACTACTGTGAAATGGTTAACAGTAATTTATGTTGGATTTCACAGCTGAAATTTACAGTGTGACTCTAAACTTCAGATTTCTGCTCCTGTCTGATATTTTTTCACATCGAGTTACACAAACTGACATCCCAGTCCAAAACACACACGCTGTGTAACAATAAATGATGTTTCAGTTTGAGTCTCTGTGTTTTGACTGAAACGTCTCCCTGCATGCCAGACAAGACTCTGCTTCAGTCTTATTGTTACGGCTTGTTTTCCTTCATGTCAGTCGCTGTAATCTCTAATTATGCTTATTAGAAGAATCACAAGCAGCCCGGCTGTTACCACATCGTCCATCCAGCCTCGGTCTGAATTATTAACAGTATGTAAACGTTGGACAGACGTTCCTGTCCTGAGAAGTGAGGCCAAGTGTTGTAAACCTGCATCCTTTCTGAAGGCCAGCAGGGGGCGACTTCACTGGCTGTGTGTGTATTGACTCTAATGTAAAACTCAGCTGAACTCTCAGGTCATTTATTTGCTCAGTGAACAGTTTCCTCGTCTCACAGGATGACGTTCACTCAGTAAACTATGATCCTGTTCAGAGGGAAACAGACGATAAAGCAGGGTGCTGTATGCTTTAGGACGAGGCTACCTGTCACTGACACATCAGATATTCTAACAGGACATCACAGTCATCACAGGTGGTTTGTAGCTCAGCGTGTGCTTCGTTAAACAGTCTAAAGGAGTTTCTGATGCCTCGTTTAACTCGTTTTGCTGCTACAGACATTTTAAAGTTTGAAGAAATGAAAGCCAACGCTCTCGATGACAGACTGTGGATCGCCGTCCAAGACGAGGAGGACTTCTGACAGCAGAGAGCGAGCACGTGACTGATAGATGAGCTGCATGAATGTGGGCTTAATGTTCTGCTTTAATGGTATTATTTAATCTGTCTCTGTTTTACAAGAGAACACGGCTGTGAGGACGACGACTCTCCTCCTGGATTTAAAATATCTCTAAGAAACGTTCCTGACGGGACTGGAGTGAAAAAAAAGAGCAGGGCGTCTTAAATCTGGCAGTCAGGAGAGAGGAAATTCATTTCAGTGAGTGTCTGCAGTTTATTATTGGTTACAGTCATCCTCTCCTCTGCCTATAGCACACACAGCGTGCCAGGTGTAACCTCAGAGCATTGTTCCCTGCAGACGGAGCTCGACATCCCAGAGCCACAGACCCCGAAAAACAGACAGACGATACAAAAACACACCAAATATGTTTCCTTTCTATCACATCGTTTCTTTTTAGTGATTTGTTTTCAGATGTCCGCCCTGCGATACAGGAGGATTATGAGGTCGATAACTTTGGATTTAGTGCTTGTAAAGTTTGTAAAGAGAGAAACAGCATGTTACAGCAGCTACAGCTACATCTGCTCTCACTGACCGAGAAGCATCATTCCTTTTTAATGAACAGTGACTGAGAACAACAACACTGGAGATTGTTCAACAGTGAATGAATATCAATGTTTACTGCAACATCTTCAAGATCGTCCAGCTACACGTGCTCAAGTGAAGGAACTACAATCAGAGAAAAAACTACGTATGCAACACTGAGCTGGTGTGGAATGAAACACAAATATGAGTTTAGAGCTTCGAGTGCAACAAATCAGGAACAATGAGCGTCACGTCATTTGTTAATTAATGCTCAACAACCCAGCGTGTGATCCCTGCAGAGGTCAAACATCAGAACGAACTCTGAACAACAACAAAGTGTCTCATTAAAAATGCTCATCAGATCTGATCTGTCTGCTACAGGATTTCAGATACAGGATTTCTCCACAGACTACCATTATCACTAAGACCACAACACACACACACACACACACACACACACACACACACACACACACACACACACACACACCTGTTGGACTAGTCAGTAATATTAGCTGAAGTAATGTAATCAGAGTAAATACTCGAGTACAGCTGAGCATAGTTACACAGTGAGATTACACTCTGACACTGAAGACAACAACTAACATACCTGATTCTATGTAATGTAGCTTTAAGATCAGACTCAGTGTGTTTGTGTGACACAGTAATGTAAACATGTTGACCTGGATCTTTTTATTGCAGCGACACACGCACACACACTCACACACACACAGTTCATGATATTATGCGGTGCACAGCTGATGAGAGCAGCATGAGGGCAGAGAGCCAAACTGTGCTGATCCATGTTTAAATGGACTGATGACCGTGACTAATGCACAGCAAGCACACTGACTGTGTGTGTGTGTGTGTGTGTGTGTGTGTGTGTGTTTCTGACACTCGACTCTGATTGGTCTAAGCTCTGTTGGACGCTTCTGCTGAATTGAACCAAACACACACACACGGCATTTAGAGTGCAGTCACTTTTTGCTGTGTGTGTGCGTGTGTGTGCGTATTTACACCTGGCTCAGAGCAGTTGGCAGACAGGTGTGTGTTCAGAGTAGATCAGCAGTCACCTCACACACACACACACACACACACACACACACACACACACACGCACACACATATCGTCCTTCACTGTCCTGCTGTGGGAGGAGCATCAGTGACAGTAGAGAGCCACACACTCACAAACACACACATACTGTACACACACACACACACACACACGGTGGACATTTATTTTAAACATGAAGACGCAAAAGATTAAAAATTAAAAATTAAAAAACTCCAATTAACTGCCACACAGTCACACACACACACACACAGTCACACACACACACACACACACACACACACACACACACACACACACACACACACACAGTGTGTTCAGTGTGTCTTCACTATCTGTGCTGCTGCTGCTTCTCTGCTGTGCGTTATATTTAAAGCATGCAAACGTCTCTGCAGACCTTTGTTAGCTGAACTTTAACTGTCAGTCGCAGCAGTGTTATTCACACACGAGCTACGTGTGACATGAAGGATAATGTTACACACACACAGGACGGAGGTCCAGCAAACAGACGTGCTGATAGAACACAGAGGTTCATTCAGGATGATTATTAGAGTGCAGAGCGCTGCAGCGCCTCCCAGAGGACAGAAAGGAAAACCGTCTGTGACATCTGACGACCACCTGGTCAGTGTGCATATTAATTAACTATCATGTATAACGGAGAGTCCAGTAATTAAGATGTTAACTTATGAAGTTGATGTTTCACTCCTTTAACTCTCTCGCAGCTCAAAGCGCTCGGTGGGATCCGTGTTTCTTGAAGCTCCGAGCAGGCCGACCTCTCGTGGCCCCCCGATGGTCCGAGCACCCTGAATGCTGATGAAGCTCAGCATGTGAAGTTCTGTGTAGTGCTGCTGGATTAGAGACGAGTCAGAGCAGGAAGGCATTTCCTCAGGGAGACACAGAGATTCGTCTCAGACAGCGAGCCCGTTGTAAAGAAACCAGGTGATTAAGGTGGAACTAACAGGATTGGACTGATGCCTCGCTGCTGGGAGAGAGAGGACACGTTCACTCAGAGAGACGGCAAATATCAGGACAGCAGTCACAGACACTACGTCCAGGTTTTAGACAGTCTGTGAGGACGTCACAGAGACTACGTCCAGGTTTTAGACAGTCTGCAGGGACGTCACAGAGACAAAGTGAAACAGAGATGTGTGTGTGTGTGTGTGTGTGTGTGTGCAGTCGTCCTGATGCCAGTGTAGCTGAGCTGATATTTGCATGAAGAAACCTGAGCATCAGATTGTTCTTCTGATCCGTGCCGTGCTGCGTCCCTCTGCCCTCGCTGTAACCTCGAGAAATGAATGGCAGCGAGCCGCCCACAGCCAAGCTGTTGTGTTAGTCCACTGTAAGCTGAGGTTTTCTCTGGAGGTGTAGATCTCTACAAGATCAGGCTGACCAACTCAACTCTCTGTGCACCTGAGGAGCTTTATGAAGACGTTCATGCTGTGAAGCACATACATGTTACCATCTTTTATTTAAGATAAACTTCAGTGTTCAGTTTGCACAGTTTAAAGGTCCAGCGTGAGATTTCTATTTGTGTTACCTTAGAATGAGACGTCGTGTTTCTATGGTAACTACGAACACTGACTCCGACAGGACCTTCTTGATTCTTCACGTCTCACCACAGTTTCTCCTTCATGCTACAAATGTTAGCATTAAAATTTGATTTCGCTTTAATCAGCTGATTTTGGTTTGGTTGACTGAGGGCGGACCAGTGTTCGCTTCCTCGGATGGTCCGGTTCGTCCAGTGTGGAAGCTCATCCGAACTCTGGTGCCACCTGAAAACGTGAGTTTCTGTCCGCTTGCAGGTGAATCCTGGTGCTGGTTCACTTAACAAACTATCCAGAGAACCAAAGATCAGAAAGCCAATCGGTGAGCCAGATTTTCTTCTTGCTGTCCAGGCGGTTCGGTCCGGTTTGAAAGTGAACCAAACCAAATGAACCGATCGAACGAGTCACCCGGACTATCCTGGCATGAAAGCAACTTTAATTTACAGTAAATTTAGTCAGACACGTTTAGTTAAAGTTTAATTGATTATCCAAACTGATTATATACCTCAGAGAGAAACGTCTATTACAGTTAATAAAAGTCATTTATTCACTCCGCTGATCAGTTCAGGACAGCCGTGGTTTCTCTCAGCTCATGTTGTACTCTGAGTTTAGCTGAGAGGCGGATGCAGTCTTTTAAATATCAACACTAATGTTGATACCAAATAAGTGAATCCATCATCAGGGGCATCCTGATCACATGAACATTCTTAGTGTTGAGATATTCACATCTCTGCTGCTGTTTAATGTCTCATGTTTAAACGTGCTTCAGTATTTAGACTTAGTTTAAAATTCTCAATGTCAGCGTCTCGCCTCTCTGCTCTCCTTCATTTGTGAGAAAGCGTCTGAGCTGTCTGAGAGAAGATGTCAGCCTGTAACAAAATCTTCAGAAACAGATCTCTGAATGTGAAACCACAGAGAGCTCCTCTGTGAAGCAGCGTCCAGAGAAAACACACAGCAGTCTGTGAATCTGCAGCACGACGCTGGCTGAGAGCACAAACATCAGCTCGATGTATTCTGGTCTTGGTCATGACTTTGTCTCGGTTTTGGTGGCACATCACTGTTCTGTTCTCACACACACACACACACACACACACAGGTCCGTTAACGATGCATCTTAATCTGTTTAAAACTTCATTCAGTGTCTCTAACAGCTGTGCTCGTGGCCTTTAGGAGACCACAGCGTCCTCACAGCAGAGTGAGGAATCGTCCTAATTGTCCATCTATCAGAGACTCAGCAGCATCCTGGAACTGTGTGTGTGTGTGTGTGTTCATATATCAGGCTGTAGCACGCGGCGCGCTCTAGATTGGTTCAGGGGGGAGCTGCATGGATGCAATCCTCTCTTTCATTATAGTGGAGATATCGTGCGTACATCATGTTAAAAACATTTCTGGCATTTCAATCAAGAAACTGTTAAAACATAAAATATCTTCACGGGAGAATCACAATGAGATATTTAATCACACTGATGCAAAACAACAGAGCCGGAGCACGCGACACGTTATGTGTCAGATCAGACGAGTGTCGCTGACGTCACTGAAAACCAGCTTCTGTTTTATTTCCACGAAGACGCTGATCTCTCTCATGTTAATACCCGTCCTATCTTCAGCACAGAACACTCAGCGGGGCGCCACAACAGTGAGAGGAAACACTGCTGTCTAGATATAGTAAAGCTAGGCGGTGAAAGCCTCTTATGGATGCAGCGAGCAGGGATGGAGCAGAGTGGAATAAAACAGAAGGCTGCTGCAGAGAGGACAAAAACACAAAGACTCAAAAACCCAGAAGCCCGTTAGCTCGTGATCCAGACAAAAAAGAAAGAAAGCTGCCGGTGTGAGTCACATCGAGCGCATCGAGGGTCAGGAAGGCCGCTCCAATGAAATCTGTTGATTACCTAATCACACCGCACTGCGTTCATCAGACTTAAAAACACACTGCAGCGCTTAAACACTCAGACTCAGTCTGTTCCTGTCAACACAGAGAAATATCGTCGACAGTGCAGCTGTTGATACAATAACAATGCTGCTTCAATATATAAAATAATACATAATGCAACTTAAACATGACGATGCTGCAGAACCTGAACGTGAGCATTCCCCCTGCTGTAGAGCCTACTGTGTATATATAGATATATATGATGATAATCTACAACCTGTGGACATTAAAATGTAAAACCTGGAATGTCTCAGTGTTCATTTCCCACTCTGACTATCTGTGAAATATTCTATACATATACTGTATCTGCAGTGCTGTGAGGCAGTTTGGATAAAACGTGGTCGTCCACCTGAGGCTGGCTCCAGAAGTGAGTCAGTCTCATGTTAACGCAGAAACAAACACGTTTACAGCCTTGCTCCACAGCAGCTCTTCAGAAACCTGTGGCTGACACCACGCAGACTACGTCCATGTTTAATACAGTCTATGGTCAGGACACAGAAGTGTCACATGACCGTGGTGGAGAGGAAATGGTCCGTTACAGAGAGCAGTGTGATCTTCACAAGACTGATCTCATCCGTGACCTCTCCATGTCCCTGGCCTAGATTGCAAGGACCTACATGTGACCAGCTGTCCACTTCAGCTGCAACAACACGCTCCTGCACATTTATCCCCCGTGACATCAGGACGACGTGTCCGTTCCTCTGCTCTTGTCATCTCTTCTGACTGGTGAGCCTGGATGTGTCATCCGACCTGCAGCTCGTCCAGAATTCAGCAGCCCGGCCGGTCTTCAACCTACCCAAGTTCTCCCACACTGCGCCGCTCCTCCACACCCTGCATTGGCTACTGATGGCTGTTGCCATGGTGCTACAAATGGCTCAGGCCCATCCTGCAGTGCACTGTGCTCTGCTACTGCCTGTCGTCTTGTTACTCTGTCAGTATGAGCAGAGCGATATGATGATTGTGTGCTGTCCTACATGATGTTACGACACCAACATGAGGACAACGATACCTCCACAGACGAGAACTCGACTGTTCAGACTGTTTTCTCTCCTCTTTTGAATGTCGCACCTGCAAACTGGTGACAAAGATCAAAGATGCTCTTTACAGCAAAGGCAACTTCTGCTGGACCAATTAAAAGACAGACACGAGCAGTCGAACTGTAACAGTACTTTACACTTCTGGTCATGACAAAGCGTGGTGTCACATTGTTATCATACAGAACTCTACAGGTCATTCAGAGATCAGACCACGCTGCAGTCCATCAAACAGCAGATCATGTTACTGCTGTTGCTGCTGTGAATCTCAGATGTTCTGCTCCATGTTACCATGAGCTGAAAAAAACATGTTTGCAATCAGAAAGACTTCAACAACTGCAGGCTAAAACTTCACACAAACACAGCTGCGTCGACAAACTGAGGCTCACAACTGCACCAAGTAAAGATGGCGGTGACTGTCAGGCTGGCCATGCTCGCATGATCGCAATGTTTCGATGATCTGCAAGGAAGAATCATCATTTTTATCTGCTGGCCAACACGAATGTTACATGAGCCGTTTCTGGTGAAACAAAAGTGTCTTTGTAGAAATCATTTCCACAGTGTCGTCTACTGTGGGAAGTTTTCTGCCAGAAAGACAGAACAAAGATCATCGATGAAGAGAGAGGCAAAGTAGAAAGTAGTTCAGCAGAGATCAAAAATTCATTTACATAAGTCTCCTTCACATTAAAAGTGCGGTCGGAGATCTTGGCAATATAAATAACCATTTCTCAACATCACCACGACAGAGAAGGACGAGAAGAAAGAGAATGAGAGACAGAAAGAAAAAGATGGAGAGCAAAAGTTTGAAGAGGAAGAAAATCAAAGAGTCTGAAGAGAAGAGAGTCGAAGCTGTCCGTCTCTCTTACCTTGACATTTGGCTTCCTCGTGGAGAATCCTCTGTACCACCCTGAAAGAAAACACAAACAGCAGTGACTAAGACGATCCAGAGAAGTGACTCAGCAGTTTGACTGAATATGCAAGGCGACTTTGGCTTGAACATTTGAACATTTCTCCAACAACATCTTTCTTTGCCAAAAATATATGAAGAAAAACTCCATCTTAAAATGAAGATACCAGTGAGAGGAAAAACCAACGGCTCCGACACAAAGGAAGAAAAACACAAAACATCTGAGACAAAACATGTGAGACGTCTTTTTAGGATTTCTAAGAGGAGACGTTTATTTGTAAGACGCAGAGACGTCATCTGTCTCTGCTCAGCCCTCACTGTTCAGTGACCTACAGGGAGCCGGGGCAAGAACTGGATTCACAACACCACCCTAAAACTCATGTGACCTGTAGTATCTGACTGTGTTTAGTGTGTGTGTGTGTGTCTGTGTGGTTCTTTCCACATGGACGGACATTCATCAGATGCCTCAGTGGAGTAGAAAGCTGTCATGAAAGTTGACTGAAGTTGAAGTCAAACCTTGACAGCTGAGAATGACGCGTATCAAGGGACTAAATAAGTACAGAGGAGCCTTCATCAGACTTCATCTGTCTCCATCCAAGTGGAAATAAGAATGATTGTGTCTCTGGCTCTTGGAAATGTGGGGAGACATTTATACGTGATGCATGTTATTACTTTGACCTTGACCACCACAGATTATCATCCTTTTATCGGAGTTGACAATATTCTGACATCTGAATCGTGCAGCGTTTTAAGACAGTTCTGTAATGATAATCAAACGTTACACGGCATCAGCACGGTGCTACAGGAACAGCTGACAGGTTGTCATTGGCAACCATTTTGAGAAACTATTTTTTCATGCAACCTGCAGCTCGGGCCGGCTCCAACAACTGTGCACCATCAGAATATGTTCATTTAAAGTTTCTGTTTTTGCCACTGACGGACTCAGATCACTCCTCTGTGCACAGAAGATCACAGCATCCACAGGACAGCACCAGTCTGCAGACGTCTGCAGCCTTTCAGCAGCTGGTTCAACTCCTCTGCCTGCTGCCTGCCTCGCTCCTCATTTGATCTCTAGGCTTATTAACTATGGACCGCGTCCACGTGAATAAAACCACCTAAATAATCAGCCATGATTCTGAGCTAAGCTTTCTGGACTCCAACACAACAACCTGTGCATTGTTAGACTCACGTTTACCTGCAACAAGTCACCTGACCTCTCCAGAGATCTCCTTCAGCCGGACGTATCACTGACACACATGACACAAATGTCTGCAAGGACTACGTTATAGCCCGTTTCATTTAAAACTTCATTCGTCACTTTGACAGAAAAAACATTTAAAATAAATTCCAGGTTTAAAAATATCAAAGTTACCCTTTAAGCTGATGAATGCCTGCATAGTATTTTTATTATTTATAACATAAGGTGACTAAAAATGGCAAAAAACACATTTTCAGTTTGTGCAACGAGAAGTTGACGCTTAGTTTTAAAAGTCAGTGCTGAGCTCTGATTCGTCAGGATGCTCCACATCTAAACTTTCAACTTATCTTCCTGCAAAATCATGACATCCATTTCTCAGCAGTTCTACATAATCTGATATGAATATGGAGATGGAAACTTAATTGGCTGGTTAATTAATAACCAATCAAGATTCATTTATCACCCTCGTTAAGATGGCTGTGTTTACTCCCGAGCCTCTCATCTATATGGAAATCAGAGCGAGGCTGGACCAGCAGTGTCAGGATTATTTGTTAGGGTTGAAATGAGGACGGGTGTGTGTGTGTGTGTGTGTGTGTGTGTGTGTGTGTGTGTGTGTGTGTGTGTGTGTGTGTGTGTGTGTGTGTGTGTTTCTGTACTGCATGAGCACAAAAACACACACTCACACGAGATGAGAGAAAGAGAAAACAGGGAAAAAACACTGATTTGTATGTGTGTGTGTGTGAGTGTGTTGTTCATTGGAGCAGAGGTGAAGGAGCAGGTGTTTGTGCGTGCACGCAGGTGCATGTATGTTCCTCATTTGTATGTTGTCACACAGTTTTTGTCTGAAGAAGAGTAATCACCTCGCCTCTCGTATCCAAGCGGTTATTAGAATAATCATTTGCGGCCGTATCAAAATAATTCTAAATAATAATCACTGTAAATCATCTCTAAGTGGGAGGCAGAGCTCGAGCAGCCTCTTCTGTCGAGTTCACGCAGGTTCACACGAACTCATGAATACAGCATCATACGATAAGTGCAGGTTTTCATCAAGCTATCAGATCAGAGTCTTAAATGATGCTTCATCATATCCCTGCAGAGCGTACACACACACACACACACACACACACACACACAGAGTTAGGGAATAGCTTGCTGATGCAGTAATCGTACCCACGAGGGCGTTCTTCACTGTAATTACGGTAGCGATTGAATAGAGGTGTGAAGTGCAGCTGAGCCGCCGAGCTGCTCACTGTGAACACAGCACGCTCACTTCATGCACAGGTATACATTGATTAGTATCAACTCAGTATACTGTGCAAACATTCATTAAAAGCAGGCCGAGAAAATGTTTGATAATTAGCACCGTGGTTACTTTACTGCACGACAACCAGTCGACTTTCTGCACCGTAAACTAACTCTAAGTAACAGGCAGCTGTTGACAAGTAACGGTACGTCATTGGTTACTGTATGTTTCTACAGTAACTCTATAATTACTGTAGTTTTTGACTGAATACACAGTGTACTACTGTGAGAAGTAGTAGACATGAGTAGAGACAGATTACATCTCTGTGTGCTACACTACAATCGTGCACAGCCCGATCCACATCAATGGGACTGCTGTGGAGATTGTTCATCACACATGACTGACAACCTGTCCTGGGGCCTGCACACCTCCTCCCGGTTGAAGAGACTTATTTATTTATTTATCTTCTTATTTCATTGTGGTGTTTGTAATCTGTAATTATCTGTAAATATTGCAGCTGTTGAAGTTTCTGGATATAAAAGTGTCGGCGCTGCTTGCTCGAGGCCTGTCCATCACCATGACAACACCGCGGCGCCAACAGCTCGGACGGTGAGGAGCCGGGTGAGTGACCGTGATGTTCTCTGCAGACGTCGCAGCATCAGGAGGCTTGACCTCTTTCTAACCGGGGAGGTGCCCAGATGCTCCTCCAGGTGTTTGTTAGACGTCTGCAGCTAATCCAAAGTGCTGCACGACAACCTGACTGAAAACATTCTTAACGTTCTGCTCAAAGATGAAGAACAAACAGCAAATGATGATTTCTGTGTGTTTGTTATTTTTATGAATGAACGCTCGAGTTACTTTGTACAGTCCTATAATTATTCTGCAAACTCCTAATCAGTGTGGAGTGGCTGCAGCGGTATGACTCAGAGAAACTGTTTCCTCTGTTACGCTCGACAAACTTAAAGAAGAATACGTCTACTGAAACACAAACACTCACGTTAGCCACGACAATCTACTCTCTTCATATTTAACTGTTAATCACTGACAGCAGCATCTCACTGGTAAAGATTTGCTGCAGCCTCTCCAAAATAATGAGTCTGTTCTTAGCTGTGACTGCGAGCTCTTCAGTAATGCTGACAGTCACAGTCTCATACTTCAAATTGCTGCTACGCCCTTAATCGAAGCCTAATGCTTTCTCAAGTGTTATGGCTGTAATCTATATTTTAAGAATGGAACTTGGGGATTGCATTCCCCCCGCAGCCTGGCTGCCGTCTCTGTATCGCTGTCATTAGAGTCATTGAGTTTCTGTCTGGGGAGGATAATTTGGCATTAGCACAGGCAGACGAGCGCGAGTGGCTAAGTGCAAGAGGGCAGGGGAGCCAATTTTAGGGGAAGATTTTCTTCATCTCAAATACTCTCTGTGTACTTTGTGGCTAAAAGCTCTGCAGTATTTCTGCAGCAGCTGAATTGGCAACGATGACGCATGCGCACACACACACACACACACACACACACACACACACACACACAGTCCTGGGTAATGTTCATTTCCATCAGCATTCTCACGGTCCTCCTCTTCCTGGTGGTCCCGGTGCTCTGAACTCACAGTCCGGGCAGCCCGGCTAACAAACTGAGCTAACATGAGCTAACAGCAGCTACAGCTGTCAGCAGTTTACTTCACTGTCCATCATAAACTCTGTAAATCACAGAGAGTTGAGGCGGAGCAGCCGGAGGACACCAGAGAAACATTTCCTCCATGAAAGCCGGCTGTTGTTTTGTATTTTCTAAAAAATGTATTTGCACGTTGAGATAATGACGGACGCCGGGGAGATGGTGGATTAGCCACGGGGATCGAGGACAAAAGTTAGCCCTGGCTTGCACTCATAATCGCTGTGTGTTAAAGGCTTGCGATGCCAGCCTGTGCCACAAGAGCTCGGATAATAACCCCTCGCTTGGAGGGTTGCATTTCATAACAAGAGCAAATTAGATGCTGACTGGATGCCATGGAGTGAGCTCAGGGCTGAATATGAGGCCATGAGAGAGGAAGGATGAGAGGATGGACTGACAGAGCTGAGATGAAGATGACAGAAGAGAGAAGCAAAGTAAACCCATCGCTCTGTCTTCATCATCTGATCATCCCCTCTCAGCCTCTCTCTCTCTCCCTCATGGACATCTCGCTCTCAGGGTAAAGAGAGGCCCCATCAGCCCCGGCTGTGGATCGATGCTAGCGGCCTGCCCAGCTGTGGCTAATGAAGCACACACTCAGTCATTATCTGCAAAAGACAACACTTCCTGGCTTCAGACACTTCCTGGCTCCAGTTGCTAATTTCTGTGAGTTAAAGTAGGAATAACAACGGGAGGAACGCCGGCTAATAACTCTGGCTCTCGTCCAGGCCTGCACTAGGCTATTACAGGGTGTTTGCACTCATTATTGCAGAGAAGTGTGGATGCAGCACTGAGTACGGGGATGACTTTGTTTTTAACTGTGTGGATTTGTGACAATGCAGCCTCAGCAGCATTAATGTGGGAGCTCTCCTACGACAAGGACGCTGATTCATTACAGTTCACCACACTTCTGTAGCAGTGTGTGCGAAATATTCTCATCATCGACTCAATTCTCGTCATTCTGAGGGCGATCTACCATTACGCTCACCTGCAACACTGTAAATAAGCACAGGTAGACCAGCTGTGGTCACATGACGCGTCACATCATGACCTCATCGTTTGGCTGGTTTTAGCATCACATCAGTCAGCTGTATCACTGAATATCACAGAGTGTCTGGACGTTCATAGACAGCAGCACAAGCTTCAGCAAGCCGAGGCTCAACATGGCCGACGACGCTGGCAGCAAAAAAGTAAAAATTATTCATCACGTCATCAGTGTCATCTTTTATCTCCATGACCTCATAAATGCATCATCTGTAAGTTTTGAAAATTAAATCAGCTCTAAGCTACATTCTGTGCAGATTTTCTCAATATCTAAATTATCTAAACTTGTTAACGTCCACGTCTGTTTGAGTGAGACAGAACCGTGCTGCCTGCTCGGGTACGTGCACAGCAGAAACATACACAGATAAAACATTGTTTCATAGCGCTGCACGTGGTGACAAACAAAGTTTTAGAAATCCTGAAGAAACTTTAAATGTTCCGAGAAGATCAGTGAAGCAGAGGGCAGGTCACAGCCTTAAAGGGCCGGTGTGTCGGAGTTACACGGCAGCAAACAGTCGATAATCATCTGAAAATAAGAACTGTTATTTTCTGTGTTTCTACAGGAGTCCACAATGGACAAACTAAACGCTGACTGTAGACAGGGTGTTGTGTGTGTTTTGTGCTGTGGTCACTGTAGAAGAAGCAAAGGAACAAACTGGACCTTTAATGTCAGCCATTAAATAAATGTTTCCCTCCTCCTCTTCTTTGTGACTCTGACATTTTGTTGAGTTTTAAACGTCACATCAGCCATCTTTAAGCCTGCAGGATGTTCACAGCGGTGCTTCAGTGACGTTCTTGCACTGTTGTAACAATGATCAAGGACATTATTTCTCTGTGAAACATCGCCCACACGGCATCTCATGAAGAAGTTCATCTGGTAGGAGTCTTACCTTCACATTTTTCCAGGATCTGAACCGTCTCTCCCACCTCCAGAGCCAAACCCTGAGTCACCGAGCCCCGGAAGTTACAGATCACTGCGGAGAGAGAGAAAGAGAGAGAGAGAGAGAGAGAGAGAGAGAGAGGAGGAGGAGATGAAGTTTGGTTTCTGAATTTATTATCAATGAATCAACTTCTCTGTAACACAGTTTACAAGCCACACAAACACAAACGCCGTGCCCTCGTCTGTTTTCATTCCCTCCACCGTCACTGTCCGCCTGTCCCGTGACAGCAGCATGACGTTAGCACCGGAGCCCGGCTGAACACATCCACACTGCGCTGTACCAGCCACTGCAGCTGTGAGTAACGCTCATGACTGCACCCACAAAACAACCACAGACCTCAGCTCATCCTCGTACTGCAGCCGCTGAAGAGGCATTCCTGTTTGTTCAAACGAGGCGAGCGCTGACGTATGATCTGCTGAACACGGCGACACACCAAACTGATTCTACATTTGAACCATCCTGGATTTTTAATATCGGTTACTGTAAATAAGGTCAACTGGGAAAAATGTTAACTCAGGCTGCATTATAAAAAGACATAAAGCGTCTTCACATCACAGAGAAGAGCAACACGTCAACGCAACAGGTTAAGAGTGAAACTTATATTCACCAATACATATTTGTGAACATGAATGCAGCATATAAACAACAAATATCTGCAGTGAAAATGAAAAATAAGGAAACATAAAGGATCAAAACTGAAGATAAAAAATGATAAATGCACAAATAAAGTAAAATGTAAACATGTCACTGCAGGAGAGGCAGCCAGAGCCGCTGTGTTACTGTGAAATACACAGATTTTTTTAGTTTACCATAAAAAAGTTTTACAGGTTTATGATACATCTGTTTTTTACAAACCATTTTCAACCTTGAAACTTACAGTCCTAAAAAAGCATACTGTAATATGTACTGCATATTTTTTACAGTAAAGTTCTGGTAACCACAGCTGCCAGAACTTTACCGTTAATTTGTTTTACGAGCGTCAGGACAGGACGAGGTCTGAACGTCTGTCCGCTCTGGCTGTTTCCATGAAGTCTCTCTGTGTTTGAAGACACACGTCCGAGGTCACGGCAGTTTATTTCTCTCTGTGGTGAATCGACCTTGAAGACAAAGACGACTTCATGACCGAGTCACGGTCACGCTCCTCGTCCCATCATCATCAGCCCCTCTCTGCTTGTCACGTCTCTATTTATAGTGTTTGGATGTTACTGCAACTGTCGATGTAATAGTTCACAGATCCGGACAGATCCCCGCTGTTATCAGTGTTTGGATGGTTAGAATAAGACGTGACACTGACAGAGCAGAGGAGCTCATGAAGACTTTTATAAAGTTACACCTCATTCAGAGTATTTACCTCTCTATAGTTTAAATTATTGTTGGCGAGGTCTGCCGTTCATGCATTATTTCTCAGTTTTAGCAGCAGCAGCAAGAAGCTGATGGATGGTGAGCGTCGTGCGACACGTGCAGCTTGAAATTAGATTACAGTTACAGTTACTGACTGACTGCTTCAATAAAATGTGATTGCTTGGCTGCACCGTGAACAAATCAGCCAGAATCACAGTTAAAACATTCAAAAAACGACCTAACATCATCAACAGTGCATGAAGCGCTCGTGTTAAATACGTCTATGTATTGTAGATATATTATTGCATGGGAAATTATTAGCTTTGGCTCGTAAAGGTGACGGAGAGTCACTGTAGAGAGTCGGGTGGAGCAGAGGGGCAGAGCTGCTGCGGCTGGCCAACAGACGGCTGCTGAGGCCGGGGTCTCCAAGATCCCCGGGGATCCCGGGGGTCTTGGGGACCCCGGCGTCAGCAGTGAGGGTGAACCGGAGCTTCTCAGGGAGTCAGTCATGTCTGATTGTGCTCTGTTTACCAGCAGGAGGAGAGCTCAGAGTTTATTTTTTAGATTTTGAGCTGCCACAGCCGGTTTACAGTCTGCTTGAAGAACACTGTCTTTGCAAAATCCTCAGAACTCAGTCAGTAACTCAAACGTAGTCCTGCTTGGTGTGTACGCAGTGTATTGTCAGTTTAAAACACACACACACACACACACACACACACACACACACACTCTGCTGATTGCAGTGTGAAGCTCTGGCAGCGAGGACACACACCTCACACCTCAAGGCGGCGGGATGGTTTGCATCTGTCTCTGTCTGCCATCGTGTCTCTGTCACCATCTGTCTCTGTATCATCACTGCCGCTCTCTCTCTCCGTCACTGTCAGCGTCTGTCTCTCTCCATTATTAACGCTGCTCGGTGTTGGACTGTCACCGTTTGGGATTGTGTCAGTAACGTCTCCCTCCCTCTCTCGCTCGCTCATTGTAACTCGCTGTCACTCCGTCATCGTCACCGGCCTTGTCAGCCTGTCGTCTGTTTGATGCCGCTGTCAGACTCTCTGTCTGTTCTCACTCCGTCCGGCTCTCTTCACTTGAGCTCGGACGAAATGTGGAAAAGAAATGTGAACCGCAGCTTTGACGTGAGAGGAGGAGGCGAGATGGATGCAACCGCAGAGCTCACACAGAGTTCAGCTTAAAAACTGTGTTTCCCTGACGCCTTGAAGATGGACTTCAGTGTGAGAAAATGAGCTGAGATGACAAACTCAGTCAGTTCTTTCAGCAATATTAAACTCATGATTTCATCTACACACACCCGGATCAACAGCCAATCGGTATCAACCAATATTCAGCAGAAACACGCAGCACTTCCTCTCTAACACGGCGACCTCACAGACAGATATCAGGGATGTAATCAGCTCACATCATATCAGATATGGAATCAATGTCCAGATGTAGACATTTAACAAAGAAAATGATCTCAGCATAAAACTTCAAAGTAAATATTTAAAGTGCCTAAACAGACGCCATGACAACAAGCTGCAAAATGTTGTAATAAAACTCCATTAGTGAGACAAACATGAAGGTCTCTGCTCAGTGTGCAACACGAGATCCATCCATCGCCCTGAGAGTTCTTCATCACAGACTGTTAGCCAATGGCAGCGAGCGAGTTGAAGGATTTTCAGCTGTGTGTGTCAGTGTGTGTGTGTGTGTTGCAGGTTAAAGCAACATTGTGTAGCTCCTGTTGATCCACACTGACCTGTGATCAGGTGAACGGTGTCTCTGTCATTTGTACGTCTGTTCTCACACTATGTAACTTTGGGCTCCGGGTCGGGAGAAGTACGTAACGCTTTACGGCACTAAGTCACACACCACCAACTATTTCACTGATTTTGGTGAAACTGGATCATATTTTATGGAGAAAATGTTTTCTGGTTTTCCCTCTGATGTCCTCCGGCTGCTCCGCCTCAACTCTCTGTGATTTACAGAGTTTATGATGGACAGTGAAGTAAACTGCTGACAGCTGTAGCTGCTGTTAGCTCATGTTAGCTCAGTCTGTTAGCTGCTGTTAGCTCATGGTAGCTCAGTCTGTTAGCTGCTGTTAGCTCATGTTAGCTCAGTTTATTAGCTGCTGTTAGCTCATGTTAGCTCAGTTTGTTAGCTTCTGTTAGCTCATGTTAGCTCAGTTTATTAGCTGGACTGTGAGCTCAGAGCACCGGGGAGTGTTAGTGTTTGTACTACAGGCGTTTTGGACAACCAGGAAGAAGAAGAAGAAGGGAAGTAAGGACATTTACAGGCCTGACAGGGAGCAGAGGCAGTGTGTCATGCCGGAACCGGAGCTGGGTGAGCCGGTAATGTAACAACAATCGTCTAAATGAAACTTGAACGTTTTTTGGTTTTTTTTCACTTTATTCTTTTTTGCTTCTTCTACAAACGTTCAGACGACGGTTCACTTCAGGGAACTCCAACAAAACTGACACAACGCTGAAAACACTCCAGAGAAGAGACAGACGAGATGGAGGGAACACACACACTCACAGTGAACACACACACACTCACAGTGAACACACACACACTCACAGTGAACACACACACTCACAGTGAACACACTCACTCACAGTGAACACACTCACAGTGAACACACACACTCACAGTGAACACACACACTCACAGTGAACACACTCACAGTGAACACACACACTCACAGTGAACACACACACTCACAGTGAACACACACACTCAGTGAACACACACACTCACAGTGAACACACACACACTCACAGTGAACACACGGGGATTAGCATGGCTCGTCCGGCTGGTATTGGCATTTAGTTTATCCGGAGGATCGGGTCAATAGTCTGACAAATGACTCACATCTGTTAGGCCAGTCACACACTTAGCCCGTGGCCTTTATGAGTGTGTGTGTGTGTGTGTGTGTGTGTTTGTGAGAGAGAAACACCAGAGGAAGATATAATGGATGTGTAGTGTGTGTGTGACAGGATAATTCAATTTAGTGTGTTTCAATATTTAATTGTAGCTCGACCAAAACACAAACTGAAGAGGACGTTTGACACAAATCTAACGTCTGTGAATTATTAAAGAGGAACAGAAGAAGAAGAAGAACTGATTGTACAAAGTAAAGAAAGCTTTTAACCAAAGAGCCGGTTAGCGTGCACAGGACTTCATTTCTACGTTACAACAAACATTTGACTCGTCTTCTGCACAAACATCCAAAGACGAGCTGATTCCTCTGTTACTGGAGGCATCACGAGGCGACTTCAAGACAAAGGACCGAAACATTTTGGATCCTGGACATGAGAAGAGTCCACCGGGTCTCAATTAGAGGAGTGAGACGATCTCGTCTTCAGCTGCCACACTCTGAAAGCTGCGATGATTACAGCAATGATTATATTATATTAGATTCATCTGCACGAGCGTGGTGACCCACTGAGACGAATATATTAACACGGACGGCAGAGAGAGAACTTTTGTGCAAGTTCAACTAATGAGCATGAAATAATCGAAGTTCATGTGAAACTTTAACCAGATTTAGATTTTTGTTATTTATCAGTGAGCTTTTAAAATCCTCGCTTGTCGTGAATCGTTCCACGTGAGTCAGCAGAGACTCCAGAATATGATAAAATAACACAGTGACCTTTAGACACATGACTCATGTGTGTTTGTGACTCACTCAGCGGTTGACGGAGAGGTGTAGACAGTTGGGGGAGTGATGGGGGAGTGATGGGGGAGTGAGGAACAGATGTGACGACCCCCCGTAGGTTTATAATCCTGAAACAACCTCAGAGCATCACACACACACAGCGTGGACAGAGAGTGATGAAAACACACTTGGCAGGTGTGAGACAGAAGAGTATTAACACGCTGATACAACACCAGAAGGAACTCTTTTAAAAACTGTATGAATGTCAACATGAATTAATGCAACATCAGTTTAAATCATTCTGTTGTCTGATGTGGACAACGTGGCATCAAACCAGCAGTTAAAATGGGACTTGAACCAAAACTTCACAATCATGGACGCAGAGATGCACCACGCTGCGGACATCAGACTGTCTCCTGACACCTGAAGTAACAGACCTGAACACGAAGAAGCCACGAGACTTTCAGAGGATGACGGTGTTTCTGCAGCTACGACAGGGTTCCTTAAAGTTTCCAGAGCTTCCAGCTATCAAGCTCCTCTCCTGTGGAACCGGCTTCCAGTTCTGGTTCTGGAGGAAGACGCCCTCTACACCACTCAAACTCAATTTCATAGGTCTATTATTACTGCTTGTACTACAAATCCCACAATGCATTGCAACAGTCGCCACACAGGTCAGAATACTGACCTACATGTTTAAGAGCCAGGTGAGTCCTGAAGTCACTGTGACTTTACTGACAGTCCATTACTTGTCAACAGCTGCCCGTTAGTCAGTGAGTGTGAAAGTACGCTGACGTTAGAAGATGTCCGCTCTCTTTAGTAGTATCTGCACTCATGGGAGTATCTTCTTAAATGAAGTACTCTGAAGTACTCTGAAGTACTCTGCATGAGCTGAGCCACATTAACTGTTTGAGCTTCAAACCAAACCATGATAATATAAAATGTGACGAGCAGCGAGTAAAAGCACATAAAGCCTCTTAATGGCTCTCCCTGTGCAGGATTAATGCATATTATGCTGCATTTTGTTCAGCTTCATGAATTATACATCACACACGCAGCTGCCTCAGAAACATATTACACGCACGTTTAGCTGTGTGTTCCAGCTGTAAGCATACGAGAGGGAATAAATGGGAATCCCTCGAGTGGGAACCGGAGCTCCGCTGAACCAGAAGAAGACAGAGAGCGAGAGACAATTCAAGGTGTGGATCTTCAGAGCGAGGACAATTTTGCAAAGTAAAAGGAAGAAAAATGATGAAGTATGCTAACGAGAGAAAGTTTGAGAGAGCTCCCAGGCTCCGACGTGAAACAGCAGAATCAGATTTGAGCTGGAGTCCAAACTGTTCCAGCTTCAGGGAGGTCACACGTCTTTCTGCGAGCTTCAGCACACAGAACGTCTGAACGACTGAACAACGTGATTTACATATTTATGTTTTCATGTGATTAATGCACGCCTGTGGATCCGACTGAAGTTAAAAGTTCTGTAATAAAACTGATTCTTCTTCTTCTTCTGCCTCTATCTCAGATTTCCACCACGTCTGTTCTGAACGTAGCTACAGCCCAAAATAATAATAATATCATCATGATTATCATTTTTGAATTGAACCTTTAGTTTTTTGTCTCCCACATGGAGTCACATCAGATCAGAAGATCCATAAACGTTTTTCTCATAACTGTTCTAATATTTTTCTCTGATTTAATTAAATTTATTAAAACAGAAAAGGAAGAAATTAAAAATCCAAAATCTGGTTCAGAAATTCACACAAGAAATATAATATAATTAATAAATATAATAAATAATAAATATAATATCTCCCTGTGATAACTTCGCGACTGTACTTCATCAGTGTTCATCTGCATGTAGAAAGTGACAAAAGAAAGAAAAACTATTGACACTGTGTGTGTGTCGCACTGCATGCAAATTGGTGGATATTCACTGTGTGTTGTGTGTGTGTTGTGTGTGTGTTGTGTGTGTGTTGTGTGTGAGAGTGTCATCATGCCTTGTGAACAGATCTCACCCTAATTAAGACATGAAGCTTGTCATTTTAACATCCTCCACAGAGCCCACAGGCAGGCGGAGGCTCGAGTGCAGATGGATGGTGTGCGAGCGTACGGACTGTCGCTGCTGCTCCACGGCTGACGGGGAGGATGTAAGGTTTGAAGAGCACGTGTTCATTTATTTATTCATATGCACGTGATGTAGATTTCCTGCAAGCTTTTAACAATGTACTCTAAGATGAGACGTGAGTCAGAATGAAGAGCACGGTGAGAGCAGAGAAGAGTCTTCCTCAGCAGCAGCAGCAGCAGCAGCAGGAAGCAGAACTAGGCCACCTCCCTGAACCGACAGCACAGACGGCACACACCAACCCACATACAGCTGAGATAAACTGTACGGCACAGATGGGACGCAGACCTCGTGTGTTATGTCGAGCCTGGAGATCTGCTCCCGGCTATTAATAGGCTAAACGGGAAAACCACTCACTTGCACTTTACCCCCCCAACTGCTCCAGAGGAGAAGTCTCAGTAACCGACAGTCCGGGGTTGGTGGGTACTGGGCAGCTCCCAGAAGACAACGGTGTGGCATGAATTTGAATAAGGAGGCTGCTGAAAAGGAGCACGTCTGCTCGGGGCAACAGGAGTTTCTAAGTGGAGTAGCAGCGACCGCAGCTGAATTTTGAAACCAGTGTAGAAAAGTTGTTTCTCTAATGACTCCATGAAGCCCACGAGCTCCTGAAGCTGCGTCCGTTTGAGTTTATCTGCCGTGAGGAAGTTCACCTGCTCGTCCTTTGTTGGTTAAACCGTGGCTGTATTAAAGGAGACTGGACGGAGTGCTGCAGGTGATATTTATTTAGACTTTGTTAGCTTCTGCTTCCACATTGTGTAACCAATAAAGCAAATGCACTAGAAACTTCTGCTGGCCGAGGTGTAAACTTCTGGTTCAGCCCTGCTCTGACCTGAATGTGGATAAAATGATTTAATGGTGCGGCTCTTCTAGAGTTTGCAAATCGGACCAAGCGGATCAGATCGGCTCCAAAGCCTCGCGCTCTTCTTGGTGACTCGGGTTCAAACCTGTGTCGACCTGTTTCCATCCATCTGAAGCCAGGCACCGAAAATCCAAGACAAATGAATGAATGTGAAAACTACTTCTGACTGACTTTTATAACAACGGCATGCAAAACAAAATGTGAGAGTGAGGAAACAGATCTGGAAAGCAGAAAATGAATCTGCAGCACGCTACGAGTGAAGTTCACTAAACTAAAAAGATTCATGAAGGAGCGACTTGTTTGTCCGTTAATGTGCAACTGAACTAACAGGAGACTCGGCCTGTGCACGCTCTGAGGGCTCAGAGGTTTAATACAGCAGCTCACATGTTGGATTTAGATGCTCCAGTTTCAGTATTGTTCATGCTGACTCACATAAATTAGATTCACTATCTGTGTGTATCAGCTGGAAATCTGAATCTGACAACACGGAGTAGAGAAGTATTTTGCAGTCCATGTTCTCGTTCAGCGCGTTCACGCGGCGGATCAGGAGCCGATCTGCCTAAAAACTGTGAGTTCATTTAAATAAAAGTCATTCAAGATAAGAAATGAAAGACTTCAACATCGTCTGTAAGAATCTGTCTAACAACGTGCAGCAGTGCAAAGAGTTTAACGGAGTTTAAATGTAATTAGACGTGTAACAAAAGTCAGCAGAGGAGCACGACTGATGTCCGCTAACAGGAGCGCTTAAAATCTAAAATGTCAGCGTATCGTTCTAATTATCTCTGTGAAGATGAAGGGAAGAGCTCACACTCCTGCTCCCATTCATTCATAACACACACACACACACACACACACACACACACACACACACACTCGTGATGAAAGTTTAATCGAGGTAATGCCTTACAGGAAACAGCATTTAATCAAGCCATTAACAGTCTTCAGGGAGTGAAGTGTAGCCGTGGTGACAGGACGTTATCAGAGCTTCCAAACTTCAGCAAGTGATTCGAAAAATACTGAGCTGTGATAAAATCTCAGATAATACACCAACTCTTCAGTAAACACTGTCTGAGGTCCCGTACAGACACTCAAACAGCCTCACTAATGGAAACATCGGCTCCTTCACGGTGTCGTGACCTGCAGGTTGTCTGTTAAATAACTATGGAAACATCTCCATCATCTCCAGTCAACGAGGCCTGCGTTCAGCCCTCTTCCATCGTGCAAGCATTGATGTATCGCAGCTACAGTTAGCATTTAGCAGCTACACGCAGCCTGTGCTGAAGTCATGAAGGACAGAGAGTCAGAGTCAGTGCAGCACGGTGAGATGCCATCAAAACATCTGAAGGTACGGTGATCCTGCAACAGCCGCAGTGTGAACGCTCAGGCAAACAAGAAGGTGTCAAATGAAGTACTGCACCCGTGTTAGTGTCACTTTAAAGGTACCGCTACACCCAGCTGCAGCTGCTGGAGACAGAAAACTGAGCTAAAAGAAGCTAAACAAGACTTACATTCACCGGTCAGTGAACACATCGTGAGGAGCAGCTGCAGTGTGAGTTATTTCTTATGTCGCCATTTGAACTTATTTTAATGTTTACTCTTCCCACACATACAAACACACACCTTCACCTGTCTTACTGCGCACACACCTGCGTGCTCCTCCTCTCTCTGTAGCAGTTTTTTAATAAACTCTTTTTTTCACCTGTGATTCTGTTTTCGCAGCAGCAGGTGAGCCACGTGAGGCTCAGAATTAACCACAAAGTCCAGGTACCGGCCAGGTGTGTTTACTGTCCGTGTCTCTGACGTGACGCCACATAACGTCTGTTTCTCTGCGTGATCATCAGTCGACCGCACGGCCGGGACGGAGCGAGGTCGAGATCGTCCAAGAATCGACTGCAGATCGCCGTTTTCCGTAAAACTAAAGGGAGCGCAGCTCTTTTCATGTCAACACTGACTTCTTATTCCAAAATCTGGCTACGCTGACACTCACACCTGGCCGCTGAGGAGCTCTGCTGGAGCAGAGGATGGAGCATTACTTTCAGTTTGCCTGTCCTGGTTTTCTGTATTCAGTAAAACGACACTGAAGGCCAAACGTTCCTCGAGGTCACGGCCTGCACAGATGAAGCCACGGCAGACACACGGCCATTTCACAGTTTATTCATACAGAGTCAGAGGCAGCAGTACGTGACAGTCCAGTGTGAAGCGGGACGTGCTAAACTCTCTCCCACAGTGAACTCACAAAACAACAGCGACCTCTCACCGTGATCGTGATTACAGCTTCATCTGCCGGTCTGAAGGTTATTTACATCAAACTGCAGCATGAGCACAAATGTTAAACTGATACTCTGAAACTGAAGCTGAACCTCGATCAGACGTTATGACACGAGTCCTCTTTTTGGCTCTCAAAGCAGAGTTTATTAAATCCATAGTCTCAAACATGATTTTGTGCTTTATGGACAGAAACAACACGACGTTCATCGCCTCGTGACCTCCAGAGACAGATTATTAAATCTGGGATTGGCTGTGGGACTCCAGAATTATTGAATCAAGCCAAGTTCAATCCAGGTGAATATTTTGTTTTATTTATCTATATTTTCTATTCAGCTGTAACAACACGCTGCTGTCTCGTCTCCTTTGACGGATTATCACTGAAACAGATTTGTTTAGTATATTTTAGGCGTCATATTCTGCTGTGTTTTGTGCCGTGTGGCCGGTTGTGTTGTGATCTTGTGCTGCTTACAGTATTATTCCAGATTCATCATCACAGCTCTGATTTATTTTTGACACAGACGTCTCCAGATGTTTCCAAGTACAGATGTGATGCCGTCTTCGTCGCCAACATCGTCAACATGGTCCAAGGAGACGTATATCTAGAAATATCAGACTGTTATTAAGAAAGGGCTTTATGATGATGACCGAGGTTAACGAAGTTTGGAAATCTAATAAGGAGCCAGTCAGAGGTGCTGATGTTCAGCCGGACGTGCTAACGTTTGCAGTGTTTAATGCGTTCCTTACACCTCACACTGGCTTTGAGAGGCTCATACTACAGCAGCATACATCAGACACAAAGCTTGTGGACCTGCCATGCCGAGCTGCGGTTGCTAAGCTATGACTGGACAAACGCTGCAGCGCACACTTTGTTTCTGTGGCGTGCTGTCGAGTGTTTAAACGGCGCTGAATAATTTACCGTCCTGACGTTTAATGAAGTCCTCCGTACACCTTCTCCTCTGCACTTCATTAGCTGCAGCAGACAGATGTCAATATCTGCTCAGCCACTTTCACTAATTCACAACAGACTTTGCAAGAAATAGCTCCGGGTCCTCACACACACACACACACACACACACGTGTGTACACACAGCTGCAGGCTCTGAAATCATTCATGTACAGTGAAAAAGTTATCGGTCTGTGTTGATCCAGATTTCTCGTGTTTTCCTCCTTTTACGCTGTAACAGATGACTGAAGTGATCTCTCATGAAAAAACACGGTTGACTTCAGGCTGGAGGGCGCCGAGCAGAGCGAGAACCTCCACCCACGCTCAGCTCTTCTCTAGCAGAAGCCTCCATCTTGGTTCATGCTGGTTTGAGTCTGATGGCCGTCAGACGGTGGAACAGAAACAGACCTAATGATGGAGATGTGAAGCACAGGTACCCTCGTTTATCGCCTCAGCTTCATGCTATAGTGTCTCTAAAGGTGGCGGTGTTACTGTCTCATGACCAGGATGCTGATACATTCAAATGAATCGCTTCAGTTGTGACTGTGACTCAGAGCAATAAGATTAATGAGCTGCAACGAGCGGCCCATGAGTGCTGTGTGACCCTGAGTTTGGTCTCTCAGGCTTCATACAGACTCTCCTAGCTTCAGGTTGATGAATCCTGAATAACTGCAGACAGTACTCAGGGCTGAAAGTACTATTACTAGTAGTACTAGTACTACTACATTCCCTCTGATGTCCTCAGTTTTGTTATTTACAGAGTTTCCTGATGGACAGTGAAGTAAACTGCTGACAACTGTAGCTGCTGTTAGCTCAGTTTGTTAGCCGGGCTGTGAGCTTAGAGCACCTGGAGGAAGAAGAAGAAGAAGAAGAAGAAGAAGAGGTTCAGGCCCAGCAGTCAGCAGCTTCTATGGACATAATGGCAGAGGAGAAGAGAGTGAAGAGGACGCTGACGGAGGAAGCTAAGAAGAGAAAAGGAGAGAGTGAGCGAGCAAGAAGCCGCCGGACAAGAGTAAATCTTGGACTGACTTTTAGTGGTTGGTGAGAGCTTGGTGAAATAAAAGGCTGAAAGACAGACGCCGAGCTGGGCTGACTGCTGTTGGATTAGTCAGTAATATTAGCTGCTGCTGTGTCTGCTGCTGGTGACCTGGTTGATGTTTGTTCAGAAGTAATGTAATCGAGTAAATACTCGAGTACAGCTGATAGTAGTGACACAGTGGGATTACATATAGTCTTCTAGCTGTGTGACTCTTCGTAGGTGGCGCTCTGCTCTTTGTTGATCTCCGTCCTCGCCTTCAGCAGCGTCTCATCCAACCTGTTCGTTTATCCACACCGCTGCCTCAAACAGCTCAGACACGGCGTGCTAACCACAGCTAATGTGCAGAAATGAGTTTCCAAAATTGCATCAACTATAATTACATAAATTATATAAAGATTACTTCAGTGGACGAATCCACTCCTCACACAGACTTCAGCAAACACTTCATATTCTCAGTCTGAAGATGAAGCTCTTCATCCTGCCGTCTGAGCCGCAGCTCTGATTGAATAAACAACATGGAAGAATTAGATCGGAGCGGGTCATTAGAGTTCAATATGTGATCGTTTACAGCTGCAGCACCTGAGGTCAACGCGTAGTGTAAATGATCAACTTTGATTATATACAACTAATTCATGCACACGCACAAAACCTTACACTCCCACACTGCAGTGCTGCGGGGAATGACACTGATGTGGCCACACACACACACACACACACACACACACACACACACTGCAGTCCCCCCCAAAGACATAAGTCACCGTGAAAAAGGGACAAAACAATGACAGAGAAATAGATAAACAATAAAGTCGGCTGTTTGCTGTCCTCGGGGATTACTGCAGTCCGACACATTACTCATGGAAACACAACACCAGAATCCAAAGTTGACAGACAGATTTTCTGATAGATTCAAATTCGCCCTCTGCTCTGTTTGTCCCTGGACTGAGGACAACAAAAATTCTGATGGAAAATAGCAGATGGATTAAAAAATATCAGGCGGCAGGAGAAGAGAAGACAGATGGACAGATGTCAGGAGGAGGAAAGGAGGGATGCAGACTCAGAGGAGATAGAGATGACGCTTAATAAATAAAACAGGGCGATACATGAGTGATGGATAGACATGAAACAGGGTGGGAGAGGAGGAAGTATGTCTGAACCTGAGAAGAGTGTGAAACTAGACATCAGACAGGAGGTGAAGAAGAGATGGAAGGGCACAGTGTGAAGAAGAGAAAAGGCCAAACAGTGTGCTCATAATTTTTAGTATTATACAACAGAAACTAAAGACAGAAGGATGTGAGGGAGGATTGGACTGAACAGAGATGAGACATGTTTCCCGGGCTCTACAATGAGCTGATGGATGCTCAGGATTGAAAACCGGAAGAATTACCAGAGACGTTCTGGGAAGAAGGAGCGGACGGAGGGATCGGGTGATGAAATGATGGAGGGCTTCAGGATGAAAAGATGGGAGGGGAGGGGAGAAACTAGTGTGTAGGCCCGAGCAATAAGCCCATGAAACTTGATATACAGTGACAATATCGCTGGGGAATTAGATGCCATCGGGACGAGAGAGTGAGCGATGGAGGGGAATGAGAGAGAGAGAGAGAGAGGGAGGATATATCAGGAACGATGTGTCATGAGGAGAGAGGAGAATTAACAGGATGAAAGGAGGATATCTGAGGAACGGAGAAAGGGAATATACACGAGGGAGTGACTCAACAAATAAGAGGACAATCAGAGCAAAGAGACGATACGCTGCTGAAACAATATCACACGAGGGAGTGCCGTTATACTGAATAACAGCACCACTGCGAGTCGGTCAAATCTGATATGTGCTGATATTCTGTGTAACAGCACGACCTCGTGTGTGATATTGTTTTTATGCAACAAGCTCCATTTATTAGTTAACAACAACAACACAAATAGGGTTGCAAAATTCTGGGAATTTTCCACGTTGGAAACTTTCCATGGGAATAAACCGATTTACATTTTACAATTTACAAAATTGAAGATTAACAGGGAATTTAAATATACTTGGTGAAAATATATTTTAGCATAATCTTCATTAAAACAACCAGATTTCATGCAGGTACACTTGAATCAATCACATGCACAAAGCGCACTGCTTACTGCAGGTCTATTGAGGCCACGCCCCCAACCTGCACAGGTGATTTCTGTACCTGGACCACACTTTAGAGCTTATGACAAAACAAAATGTTTAAATTTATGTTTGGATATGATATGACAGTTTGTTTAAATTACCAACAATTTACAGTTAATTCCCATAAATTCCTATAATAATAATGGAGATTTGGAATATTCCCAGAATTCCCATGGAAAGTATCGTAAAGCAGTAACTTGGTCTGAACAAACTGTTGCATAATTAGCTTCACACTAAAACAGTTAAATGTACCTGCAGGTTTACACAGTGAGAAACAAAAGAAGGAGAAAGAATAGAGAAAGTATATTTTGTGTTGGACAATAAGCACCATCTGCTGCTTTCATCTGAGAAAATTTATCCTCCATCTTTTCTTGGACAAGGTCATCCATGCTTTTATCACTGAGAGCACTCCGTCGCTCGTCCCTGCTCCCTCCGTCAAAAGACTCTCATGACGGAGAATACAGCTGCTCTCAGGCACAAAACTTCAACTGAGCGAGGACGGACGGACAGAGAGGGGAGGAGTGATGAAGAAGGGGAGGCTAGAAGACGTGTGTGTTTTGGTTGAAGTAATTGACCTAATTGAACGTCCGCAAGATCAAAATAGAGAGCTCTATATGTCATAGTGGGGAATATAAATTAACGTCAGGCTGAAAGGTCACCCGTATGGAGAGACGCTAAGATAGAGAGAACAACAAACAGATGAGAAAATAAGGGAAGCCACATAAACACAGCCCTCGGCGTGTCCCACAAGGATATACAGTACTCGGTTCTCCGTTATGCAGACGATGTGCAGCTCTACATCACCAAACATCACAAGCTGCCTCACGGGAATAAAAACATGGATGCAAGTGAACTTCCTCAAACTGAACAGTGACCAATTTGAACTCCTCATCATCTCGTTTGATCAAACAATCTCCTTCGACACCGCGATACGTCGTCTTCACCCCTCCCTTCCTCTCAGCTGCTCAAACACTCATCCTCGCCTCATCACTTCCCTTCAAAACCTCCGCTGGCTCCTAATTCAACAAATAATCTAGAGGTCAACAGCTACAACCCACCGAATAAGAGCAAACAATTCAGAATAAACAGCCACAAAAGGACTTACTACTCAGACTACCCCCTGCTGTTATGTACCCCCCCCCCCCCTCTTACGCCGGCCACCGCAGGGCAAAATGACCCAAACTTTAATCCTCTAACAGTAACAGACAGTCGGCCAGAACAGCTTCCCACCAAAATGCCAAGCCTCGCCCAGGGGTGAAACCATTCCTGCCCACAGCCTGTTTGTACAATAACCGAGCTGGACTGAGCCCAGCAGAATCCTCCTGGTGTACAGTACGATTTGGTGACATTTTTCAGCGTAGCGACACAGTTTCACTGCAACTAACAGTGAGGCTGCCTGACTGCAGGTTCATAGGAGGGGAAAAGCCCTGAGTGCAAGCAGCTGAGGTCAAACTGCAGCAGGAGAAGAATTCAGGATAATCTCTCTTCTTGTTGGCATCCTGAATGTTAAAACAGACGGAGAGAGGAGGAGGATGAACCAGATTTTAGGGAAAGGAAGCTTCACAATCAGCTAGTCAGTGTGACAAAGGAGAATTATTTTAGACTTTAAAGTATTCCTCCCGGGGCACAAATGTTTATAAATGATTCCTGTGAAATCATGAGCAATGAATTTCACAAAGAAGAAGAAGAACAGCGTCACGATAAATTCAAAGAGCGAGTCAAAGCAGACCAGCTGTGCTCGCTTTGTTTTTCATATTTCTGATATTTTGATCCATGTCACGCAGAGCTCATCCGTCGCTGAGCGCCGTGTCAACCTTACCCCGCGTCATTAAACTGACGATCTGTGATTGTTTTATCAAAGGCAAACTCTGTCATCAAGGACGGAGCTGCTCCGCGACGTCTGCTCGCCTCTCACTAAGATGATACAAAGATACAAATACATGAGGGAATATTTTAGAGCAGACTTTAAGGTCTGTTGTGCAGCTGACCCCTGTAAGTAAGAACGAGGATTACAGAGAGGTTAAAGGAGCTGTGGGTCAGCGCAGTGGAGGGGACAGGACACGGACTACAACTGGGTCAAAGATCAGCGGTTATACTTAGACCTGCAGTGTGGATGGAGACGTTCATTAAACAGAACTGCAGCCGTGCAGAGAGCGAAGCAGCTGCATCCGCAGCGGGTCCAGGACATTCAGACATGAACTGAAAATAAAGTTTCACTTGAATTTAGTCCACCAACATGGAAATACGCTCGATATTTTTATGAGCGGGCATGAAAACACGGCCTCCTGAGCACCGGTGAGGAATCTGTAATAAACTAACATCCACGTATCAAATTACAGGCAGGAAAAAGACGTCGACTGTAACCGAGTTTTATTACATCTCCCCCTCCCATAACACCATTATGTCTAAAGCTGAGACACGTTAATCTGTGTGTGTGTGTGTGTGTGTGTGTGTGTGTGTGTGTGTTGAAAGTAGGTTAGTGGCCATAAGGATGTGTGACCTATAAGCCCTCAGCAGTGTGTCCTGCCCTGTTTACATTAGCAGCACATTATACAGGCCGGCCTTCACATCCTGACACTGCAGAGACTTAAACACACACACAGATTACTCTGTTCATGTTACATTGAAACAATATTATATTAACACCACGAGTGTGAACGAGTAACATAAATAAATCATGGCTGAGAACAGCAGAATACATTACTGTCCTGAGAGGAGGGAGCGTTAAGTAATCGATGACTTTCTATTTATTTCATATCAGACATCTGGAGCAGAAACCTCAGACACACATGGAGAAATAATCGCTGCAGTTTTAGACTGAAGACAAAAAAACTCTTTAAATGCATCAAGTATGTTTTAATATTTCATATCTGCAGCGACACGTTTCACACGCCGTCCTGCAGAAACAGAAATTCACTGTTCACGTGCAAATGAATTCTTAACTTATCCGAAATATAAAAAATATCTGAAGTACGAGAGAGAGCAGAGAGGAGAGCTGCTAGATCAGAAGAAACAGCCACATCATAACCTCCATGGTTGAAATGAAATATTAATATCATGATAATAAAACACGTAATGATGAAGTAAATAATCCAGCACCAGCATAAATGTCTCTTTCTGCTCCTCTTCATGTACTTTGTTGATCTTCTCTGACGAATCAGGAACGAACGTCAGTTTGTATTTCAGGACATCGAGAATCATTTCTGATCTTTGTGTTTTTATCAGTTCGGTGTGCTGATGTGTGAGGTCGGTCTGCAGTGTGTGTGTGTGTGTGTGTGTAATATCTGTGTGTGTTTGTGTGTGTGTGTGTATAATATCTGTGTGTGTTTGTGTGTGTGTGTGAGCAGCTGAGCGAGGGGGATTTGATGAGTGAAATTGAAATATGAAATGGCTTCATAATCTCTCTGCCAGACAAAGACCGGAGAGCACGAGGTCAATCCCAATTCACACACTCTCTGCTGGCAAGAACAACGCTGATGAAATTTGGTCGGCTAAAAAAAGACAAGAGAGAGAGAGAGAGAGAGAGAGAGAGAGAGAGAGAGAGAGAGCAGCCGGGCCAGTATCGTTACACAAAGATCACTTTGGGAAATAAAAGTTGGAGGTTGAATTCTTCAGTTCTGCCCCGGCACAGAGCACAGTCGGACAGCCCATTTATCCAGACAGAGAAAATGAGATTGAGGGAGGGCGAGCGAGGGAGAATTGATAAAGCGATGGCACCGCAGAGAAATGAGGAAGGGATGAGGGGGGAAGTGAAGGCTACACTGAAGGAATGAAGGATGAATGAAACATATCTTACACTTGAGGGAGAAGAAGAGGAGCAGGGAGAGCGTGAAATGTAAAGACACCGAGAGGACGAGCGATGAAGAAGATCTCACACTGCTGATCCAAAGTCTGCGTCAGGCTCGAGGACACGGGGTTAGCACAGTTTCCTGTTTCTGAAAAAATATCTAAATTCACAAACACCCCTCTTTTTACATCAAATGGTTTGATCCAACACCCAAACCAGGTCACACTTCCTGCGAGCAGCGAGCGAGGATCGAGCCTCTAAAGAAAGTTTTCATCCCGCTCTGCTGTTAGCCGATATTTAATCGACGCAGGCAAACTTTGATCAAGCTGTTCAGAATATATCAGACGTCTCCGCTCGGCCTGCCGTCTTCTCTGCCGTCATGCTCACCCTCAGCTCATGCTACACAAAATAACTGCAAGTTTTAAACATTCATTCATGTTTTGCTGTTTGTTTTACAGATTTTTGATCCCACTGAAGACGAAGGCCAAGAATCAGTTAGCATTTTCTCAAAATGGTCAAATGGAAACCTGAATCCTCTGATTATCACAGCCATGATTAATGTTAGTCTTTAATAATCCAGGATTTAAAGCTGTGCAGGATTTAGTGACATCTAGTGGTGAAGTTGCAGACTGAAAACTAACTGAATACCACTCGCCTCATACAGGAGAAACTACGGTGGCTGCTGAGGTAGGTGAGGTGCCGAGCGCTCAGTGCAGGCTGTGAAAGTCTTTTTCTGGTTGCACACTGTTGTTCTCCTGCTGACGCACAGATGCTGCTTTCTTTAGGTTGAAGCTTTTTCCAATGTTTTGCATCTGAATGTCTCAATAAGCAGCAGACGACTTTAATACAGCTCATGAGGACGCCTCCGATTCTCCACGCTAAAGCACCGCGAGCTTGTTCAGTGTTTAGCATAAACGTACATGCATTTAATTAAAGAATACAACATCAAGGGCACATTTAGCATATGGAAATGCCTGCATGCATAAATGAGACAGAATGTGGCCATGTTTAGTTCAGGGAAAATCCTGTCAGCAGAATCAGCCTGTGACAGACGGACTGTCCTTTTTACTTCCAGCTCGGCTTCAGACGGACACTGTCCCGGACTCACACCAACATTCAGCACTGACACTGGGAGGACTGACCTGCAGGACCCGAGCTCTGACACAGGGCAGGTGAGAGTCCTGCAAAAGAAGGCGGGCCGGCACCTTGTGGGTGGTTGGTCGATATGCTCTCGTTGGTCAGACACTCACTGGTGTTACTCTCATAAGAGGAGAAGACAATAAGACCTAAAGGACAACTTTAAACAGAGGCTGCTGGGCCCGACTTACCGAACATTCACCAGCCTCCAAATTGGCTGACAAATTTCAAAGAACCAGCACCGTGCACGAGGAAACTTAACTTCATGCAGCGGCTCATTTCTGAGCTGTTGAACATGTTGGTGCTCCTGCTGGCTCCGCTTCACTCCGATGACCTTTGGATGGAAGCGATGGCAGCGTTTGACTGTTGGACGGCTGACTCAGCACTTTGAATAAATCATGTGATGCTGGAGGACGTTCTGAAGGACACTGTGACATGGACGAGTACTTCAAATAACCTTTTCTCTCTGTGTTCTAAACCGCTCGGTGTTTCTTTGCACATCTTCACCCATCGCTGCCGTCTGTCTGACTTTCTCACTGAGCACAGAGCGAGGCTTGTTTCGTAGAAACTTCCCTCTGTGGCTGAAGTGAACGTCTGCAGCAGCAATCGGACGGAAATTAGCCTCGTTGTGAGTTTGCTGATCTGTGTCATCAAGCAATGTGACAATTATTTCTGTTCACAAATTGCCGCCGTGCGAGCGACAGAGTTTCTCGTTACATATTCAGCCTCGTTTACCCGCCGCCCCTCAAACGGATGACCACGGCTGCCGAGCGAGCACAGCAGGGCTCGGCTTCATTTCTTGCCGTCAAACTGGCAGCTCTGCAAGCTAAAGGCTCGTCGACAGAGGAAACATCTGATGAGCTTTAACATCACACGTTTTCTTTGTTTCTCACATTTCTCAGCAGATCTGCAGCAAACAAAAGGCGGCTGCAGTGTCTGAATTATTGCAACATTGTTATGTTTTGGGTGCGTTTGTTCTTCATACTGGCGCAGTCAGGTGGCTCAGGGTAACTCTAACTCTTCTTGTGTGTAAACATGAAGCACAGCCTGCAGACAGTGAACTGTCAGTCCAGAGGTCCGGCCTCTCTCAGGCTCTCTTTCGTGGCTTGCTGGTTGTCTGACAGCTCTTCAGTGAATCTCAAACTCTTCCTTTAAAAGTGACGACAGCGTGATTTGGTGAGAAAGATTTTAAAAAATAAGCTTCACAGTGACGCCGACCTCTGACCTGCATGTGGAAGGACAGAGGGATCAATAAGGGTATCACATTATCGTTAAGTAAGCATCTCCTCTCTAATGGCTGCACGCCGTGATGTTCGATAAATGCTTTGGCTCAGAGTGCTGAGGGCGGCGCTTCGTGTTAAGTGGCTGAAATTTCAGAATCCCTGAGATAAACGAGAGCGGCGTTCTCATCGTGAGGAAGATTCTTCTGATTCTTCTTCTGCTCTCGGAGCTGTCGTGTCATTAACGGACGGGAACGGACAGCGAGGATCCACAAACAGCCTGCAGAAACACGTCATGTGACTCCTGAGGGAGCTCCTGAAGAAACAGCAGGTTCTGCTGACTTTGTTCAGCCACCAAACGTCTGATAATCTGTCTTCACTCCTCTGTGTTGTATTGAATCATTCATCAGCTTCTAAATCTGTCAGTACTGTAACCCGGGTGGCTGCAGGCTTTGTCTTTCCCATTTGGGTCAGAGTGAGCCCTCTGTTACGTAAGCCCGGCCCAGCAGCAGGAGGACCGACCCAAGGTGTCTCGGTGGGAGGAAAAGCAATACAGTTAGATTTATTGTGTTGGAGACGGAGGCCTCCGCCTTCTCTGTGTGAAGTCTTCATCCGTCTCTCTCCGATGTCTGCAGAGAGATGGAGGACACAAACAGTGAGGTGGATGAGTCCAGCCGCTTCAGTTGCATAAGTGCATTAGTGCACGAGGCCTCAGGACGCCGCAGCAAACATCGAGTCGCTAAAACGCTCGACTCTCCTCGACCCGGTGGAACAGAGAGAGCTCGTACTGAGCGGAGGATGGATTAGTACTCTGCTTCCTCATTCTCAGAAATGAATATACTGCAGGCCCGCGATGCTAACAGCTCATATGCTGCAGCGTCTGTGAGAACAGAACCGTTCAGAGTCCAGGTGAAGTCCGGGTCAGCGGTACCACGAGAACTAAACCAGCTCAGCTCAGCATGACGAGCACGAGACCCAGAAACAGAAATATGGATGGACGAACTGTGTGTTACAGTGTACTACTGTGTACATAGTACTTTAAAATACGATAAACTACAGTATAAAAACACGTCATGTACTGTGCCCAGTGAATGACTGTATTCATTTCACAGTAGTACACTGTGAATTCACAGTCATCAGTTCGATCTGGCACATTAGCGTTCAGAATAAACGAGTGCAGGTCATCGATGATGATGATCGATGTGACAACAGGTCGACTCCATGAAGGTCCACAGAGCAGACAGCCCACCAACAACTCAGCTCATTAACGATGTCATCAACACACGGCAGCTGACGAGGATCCAGATGACCCGTCCTTCCTGTGCAGAGACAACAAAGAAGAGACGAAGACAGCTGCTGCTCGAGAACATTCACTGAAGATTCACTGACTGACTGTCAGGAAGTTTTTTGTTTGACTTCACGTCTTTGTTTATCCGTCCTTTCACCGTTGACTCTGCCGTGTACCGTACGTTCACACGCACATTAAACATTTCTGTTTGTGTCTTAAAGGAACGTGGATGCTCATTTCAGCGCTGTGTTGTTACCGGCGCGGCGTGCAGACGAGCGCTCGGCCGCCTCGCCGCCTCGTCCTGCAGTAATTGATTTGTTTGAAGTCACACACGAGGAGACGCAGCCTGCTGATGGTGCGTCTACAGACAAAAGAAGCATTACCCGGATTAATCCGGATTAACGAGAAGAAATTCTGACGGACAGAACAGAAGTAACTTCACCCGTCCGACCACCAGCTCACTGTGCTCCAACCGACTCCACAGATTAAAATGACGTTCACTGCAACTAACTGGCAGGTGGAGGCAACAACAGGCTGCTTTGTGTTAATGTGTGTCTGCATGTGTGTGTGTGCGTGTGTGTGTGTGCATCCATCCCATCACACTGTCCAAATGTTGAGTTGCTCAGGCCAACAGACTCAGCTTCAGCTGCAACATTTCACCTGATAACCGTCAGGACGTTGACGTTTTCAGAGCAACGAGCTAACAGACGATTAACGAGCACCACGTTTAATAAAAAACGATTATTTTCAGTGTTAATTCATCTGTGCATCGTTTTGTGACTTCATGATCGTTCATGGTGAATAAAATGTTAAAACACGTCTTCAGTTGTCCAGCCGTACTTTGTGTTGAGCTAACTGTTAGCATGCTAAACGAAGATGGTGAACGAGGTAACCATCGCTAAACCTTAGCATGTTAGCATCGTCACTGTAAACACATTAGCACGATGAAATTAGCATTTAGCTTCAGCACTCTGCTGTGCAGAGACACCTGACACATTCAAACTCGGCTCAGCGTTCACGTGAATCTCATCCTGAGCTCTCCTGTTTCTGTCTTTGTTTCTCCTTCCTGCCCGTCAGGAGTCGAGTGTGATCTTCATTTCATTTCTCTGTGAGCTCTACACGTCGACGCTCTGTGAGTTTATCCAGGTCAGTAAGTTGATCTGATTAAGTCAGTTTAACAGCGACTCTCTATCTGCCCCTCTCACCTCGACCGAGTCCCCATGTTTCTCCTCCATGTTTCTCCTCCATCTTTCCCCTCATACTGGAGCCAAACTGGGCAAGTAAACCAGACTGGACGCTACAACCATCACCTGCTGAAGTACAAGGCGGTGTTTCTCAGCAGCTGACTGAGGCTAACGTCTGTTTGTTAGATAAACTTTGAGTTTCCAAACTGTCAGTGAACACAGGCCAAACCGTGCCGTCAGCCTGAAAGGATGGAGAGGAGGAGGAGGAGGAGGAGGAGGAGGAGGAAGACGAGGAGCCGGCAGCGAGAAAATGAAATGAGGATGAATGGAGGCTTCTCCTCAGCTGTGCCGGCTGACAGAGTTCACCGGGTTCTCTCTCTGCAGATTTACATACGTGGTCGTGTGATCCTATGGATGGATGCACAATAATGTGTGCTTGTGTAGGAGTCAGTGTGTGTGTGTGTGTGTGTGTGTGTGTGTGTGTGTGTGTGTGGTTGCAGAGGAATGTGCATGTGAAGCGTCTCTCCGTGTGCAGCGCCTCCTTTGTCCCGCGAGACAAACAAACACGGACCGTTTGTGACGTGGACATGAAACAAACCGCTCGCTCTCCTGTCGCCTCTGCACCTTCGAGTCGGTTAGCGACGATTATCCGACACATTTTAATGCTGCTGCAGATGAAGAGGGAGGACAGAGGAGGAAGAATCAGTGTGTTTTCTTCTTTTTCTCTTTTAATCAGAATTATTTTAGTTCAAACAGTTCATTAAAACTAAATTACGAAATGCTACTTTTAATCTGTAGTCTCACAGTCAATGAAGCCCCTGAACAGAATCACACATTTGAAAGTCAAACTAACTAACGACTGATCAGGTGTGTTTAAGATACAACACATCAAATACCTGGACAGGTGTCTGATGACAGTGACGATGATGACGTTAGCTAACAAACTGAGCTAACAAACTGAGCTAACATTAGCTAACAGCAGCAGAATTTGGAGAGCCCACTTATATTAGTTGTGTTGTGTTTTAATTTAAATTGTTCTTGTTTGATTTGTTTATTGCGACTGTAACTCACCATCATGACCACACACACACACACACACACACACACACACACACACACTCACAGGCCCGTTAATGCAGAAGTAATGAAGTTCACTCCTCGTTACAATCTGTTGTCAAGAACATCTGAGAATAAAACACATGCTGAGGAGAGCCAAAGAAATAAAAGAGCAAAGAGAAGAAATTAGAAGCAGAGAGAAACTAATTGAATCAGAAACGAGGAGCATCGTGGGGGCGACACAGTGTTCTGCACAGCAGGCCCACCCGGCTACACACAAATGTAATTGGCACCAAAACGACAGCGAGCAGCGGGAGTTACAGCTGTGCATACGCCCGCGAGCTCAGACAGACACGGGACGTAACCAGCGCAGAGCCGCATACCGAGACCTCTCATGACTACAAAGAGCTGAAATGGGTTTGGATCAGTGGGGAGCTGCTCGAGGAGCTTACAGACTCTGCCACGTCTGAGCGGAGCGACACATCGCTGTGACCGCACAGCAGGGCAGCAGGTACTGTTCAAATGACACGAGTAATCCCACTGTGTAACTATGTCCAGCTGTACTCGAGTATTTACTCTGATTACATTACTTCTGATAAGAAACTAGCGAGTCCACAACTTTGCTAAAACCCAAACATCAACCAGGTCACCAACAGCAGACACAGCAGCATTAGCTAACAGAAGCTAACAAACTGAGCTAACATGAGCTAACAGCAGCTAACAAACTGAGCTAATATGAGCTAACAGCAGCTAACAGACTGAGCTAACAGCAGCTAACAGACTGAGCTAACAGCAGCTAACAGACTGAGCTAACATGAGCTAACAGCAGCTACAGCTGTCAGCAGTTTACTTCACTGTCCATCATAAACTCTGTAAATCACAGAGAGTTGAGGCGGAGCAGTCGGAGGACATCAGAGGGAAAACCAGAAAACATTTTCTCCATAAAATATGATCCAGTTTCACCAAAATCAGTGAAATAGTTGGTGCTGTGTGACTTAGTGCCGTCAGTTAAAATCAGTGTTTTCCTGATAGAGAGTGACAGAGTGTTCGGTCATGAACGTGATCTGCCTCCTTCAGAGCTGCAGCCGGACCTCGGCCTTCATGTTCGACTCCAGCTTGCCTCACATCACACTGCTGCTGCTGTCGGCTCGCTCTGTAATATTTCTGTGAAGCAGCAGATGAACACGTCCTCACACGTAGCGCCTGGCAGGTAAAAGCAGAGCTAATATTGATTTTTATTTATTTATTCAGTTTTTCCCCAGCAGCCAAAGAGCAGCAGGGTTTTATCAAAGCATGAAAAAGTAGAAATATCTTCAGCACACTGCACGACCTGAGACGAGGTATTCATCGCACCATGGAGCAGAGACAGAGGGGCTGAGGCTGGATGCATGATGGGAACTTCCGCGTGCAAACTCAGCTCAGATATCCAAACGACGAAGCGAACAACAGAGCGAGCGGTCGGGGTTGCATCCGCGACATCTGTCAGCGGCTGAAACAAACAGCAGGAAGGACACACAGAGCTTTCCTGCTGAAGGTTATCTGTGCTGCTGCTGCTGCTGCTGCCGCGACGAGGCAGCGCCCACATTTGTTAGCCCTGAAAGATGACAGAGGAAAGAGAAGCAGCACGGAGCTGCAGCTCTGTGAACGCTCAGTATGTTTGTTATTAACAGAGGCCGATCCAGCAGATCAAAAAAGAACTGCTAAAACAGTTTAAGAAGTCTCCATAAGTCCCCATGTTCAAATGTCCAACTTCACAGCAGAAATAAACATGTTTACAGCCTGGTACAAAATTCCCCGTTCATGACAACTGTACTGAGCTAACAACAAGCTAACAACAGGCTAAAACAAGCTAACAACAGGCTAACAACAAGCTAAAACAAGCTAACAACAGACTAAAACAAGCTAACAACAAGCTAACAACAGGCTAACAACAAGCTAAAACAAGCTAACAACAGACTAAAACAAGCTAACAACGTCCGTGGCAGTGAAGTGAAGCCAAAAACTGCAGTTCCTCTTCTCTTCTTATATTATATATTTATATTAATTATATATTTATAGAATCATGATTTTTAAAGTTTCCTGAACGTCTCCTGTCTCTGCTGCAGTTCAGCTTCTTCCCGTGTGAAGTCACGAGCAGCTTGCAGAGCTTGACTTTAAAGTAGCCTCTGACTGAACACACACACACACACACACACACACATACATAACACACACAAACTCCACCCGTGGAGGTGTTACTAAGGTCATCGGCTTGTCACCTCACATCTGCCACTGCTGTGCTGCATGTGTGTGTGTGTGTGTACATAAAAACAAACCTATGGCATGTGCACACACACACACACACACACTCACACCCATTTGACCCTCCCCCAAGCGCACACACACACAAACACACCCAATCCTATAATAATGTGGGACAGGCAGATCAGATGTTTGTTGGTACATCGTGATGTGTTAGTTTATATATGTGTGTGTGTGTGTGTGTGTGTGTATATATGTGTGTGTGTGTGTGTGTGTGTGTGTGTGCAGGTGCAGCCATGCATAAGTAAACATGTGTCCATGCTTTTGCAGTAACAGCGAGCGCCTGATGTTCTGTCAGGCTGAAAACCTTCTGTGATAAGTGCTTGTACAGAGTGTGTGTGTGTGTGTGTGTGTGTGTGTGTGTGTGTGCCTACATTTAAGTGTGTATGAGTCTGATAATGTGTGTTACACTCAGCAACCTTCTCGTGTGTCTGTGCCAGTAAACTTCCCTTCATCCTCCGAGTTTGTGAGCAGAAAGATCTCTGGCTGTCACCTTGTTGTTGCAGCCTCAGTGTGTGTGTGTGTGTGTGTGCGTGCGTGTGTGTGTGTGTGTGTGTGTATACCAGCATTAAGAGTGTAGAGTGTCCAGATGGCGAGCTCGCTGTTCCTGCCCTGAAAGTGGAGCAGTGGGCTAAGCTTCCATTATACAGGCTTAAAAACACACTAATCACTGCAGCACTGTGTGTGTGTGTGTGTGTGTGTGTGTGTGTGTGTGTGTGTGTGTGTGTGTACTGACAGTCACTGACATGTCTTCATCAGTAACTGACAGACTGCAGCAGAGAGAATTGAATAGTCTTTAACTCAATTCATGTTTTCAAATAAACAACAAGAAAAAAAACTATAAATATATATCTATAAATATATAAATAAATATATAAATCTGTCACATTGTTCAGTTTATGTGGAGAAGTCACCATGATCTGCTCAATCCTGCAAGCCGACTCTTCGGTGAACTCTCCCCCAGAAAACAGCCTCCGCCCGGGCAGTGAGGGCCGGGTCGCTCCCTGTTTACTGTCTGCGCTGGGTCAGGATCTCCTTCACAAGTCGAGCTGACGGCTTCCAGAAGATCGGAAACCCGCGGACGCTTTAACTATGCAAACGATCTGAACTGCTCTGATGATTTTGAAATGCCGGCGTGCCGGCCTTCTGTTTCCTGATGAGTGTTTTCGTTTTCTGTCACCGCGACACTCAAGGAGCTGCTCGGCTTTCAAACGCAGTCCTTCAGCAGAACAACAGTCTGACTGTAGTTTAACAGTTACTGACCGGCTGTCTGAAGCCGTCCAGTCCGGGCAGCTCATCTGCGATAGCACACGTCAATTAATACGTTAACGAGCGTCGCTGCAGGTCAGAGGAGTGACACTGCCACGAGGAAACACCCGCTCTGCACCGCAGAGAGCGAGACGAGCTGCTGGCACTGCCAAGCTTCATCTGCCATCCAATTCATGAGTGTGTGTGTGTGTGTGTGTGTGTGTGTGTGTGTGTGTGTGTGTGTGTGTGTGTGTGTGCAGGGCTTCCCCAGGTGCCAAAGCCGGCCTGACATCTTGGCCCGGTGTGATGAAGCGGCTCCGCTGTGCCAGTCAGCTCCGAGCTGATATCACGCCCTAATTAACTAATTACTTGTCAAGGACCAAATTAACACTGCAGAGATTCACTGTGTAACTATGTTCAGCTGTACTCGAGTATTTACTCTGATTACATTACTTCTGATCAGAAACTAGCAAGTCGACAACCTTGCTAACAGCCAAACATCAACCAGGTCACCAGCAGCAGACACAGCAGCAGCTAATATTACTGACTAGTCCAACAGCAGTCAGCCCAGCTCGGCGTCTGTCTTTCAGCCTTTTATTTCACCAAGCTCTCACCAACCACTAAAAGCATGTCCAGCTCCTGTTCTAGCACGACACCGGCTCCTCCTCCGTGCATCAGGTCTGTAAACCTTCTTCTTCTCCTCCAAACTATCTGTGGTCCAAACACTAACACCCCCCGGAGCTCTGACATACTCCAATATAACCCTGTACCTGTTTGCTATGTTAGCCAGGTAGCTAGCCAGCTAGCATAGCCAACATTTCCTGTATCTCTTTCAAAACAAAAGCCCTCTAGCATCACCATCAGCCTCTTAAAGGACTCATATGACACGTTCACACAGTTCCCAGCATGCATCACAGAGCAAATGAAGCTGATACGAGACACTGAATAGCTGTTAGCGCTGAACGTGTAGGCAGACGTTTCCTTCAGGAGCTGGTGAAGAGCCAAACGAAGCCAAAAGACGAGCGAACGTTGGGTGAGATGTGACTGAACGAAGAGCAGAGAACTGATGGCTGGTTCTGTTACTGCATGAGGAGCTAAAGACAGGACAGCAGCTCTGAAACAGTCTGCAGTGAAGACCACACATTAAAGAAACTGAAGCTTTGCCACATAATGTAAGGACGCCAACAGAGGGCTGAAGATGGTTTGTGGACGACCATTTGACGTCTTGTTCTTCTGGAGCCGGAATGCAGATCTGATCTGAGTTTGAGCCCGGCAGGTCGAGCTGGATGGACTCACTGAGAATGATACGTCCTGAAGCATCTCCTGCTTTATCATCTGTTTTCCTCTGAATGAGACCAAAATCTATGAATGAAGCATCGCGGCGTGTGGAAGGAGACTTCAGACCAGAGCGTGACACTAAAAACTCACCAGGAAACTCAGCAAACAGCTGGCGGCCCGGGAACCGGATCGTGACCCGAGGTACGGAGGGTGGACGGGCTGCTGGACAGGTGCCAGTTCACCTCCGGGTCACTGCCGGGATCAGAGTTAGCCATCAGCACAGTACTCGACCCAAAAGGTCACGTCAGCCCGGACGATCCAGGCTGTTCCCGTCTGTTGCTCCCTGTTGGTGGAACGTTCGACCAGATCAGGGTCCCTCTCTACCTTCACAGACCTCCTGAAGACCTCCAGCTCTTCAGAGAGGACCTCCTCTACGACACTACCAACAGCTGGACATGACACGTGTATCACTAACATGTCCTCATCGCTCTTTACTATGATTATTGATATATTCTTCTTCTAATAAATCAGCTGAGGCAGCCTCATTTCTCTGTCTGACTCAGTGGTGCTGCCCCCGACTGGCCGTTAGAAGCAGTGCAGGGTGAACAAAGCTCAGTCCACTAATTACAGACTGTCAGCGAGAGCTCGCCTCGCCCAGTGATGTCACGTCAGACAAACAATCTGCAGAGAGTCTGCTCTCCGACAGGAAACTTCATCTGCTGTACAAAGTCTCAGAGACTCCTTTAAAGCTGCAGCAGAGTTTTACTTTGAATGTTTCATAGTTTTCCTTCCTCGTCCTGCAGAGAGCTGCACGGTGAAGCAGTGACACCTTTGTGTAACATCAGCTGCACATGTCGGACTGCTGCAGGTTACAGGTTTAATAATGTGTTGTCATGCTGCAGAAACAGTCGGCTCAGCTCTCTGATGTCACCTTTCATTCGTCCTTCTAACCTCCAGCAGCAGCAGCAGCGTCGTGGCTTCTTATGGGAGCGGGCGGGTGTCCGGTTGCACGTCTCATCGATCGCAAGCTGCCGGCTTAGCGGTCACAGTTGAGTCAGCTAACAGTCGGGAACGCGGCCTCCGTCGCTCATCCAGGAAAACGCTCCTTCCAACAGAGGCCGGGCTCTGAAGCTCAGTGATTTACTGTTCTTTATGATGTCTGCGCTCCATATCGTCCTTTAATGAGCTGCTCCACCCGCCCTCAGAGCCATTACACTCCCGATGCTCCAACCTAACTCTAAAATCAATGTGGAGACGTGTTTGGAGTCCTTTAAACGTCCTCTCTGGCCTGATGGCAGTCTGACCGGCACCACGATAGAGCCCTGCACAGTCACCGCTGTCTCTTCAGTGAGTCTGTCGTCTGCCGCTTCGTTAATTGAGAGCGACCTGATGATCCAGCTGCAGCTTCTCCAGAGCGCTGCATCGTGAATCCACCTTAACTTTGTGCTCCAGCCTGTTCACAGGTCTCCTCAAACACTGATGCTGATGTCTGAGACTGAATGAAGCCTCTCTCTGCAGCCTGCTCAGCCGTACAGACTTGATGAAACTTTTGCAACTCTGTGTGCAGAGTTAACTCGAGTCGTACAGAGACAAGAAGGGCTGACTAAACACACCATCAGGATCAGCTCACCTGCAGTTCACCTGCAGTTCACCTGCAGCTCCTGGAAGACTCTCTGAGAAAACAAATGTCATGAGCTGACGGGAGGTTTAATGCTAAACATTGTAAACACACAGTGACCAGTAACAGGCAGCTGTTGACAAGTAACTCTACAGTACATCACAGGTTACTGTAATCTTCGCAGTAACTCTATAATTACTGCAGTTTCTGATTGAATACACAGTGTACTACTGTGAAATGCACAAACAGTACATGACTGTGGATTCACGGCTGATATTTACAGTGCAGGTGTGTGTGTGTGTGTGTGTGTGTGTGTGTGCGTGTGTGTGTGTGTGTGTGTGTGTGTGTGTGCGCGTGTGTGTGTGTGTGTGTGTGTGTGTGTGTGTGTGTGCTTGAAAACAACAGTCGCGGCTGCTAAAGAGGTTAGCGTAGCTGCTGCTAGCATCAGAGTGGAGGACGACGCTGAAGATGTTTCCAGTCTTCTGATTGGCTCTGACGGATTTTACGGTTCAGTGATCTGATTGGTTCAGCCCTGATATGTGCAATAAACAGACTGTTCATCCTGCTGAGTCATCACTGAGAGTGACAAACAGTTTTCCAGATGGTTCTGTGTAACAAACGACTCAGACTTTTTGGCGTCTGTCAGTTTAACAGACTTGAAGAGCTGCGTGCACACACACACACACACACACACACACACACAGTAATCCCACTGATGACATTCATCTCTTAAGAAGTTACAGAGATGATTGAGTCATCTCCACGGTAACCATCTGCTCTAAACTGCCGTCAATGACTCAGTCACACACACACATACACACGCACACACACTTGAACACTACATATTAGCGTTGGGCGATGTAAAGAAGTCACAGCAGACTGAGTGTGTCCACGAGCTCTGCAGCATCAACAGCAGAGAGTCTGCAGGCGTTAGCGAGCGTTGCTGCGATGCCACCGGGGCGGAGGAGGTTTCTCTAGGGAAGGTGGAGGCTTCTTCAAGCCAACGAGCTCCGATCACAGCAGACAACAACAGGTGGAGAAGATGTTTGATGATCTGCAGTGAACCTGAGGGCTGATCTGCAGCATGCTGGACACGGTCACAGACACGAATGATTGGAAATACTGAAGCATGTTAACGTTCGGCTGTGTCACACAAAGGTTCTCATGTTTGTCTGTGCACGAGTACTTCATAATAATTCAAGGAGAGTACTCGAATTGGAAGTTACTTTAAATGCCACTCTCTAATAGACATGCATTACACACACACACACACACACACACAGACACACACAGGAGTTAAGCAGAGCTACAACAACAAATGCAGCATGCAGCCTCTGTCCTGCAGCGAGGCAGCACGCCCGCCTGTCGACTGAATGAACACAGATAGGCTGAACACACTGCACACTGTCACGCAAGCCCAGAAACCCTCACAGAGTGTGTGTGTGTGTGTGTGTGTGTGTAATCCCATCAGCGTGAATGATGTGTCTTCATTGATCCACGGGAGCTCTCTCGTCACGTCCTGCAGTTTGGTGCACACGGAGTCGACATGAAGCGAGTTTACGACACGTTAAAGTGCCGCCATGTTTGAACACGGCGCCGACGGATCACAACGTCTCTGAGCAGATACACGTCAGAAGGAGGCGAGAGGTCGGGTGAGGAGCAGAACATCTGGCACTGGGACAACATCATCTGCACCACGCTTTGTCCAAAGCTGGATCCTGGTCGACATTCAGAGTCGCCGCCTGTTTTTGAAACTACAGACATGAGGGTGACATGCACACGACATGTAGAGTGCGAATAAAAACACACACACACACACTTTACAGCCATTACTGCCAGATAGGCCGGGCCTAATCAGGTCAATACAAACGTCCATCAGCTGGAATTAGAGAGGAGAGGAGGGGGAGGGATGATGGAGTGAGCACGGCGTGAAGAACGAAGCGCACGGTGGTAAAATATTTAAATATGAGGTCTATAATTTATGTTAATTCTGACCCCGCACTCATTCACGCTCTCCTTAACACGCACGGCAACGCAGTAACTCCAACTGCTGCCGCTCGCTGCGACACACGAGCCGGCTGCGGTGGAGGGGAACAGGACGGATGCTGTCCGTCGTTTATCGGGCTAATTCTGACCCGTTTGTTTGGAAAATGAAGAAAACACTTTGACTGATGCTGATGTGCTCTCACGTCCTGCTTCAGCACGCTTAGCTTCACAGTTAATCAGTTTTAATTATGTTAAATTTATGTACGTCAAAAAAGCAAACATCATTCTCAGATGTTAGAGAAGAAGTTAGCTCAGTTTGTTAGCAGCTATTAGCTAATATTAGCTCAGTTTGTTAGCTGCTGTTAGCTGGACTGTGAGCTCAGAGTACTGGGGGAGCATTAGTGACGTTTTGGACCACCAGGAAGAAGAAGAGGTTTACAGGCTGAAGTGCTGACGGGGAGCAGAGCTGGTGTGGTGCCAGAACCGGAGCAGCCTCTATGGACATAATGGCAGAGGAGAAGAGAGTGAAGAGGACGCTGACGGAGGAAGCTAAGAAGAGATGATCTGATGTCCTCCGGCTGCTCCGCCTCAACTCTGTGATTTACAGAGTTTCCTGATGGACAGTGAAGTAAACAGCTGACAGCTGTAGCTGCTGATAGCTCAGTTTGTTAGCTGCTGTTAGCTCAGTTTGTTGGAGAGAGTGAGTGAGCATGAAGCCGCCGGATGAGTAAATCTGGGACTGACTTTTGAGTCAGTTCTCTAAATGTGCGTATAGTCGACCTGCTGACAGGTAGAAATGCCTCCCACGTGAAGGTAGCGGTCCATTTCTCACCAACATTCCAGTTTCCACTGAGCAGAACAGCCACGTCAGATAAAGCTTTCAGCGTCGGCCTGCTGACCTCTGGTTTGTTCAGCTCTGTGAGGCCCATTAGCAGCCTGTTATAGTATTTCAATGGGGCGCTGTCTGCACGACGGCCTGCAGGGCAAACACACCCCTCCACACACACGTGTGTGTGTTCAGACATGCATGTACAAAATGTATTTATAGGTAAAAGAATATATGTACAGTAAGTATACACACACACACACACACACACACACACACACACAAGCTCCATTCATGAGTCAAACACATGAAAACAGGCAAACAGAGAACCTTCAGCACAGCGAGCGTCTGATGAAGTGAAGCGGTGACAGTGAAGTCCTCTCCTCCATCAACGAGACATCTTCCATTAGTCGCCATTACAGCTCCGACTCATCAACCGACCAACACAAACAGATCCATGAAGATGAAATCAGCCTTGTGAAGCAGAGGCTCCATGTTTTCATTATCTGTCAGCATGTCGGGTTATTAAAGCCTCCGCTCGGACATCAGCGTGAGGCGGGACACGCTCCGACCCGTAAAGGCCGTGTGAAGGACACGAAGGTGCTGATCCATAATGGACGGATTTCCAAGTGTTGTATTCAAGACCAAGACAATATGTAGCCTACTTAAGGAGATGACATTGATTTATTAGAAGACGAATACATCAACAATCATGGTTGCGACGAGGACATGTTAGTGATACATGTGTCACGTCCAGGTGTTGGTAGTGTTGTAGAGGAGGTCCTCTCTGAAGAGCTGCAGGGAGCCAGTTGATTCTTCCGGATGTTGTTTTGCAGATGAACTCCTGAGTCCTCTTTGTCTGAGACCAGGAAGAGACCTTCAGGAAGCGGCCGGTGTTTCCTACAGCAGATCATCAACTCCCATCTTCTTCTCCAGGGTAAAGTTCAAGAGCGCAGATCAATATAAACTCTTCAGATTCCTGTCAGACAGACAAAGCTGTGAAAATATTCTAAACATGGCGCACGCTCACGCAGTTTTTAGCCTCGTCCACGGCAGAGCGTCGCTCAGCTTCCACGCTGGGTTGTGCCGAGCATCGTCTCATGCAGTCACACATTAAATACCTCAAACATCCTTTAAAGCCTCAGCGTGTTTAAATGTGCTTAAATCTGTTAAAGCTTGCATCAGCTCACTGTTGACATTAGCCTGTGAAAACAGCCTTAAAGACACTTTTGGGACTCAGAAAGAAAAAAAAGAAGCTTAAAAAAAAAAGTCTGCAGCGCCGCGTGAAAAAAAAAAAAGAAAGCCAATATTTATTTATCTTTTATTCTGCGGCATGAAAACATGAAATCTGCTGCAGTTTCATCTGATTTCATCAGCGACGTCTCCAAGGTCCAATTCTGTCTTTGTTACTGAGAACAAACACACACACACACACACACACACATCTGCTAAACAGATATGCAAATGCTCATTCACTCACACACGCATGCTTGTACACACACACACACACAGTGAAGCATGCCTCCACACTGCCATCTGATTTAATGTGAGTGAATCAGCTGTGATGGGTTAACGGCGCTCACAGCATCACACACACACACTTACACTGTGACGTCACGCACACTCACAGCTAACCAATGACAAACCTTCAATTCACAGACGGTCAAAAAACCTTCAACAGACAATGTAAAGTCACACACACACCAACTATTTCACTGATTATGGTGAAACTGAAACTGTATCTGCTGTTAGCTAATGTTAGCTCAGTTTGTTAGCTGCTGTTAGCTAATGTTAGCTCAGTTTGTTAGCTGGGCTGTGAGCTCAGAGCACCGGTGTTAGTGTTTGTACCACAGGTGTTTTGGACCACCGGGAAGAAGAAGAAGAAGAAGAGGTTTACAGACCCGGTGTCATGCCAGAACCGGAGCTGCACACTATAATTTAGTATCATAGATCACGTTAGCTGCGTGTTTGATAAGCTATAAATAACATTTCCTCTCATGGTGTTTTGTTAGAGATAACAGTAGCAAACAGGAAGTCTGCATGAATTAGCTGACGTTATTTTGACGGATTTTGATACATTAGCAAGCAAGCTAACGTTAGCCAGCTGAAGCTACAATATGACAGTTTATTCGACATGCGTTGCAGTAATGTTAGCTTTGACTTTGAACAGGCTCCATTTCTAAGCTAACGTTAGCTTGTGTCGCACACTGTCTGTAAGCAAAGGAGATTTGAACCATCACCTGGACATAATGGCAGAGGAGAGAGAGCGAAGAGGACGCTGACGTATCGTGGATTCTTCATGGTGGAATAAAAACAGAGCTGCATTCAAGCGGCTTCCATCAAATCAAATCATCTCTCCTCTGTGACAAAAACATTAATAAAAGTTGATCCATGATGAAACAAATTAGAGGAACGCTCCATCTCACATGAGCGATGCAAAGAAAAACGTCTTTCATCTCAGAATTGATGATAATTGAAAGTGACACGAAACTCAACCTCAATCTGATAATGACGAACGAAACGTGCAGATGAGAAATCTGAGCCTGACGGATGGAGCGGAGGGACGATGTCACGTCTATAAATAGTATTTCTACGTGAAATATTCATTAGGCTAAGTGAGAGATAGATGGATGATGGGAGGGAGGAAGGGAGAGATTTACAGGACAGAAAAACACAGAGAGGAGGTTCGAGCTCAGGGAGACAGATTTGGGAGAAATGGCAGAGGGAGGGAGTGAACAGACAGATAATTGGGCCATGGCGTCTGCCCCCAGCCTGCTGTGTCACCCACCATTTGTCTCCTCTCCCATGCAGAGCGAGGCTGACGGCGAAACAGTCAAAAAAAACCCGACAAAAACACACAGACAGACAATCGCAGGAAGAAATACAAACATGGAATAAAACGAGGAGGCGTTCCAACTTCTCTTCAGCCTGCCGCCTGATAACTCGTTGTTTTTCTCACCTTGGGGTCCGCGCTCATTAAAACGTAGCCCCGGCTCTGTGAAGCATGAGTCACTGTGGAGAAAGCCGGGGAACACACGGCGGGCCGTACAGTAGGTGGCGGATCATCGGTCCGAAAGGAATATTCCATGAATTAAATAGAAATCTATTAAAGTGGCATTTTTCACTGACTGAGACTGCGAGGACCGAGAGGGGCGAGGTCTGTCTCTGTTAAATCCCTCTTAGAGGTCCACTGTTAACATTAATGTCATTTAACGGTCCACTGTGTAGACTTTAGTTTTAATCGCTGCATTGCAATCTCCTCACATCACCCTCACCTTCCTCGTGTAAAGGAGCATCAACACTGAAGGGTCTGTCTACAGTCAGTGTTTAGTCTGTCTGCTCTGGGCTACTGTAGTAGAAACAGTGTTTGAACACGGCGGCCTCCATGGAAGAGGACAAAAATCATAAATAACACAGATAGTACGAACAATTAACAACCAGTAAAGATACAACAAATACATACAACATAAGCAGCTAGCATAAAGGAGCTTAAAACTCAGTGTGTTAGCTGCTGTTAGCTAATGCTAGCTCAGTTTACTAGCTAATGTTTCTGACCTGGGTTGGCCAGTAATGGAATATAATATTCATAGCTATGTTTTGATTCATGTATAATCACCTGAGAAAAAGAATTATGTTTGAGTCCCCATTGACACTTTGAAAATGAGAGGGTGAGGCAAGGGGCACTCAGTTGGTTGCATTTTCCCTACAATAAATAAAGTGAATGATAATAATAGTCCAAACACTCAATGAGCCCAAGTTGTGTCATTTTGTGTTACATCATGTGACCAGCGTGGTCTGAAGCTGCGATCGATGCACGTGAGGAGTTTGTTCCTGTTTGGACCTGCTGCAGGACGTCAGAGCTGTTTTTAAGCTGATCAATAAATCCAGAGACAGACAGGCTGGCGTTACGTTTCAGGAAACTCTGCAGCTTGGAGATGTCGAGAACAGCTGACGACTCTTTTCTATTCTGATCACAGAGCGAGAGACGGGAGGCTGAAAGAGAGAGAGAGACGTGAACGGCCGAACAGGAAGAGAAGAAACAAGGATGTGTCACAGACACAAGCGGATTCAAACAGTTTGTCCATCAGTCGCCTCGTCCTGTCCTCTCCGTGGACAGGTTCAGTGTACGTACAGACAAAATCTCAATCTGCAATTTAAAAAACACAATTCACTTTGAGACTCTGAGTCAAGTGAGCAGGATCAAAAGTTCAGGATGTGTGCAGCGCTCAGATCAGCAGCTCAGAGAGAGGTCATGAACAGGTTCTGGTCCATCTCCACATGGTCAGCTTCAGTTTAAAGTCCCCAAAACAGATGAGCAACAACTTCTGTGAACGTCTGAGAGCTGCACGGAAACAGACGAACCGACTGCAGGGTTAAACTCCAGACTAAACAGAGAAACACGATGATCGACTTTCCGGTAAAGAAGAAGGAATCACGCCATCACACCGACCAATCAGAAAGCCAATAATGAGCTAACCAGAGCTGAACCAGAGCTGTCGTTACACAGATCTGGGTTTACTTCAGGTGGTGGTGTGACGGAGCACGAGATGAACCGTGGATTGGTGCATCGGCTCTATCGGACCGTTCGGGATGAAGAGGGAGCTGAGCTGGAGGGCAAAGTTCTCGATTTTCCGGTCTGTCTGCGTTCCGACCGTCATGTTTGGTCACGAGCTTTGGGGAAGTGACCGAGAGAACGAGATCACTGATCTCAGCCAAGTTTCCTCCTTTAAGGGCGAGGAGCTCGCAGTGTGTAGACCGCTGCTCCTTCATGTCAACAGGAGCCAGCTGAGGTCTCTGGTTGAGAGCCTGCTGGAGGGTTATGGAGCCCATCTGGCCTGGGAATGCCTCATCCTCCAGGAGGAGCTGAAGTGCTGCTGAACCTCCAACCACCAACCCAACATCAGATACACAGATCAGAACTGAAGGGCCAGAATGAGAAAGCTGACGTGCTGGTGTGGGCCCGCGTGAGGCCGAGCCTGATCGGGGACGCTGCTGCTGTTGTTGTTGTTGTTGCCTCCTCTGGAAGGAGAGGAAGCTGAGAAGTTGGACTGTTGTTATGGCGATAAGTGGAGCCAGTCTTGCCAGGGTGTCCGCGGAAACCGAGCGTAACCATAACAACGACGGAACTCTCCTCTAGAATGCTGCTGTGTTTAAGACCCCTCGAGACACACACACACACACACGCACGCGCACACACACACACGCCCGCTGGCTGACCGCCAGCTCAGAGATGCAGCCCACATCCAAACCAGAGCTCCACAAGAAAACAAACTTTTCTCCGACACATGAAGCACAAATTAAAACTTTATGATTTTTATGATTTTTATGATTTTTATGATTCCCTTTCAAACTTTTTTTTTTCTCCCAGTTCAAACGTGAAGCCGTCGTCTCTCAGAGCATTTAAACTAAGACCATGAGACCAAACTACAGGGCGTGAAAGGAGACAGCAGACTACAGAGACACAGGAAACACAAAAACAAAGTGTGTCACGAGTGTGTGTTAACTCGCCCCAGTTACAGCCGGGCCAGTGTGTGTGTGTGTGTGTGTGTGTGCGTGTGTGTGTCGTCTACTGGAAAATTAACGAGATGCCCGGCAACGTTTTCATGATGCACGATGTAACGACGGAGCCGGTGTTTCCCGCTCTCACCGTGATGTCAGTGCAAACGAAGGCCACTGCAACGAGGCCCAAAAAGAGTGTGTGTGTGTGTGTTTGTGTGTGTGTGTGTGTGTGATGTATGAGGAGATTGTGAGCTTGCAGATAAAGGCATGCAGGGACACACAGAGGGAGGAGGAGCAGCGTGACAGTGACAGAGATATTCAGAGATGGAGATTAAATTCTGGAGTCTAAAGAGAATCTGAGAGCAGAGCCCGAGTCCTCGAGTCCTCGCGGGGTTCCTCACATCAAAGCTCCGGACACAGCGTGTGCCGTCTGAGCCGAGCCAGCACAACACAACACACACAACACAACGTTAGAGAGAGGACGCAAATCAGTTAGCAACAAAGACTCTGAGTGAGACGCTCCGTCACTTCAGAGCTCTGTCGGACACTTGATGACCCGGGTCTGTCACACACAGTCGGAGTTTCACCTACATCAGCTAACCCCGAAACTCCACCGGGCACGTCTCCGTCACGTCACGTGACTTCCGTCAAAAACAGAACAGCTGCGTTGAATTCAAAGCGGAGCCAAGCTTCTGAACGCGGCGACACGACATGACGCGTCTGGTGGGATTCAGGCGTAACGCCACACTCTTGAGCTCTGATGACCGCTCGGCCCGCAGCTTTGCTGCGTCGTGGTAAAATGTTGCGATCGCTGTTTCCTGTAAGTTCATGACGGCCAAACTTGAAATGAGACGCCACCTGCTGAAATTACACACAGTACACCAGGAAGTACACAGTGTACTACGCAGAGGTGTACTGAAGGAAGTATCTGAACTGACGCATGGCGTTCATCTTTACCCGCCGCCATCGAGTGACCCGGTCTGTACTGCACATGTGCAGCTCTGAGAGATGAGGAGGAGGCGAGATGTCTCACTCTGCTCGTCATCATTGTTGTTGCTTTTATATATTTTATACATATTCTTTGCATTGTCTTTCATATAATCGAATTATATAACCAATTTTTATGTATTTTGTTCAAACCTGACGTGGCATTTTATTTCCTGCAGAGCTCTGACATGAACCCAACACACACACCAAAAAAACACAGGAAGGAAACTGCAGAGAAATCACACACACATACACACACATACACACACACACACACACACACACACTCAAATCACGGAGATGATTTGTGATTTGTGTTACGTGTAAACAAAGAACAGCTCATCATGGAGAAAGGTGATTAAGACGCAGCGCGCTGCATGGCTGAGCTCTGCACATCATCCAGCTTTTGTTTCTCTGCTGCTTCAAATATTCAGCTTCACTTTCTGCAGCGCGGCCGCTCGAGGCTGCATTTCAGTTTTTATTCCCAGTTATGGATCCGATGGCACGACTCGACTCACAGCGAGCCGAGAGAGGCAGGAAGCACACGACACACGTAACACTCGTGATGAACTTCCCGCCTACGTTTGAAAACCCCGCGGCTGCTTCCGTCGTGACTTACGGTCAGCTTCACCAGAGAGGAGGCGAGCAGCCAGCAGCAGCTCACGAAAACAAGATGAACCCGCCGACCGTCAGAGTTCACCAAGACCAGAGCTCAACCATCAGCTTCAACTTAGCTTGTTTTCATGGTGAATCATCATTTCTGCACATTTTACTGAGTGAATAATTCACATTAAGGTTTTGTTTGCGTGTGGTCTTAGCATGTTTGCACACACACACACACACACACACACACACACACACACACACACACACACACGTGTGCTCCTCCTGGTGAAACTTGCTTACACGGAGAATAATACATGAAGCAGCTCAGTCAGGCACGCTTAACATGAGCGCTCAGCTCGGAAACATGCCAACATGAACTCAGTCACGGCTTTCTTCAGCTCGTCTCGTGTCTCGAATCTTTTCCACAAACAGAGGGAGGAGTCCAGTTTGACCCCATTAAGACCAGTTAATGAAACAGGAGTTAATGACTCGGCAGCTTCTGTAACTGTACTGTAATCTTCACAGTAACTCTATAATTACTGTAGTTTCTGGCTGAATACGCAGTGTACTACTATAAAATGGTTTGCAGTACTTAGAAACTAACACATAGGGCTGGCTTCAGGTAAGTGCAGATTAGCTGTTAACTATTATTCAATTACAGCGTTTCTTCAGATGAAGCGTCTTCACTCGTCTCATCTTCTTTCCTGACTTTCTTTGAGTGTCTCATACTCATGCCGGGCGTCGGTCTGTTGGGGACGGCGGTGATGACGAGTGATCGTCAGCTCAGCATGACTCTGTTTCCACCTTCAGCGTTAAACATGACGAGTGAAAGGTGAATTTAATTGTCAAAAACTTCACGTTGAGCTCAGGGTGACCTGAATCTTTTGATCAAGTTTTATACGTTGCATTAACTGTTAGAGCGCACCAACTGTCAGCAGTTTCCACTGCAGGAAACTGACCTGGTTAGATTCGAGCGTCTGTGGGGGGAAAATGCTGGCTCTCATCCCAATTAGATGCTTTTCTCCTCTGAGAATAGCTTTTATTTTACAGGAGCTGTACGATTAAAGCTGCAAATCTGGGTCAGGAAACACTCACAGGAACGTTAAGTTGCTAAACGCCTCGCTGTGATCGTTGTAAATTTAAAGCGCTTACAGTCGCAGAGTTTCCTGGTCAAGGATGCTCCAAACAACACGAAGCTGCTGTAATGAAGATCAGAGTTTTTATAAAAACACTTTCTGGCAGAAATAATGTTGATTCAGAGAGAGCTGAATGGATCCAGGCCACTCTGCATTCTGATGTGACCACACCCACCTGTCAATCAAAGCGTCCACGCTCTTAATCCTGCATAACTTTAAGCCTTAATATAATGTGAACAGGTGAGTTGTATATAAATTCACCCTCAGTACAGTTGTCATGAACGGGGAAATTAGCTATAGAGACCAAAACTGTTTTTTGTACCAGGCTGTGAACATGCTATTCAATGACTGTCATCCAGTCATTGAATTCACTGTAAGAACAAGCAGCAGCCTTGAATCTTAATGAACGCAAACATTCAGGTCTGTTGTATTAACGTGCCTCAAACGCAGCACAGACTTATTTCCGTGTTCCTGCCTGAAGCTTCGCACGTTAGTGGCGAGTCTCTGAGGAGTCACGTTCTCTCCCACTGGAAATGATTAAAGCGAGAAGAACTCCCAAGTTCTACATGCTGAAATATCGCCGATGGAAAATGCTTCTGCTCCCGGCCCGTCACTCCTCCTTCCTCAGGGTGCTAGCCTGGCCTTTTAATCACATCTAAAAGCTAACAAGCACACATCACACAGACCCTCTCTGCTAATTTTAGAGGTTTGTGATGTACGGTAACTCTGTTGTGTCCCTCGGTGATGTGGCAAACAGGCAGTCCTTCGTTCTGTCGTCCACCTCGTGTAAAGCTTCATGAAGTCTCACAGATGCAGTTCAGGCGTGATTGTTTCGGCTCTGCCCCGTAATGTGGCCATTAAAATGAAATTACAGCCATTAAAATGGATCAAACAGCTCTGCAGTCGACCAATCGTCCATTTTCTAAACTACTTATCCTGTGGAGATCTCACGGGGGATAAAACCGAGCACAGCAGCGGTTTAGAGGTAGGGCATACTTTGGACAGGTCACCAGAACACAGAACACAGTGTCCAACTTCACAGCAGAAATAAACATGTTTACAGCCTGGTACAAAAAACAGTTTTGGTCTCTATAGCTAATTTCCCCGTTCATGACAACTGTACTGAGGGTGAATTTATATACAACTCACCTGTTCACATTATATTAAGGCTTAAAGTTATGCAGGATTAAGAGCGTGGACGCTTTGATTGACAGGTGGGTGTGGTCACAGATGGTTTGTTTGAGCAACCAGACATCATTCAGCTCAGGAGGCTGAAGATGGAGTACATCCAACATGGTGCTGCTGACTGCATATTTTCAGCATCAGCACTGTGGGTGATGTCATGCATGCTCTGTCCATTCTTTATACCGTCATTGGTTTTGGGCTTTCTTTGAATCTTTGAATCATATTCTGGATTGTCAATGGTGAAATCCAGAAATTCATTTGTCATTGTTACGTTGTTACGTTGACATTGTTACGTTTGATGAACATGAGCATTTGATGAACGTGAGCGTTTGATGAACGTGAGCGTTTAATGAACATGAGCGTTTGATGAACGTGAACGTTTAATGAACGTGAGCATTTCTCTGGACGGCCTTCGCTGGATCTCTGATCAGCATTTATGGTTCCCTTCTGAACCTGATTTAGAAGTTGAGAAATTTATTCAAACTTTGCTGAACCTTTGGACTGTTTCCACTCTATAACAATGTGTTGAACCTCACCCCATCCTTTGAGGATGCCCCTTATCTGATCATGATACTATCACCTGTTTCCAATGAACCTGCTCACCTGTGGAAGCTTCAAACAGGGGGTTTGAGTCTTTGTTTGTTGCTTTTGTGCCAATTTTTTGGAACAAGAATGAGTATATGTACTACAAACAACAAAGTTTGAACATTAGACATCATCTTTGAGCTGAATATAGACTGAAGATTTAGGAATCATTACATTCTGTTGTTTTTACCTCATTAGAGTGAACATGGCAATAAGATTCACCTGTGACTTTTGAAGAGTCTGAACCAAAAAACCAGAGAAACGAATGACGTCAAACAAAGGCCATTAAAGTGTGTTTAAAGAGGTCTGGCAGGTCGCTGCATCGTCGGAGGAGCCCTGATCAAAAGGCAGAAGAAGGTGCAGAGACGTGTCAGTGACAGATGAGCCGACAGAATGAAACGCAGGTTCAAGACAAAATGGGTCAGAGCGAAAAAAGTGAAAGCAGAAGAGGAATAAAAACAAAGAAAAGAAAAAAGGTGCAGCGCTCAACATGAGAAGGAAGTTCTTCACACATCCGTCACTTTCACTGTGACCCAGTTTTAACGCCGTGTTCACTGGTGTGAGATGACGTGTACTGTAGAATGTGTGTGTGTTATATACAGCATCAGTGTTACAGCTGTCCTGTCCACATTTGGCCAGCAGGGGGCAAAGGTTTCGATTGAGTCTTACGGAGAAATGAGCCGAATCCTCAGCTGATTTATTAGTTTCCTCATGAGTTTATGGTGTCAATCTCTAGTTTGAAGTCTTCTTCCATATTAACAGCATGGTTAATATACTAATTTAATTAGTAAATTATGATCACATTTAGAGGAAGCTTTGAAGCCAACTTAGCACAATGGCCAAACAGTGTAATGACAACGCTGGTGTCACTCGTCAGAATCTGATCTGATAAAGTTCAGAAAGTCTAGAAAAGCTTCATGATTGATAGGAACGATCTCCTGGACGATGAGACAACCAGTCTAATACACACAACACAAGCTGTTCTTCAGTTGATGGTTTAATATCAGTGCTGAGACGACCACAGACGATCTCATTCAACATAGAAAGATACAGCTTCAATACATGTTTGACGAACGTGAGCATTTTGATGAATGTGAGCATTTCTCTGCACGGCCTTCACTGGATCTCTGATCAGCATTTATGGTTCCCTTCTGAACCTGATTCATTACTCATCTTAGGGCTTCAAGAACAACACTGATATATCTACATCTTAACACAAGATGTACGCATCCCAACAACAATTAAATCGCTTATACCAATTCAAGTTAGCAGAGGGCTAAACCGGAAGGACGTGCACTTGCTGTCCACACGATGTGGAAGCACTATGGAAAATCCGGGTGATTTAACGCTCAGACATCAAACTTTTTTTGACTTTGTGCATCAGTGAGCAGCTTCCATAAGATCTCCATCTCTATATCTGTCTCGGTTTGTCCATCGCAACACACAACCAAACTCTTCTCTTAGACTGTATAAAACATGGACGTCGTATCCGTGACGTCACCCACAGGTTTCTGAAGAGCCGTGGCGGCTCTGGTGGTCTCCATCTCGGCTGTCCAGCCTCTGCCACCTCAGAGCTACTCTTAAAATGTACGTCACCCTCCAGCTCCATGCTTGTGTTCAAATATGGACCATAATGTCATCCTTAGCACTAAACCAATGGGTAACGTCTCTGCTGGTCAAACTTCAACATGCATTTGATACAAATTTGGTGTGCTCGAGCCAAAGAACAGAGGTCAGGGTCAGTTTCAGTCCACTGTTACAAATTTGTGTTTACGAAATAAGAAAACTTTCAACCTCTAGTAGGTGTATTTCATAAATGATGTGTCCATCTGTCTGTCTTTCTCTGTGCCTGTCTGTGTGTGTGTGTGTTCCATGTTATCTGTGAGTGTGAGAACTGAGTGCTGTGCTGTGCAGCCCTGGGGGAGGTGAAGCTGCATTCAGGGACCTCTATGAGCGCCACAAAGCTGCATTCATCCAACTGAATAGCTGTTTTCTACAACCAGGCACTAGTCATCCCAACTCCATTGGAACGCCTCTATGAGTTACCACTCTCTCTGCCTTGGTATGCAAAGCCTTATCCAGCAAAAAAACACAACAAAAGACACAAAACACACTTACATGAAAACACTGAAGGGATACGTGACTCTCCAGTTTCAAAGCGACGAGGCTTTCTGAGGATTTCTGGACCCTCCATTCTTTTTTTAATAAGGATTTCCTGTTTTCTTTCATCTTTGTGTGCACCTACCTGCTCAGTCATTACTGTGACTGAAGACAATGTACAGGAAGACATTTGCATATTAAAAGTCCCCTTTAGGTAGATGTACAACATGAAACATCACAAATCTGTCATGTTTGATGTTTGCTGCCTTCTCTGCTTTCACTGAAAAATAAATTCAGATATATTACGAACACGAGGGCGTCCAAACAGAACCTGAACGTCTCAGAGTGGATTTCAAAGGGCAGTGAACGCATCGTGCTTTCATGTGAACACTTACTGTTCAAAGCAAAAGGACAATACTTGTAGTTCTCCCTCCGGAGCACTGTGTTGCTCTCATGATGCAGTTCTGAGATTTGATGTTATGAAACTGCAGGCGGAGTAAACGGAGGAGCCTCAGCTGGAGTCTAATGAAGGCATCAAACAGCAGACAGCCTCTCATTCACATTCAGGTAATGTCTCTTTCCAATTAACAGAGTGCCGGAGTCATGATTCCCCACATTGACTTCCTGTCATCAGAGTCCCCGCTCGCTCGCTCCCTCAGCAGACACCGCCGTACACTTCAGCCCGATCCGAGTGGCTGTCAGTCGATAGCTGACGTCTGACACCTCATTTTAAATCTTTTTAAGTTAAGATTGTTTTCACGCTTCCAAAGCACATGATGCTTCAGTACACGTATGAGCAAGGAGCACCAAACATCCCATCTGTGACCTCCTGTTGATCCACACTGACCTGTGATCAGGTGAACGGTGTCTCTGTCATTCGTACGTCTGTTCTCACACTATGTAACTTTGGGCTCCGGGTCAGGAGAAGTACGTAACGCTTTACGGCACTAAGTCACACACCACCAACTATTTCACTGATTTTGGTGAAACTGGATCATATTTTATGGAGAAAATGTTTTCTGGTTTTCCCTCTGATGTCCTCCGGCTGCTCCGCCTCAACTCTCTGTGATTTACAGAGTTTATGATGGACAGTGAAGTAAACTGCTGACAGCTGTAGCTGCTGTTAGCTCATGTTAGCTCAGTCTGTTAGCTGCTGTTAGCTCAGTTTGTTAGCTAGGCTGTGAGCTCAGAGCACTGGGGGAGTGTTAGTGTTTGTACCACAGGAGGTTTGGACCACCGGGAAGAAGAAGAAGAGGTTTACAGGCACGCTGACGGGGGTCAGAGCCATTGTTGTGCCAGAACAGGAGCTGGGCAAGTGGGTAATGTAAGAGGAGAGAGTGAGCGAGCAAGAAGCCGCCGGACAAGAGTAAATCTGGGACTGACTTTTAGTGGTTGGTGAGAGCTTGGTGAAATAAAAGGCTGAAAGACAGACGCCGAGCTGGGCTGACTGCTGTTGGACTAGTCAGTAATATTAGCTGCTGCTGTGTCTGCTGCTGGTGACCTGGTTGATGTTTGGCTGTTAGCAAAGTTGTCGACTCGCTAGTTTCTGATCAGAAGTAATGTAATCAGAGTAATGCAACCGGCTGAACTTTGCTTATCCGTCATTAAAAACATGCAGATCCAGAGAAAAGCTGCAACAGATGCATCAAAGTGACTCAGAGCAGCCAGCAGTGACACAAAGTGTGTGCAGTGCAGAGACAAAACATTCACTCCATCATGCTGCAATACAACATCAGAGCTGTGGAGTCACCTACATGGACAACAACAACACACACACACACACACACACACACTAATAACACACTGCTCTGGTGCTTCACAGCCTTTGCACATCACTCTGCACACTGGAAATATTCAAATGTTTGATGTGTAACAGCATGAAGTGATGAAGAGGAGCTCACAGTGAATCTCAGTGATGATCATCTCATGTCTCTCTGCGCGTCCTCAGAATAAACACACACACATGAAACATCTCTGATCACTCACCCACTCCTATCTTCTCGTCCTCGGTCGGTGTCCACATCATGTCCCGGTGTCAGAGCAAAAAATCCCCCAAGAAAAGTATAAATCACCCGCTGCGCCGCTTCATGGAATCCAACGGAGGTTATCACCGGAGAGGAGACAGACAGACAGACAGACAGAGGAGGAGGAGGAGGAGGAGGAGGAGGAGGAGGAGCAGGGAGCGAAAGTTTACTTCAAATGTCCAGGATGGAGGTAAATCACTCTTCAGGTGTCGGCGCTGTCAGGTTCGGAGTGATGCATGGCGCGGTGTGTGTGTCCGTCTGCTGCGCCTCATCCGGTGATGAACGGGCGGCACCGCGATGCTTTCTGTCCCAGCAGCCCGAGGATGAGGGCTGATATCCGGCCGCGGGATGCTGCAAACTGAAGCCCCGTGAGGACGTTACCGAGAGGCTGTGATCGGAGCACCGAGCGCGCACGGCACGAGCCGTCAGGATGAGCCGCGTCTCCCCCTCCTCACCGCACCTCGCGCAGCCTCATCAGCTGATTTGTGATTTTATCTAACCGTCCGCGTGAGCTCCCGTCGCTGTCAAACTTGTCGGGAGCAGATCCAGTGACGTAAAGACAGAGAGCCCGGTCTGTCTGTGTGCGCGCTGTACGACGACCGGGAGAGCCGCGCGCAGCCGGGCAGCAGCAGGGAGCCTACATCAGTGTGAGAGGATCAGAGTGTGTGTGTGTGTGTGTGTGTGTGTGTGTGTGTGTGTGTGTGTGCTGCGCCCCCCCCCCCCCCCCCCCCTTAAAGGTTATCATTGGTGACATGACGCGCACATGCGGGAATTCAACATGACACACGCGCGCTCCGGCGAGTACACGCAGAAATAAACACTGAGGAGCCTCCACACGTTTAACACACACACACACACACACACACACACACACCTCACGCATGACTCATGAAGCTACAACATAACACATCATTTATACATCATGTTACAAGAGCCTACACATGAATGTGTGTGTGTGTGTGTGTGTGTGTGTGTGTGTGTGTGTGTGTGTGTGTGTGTGTGTGTGTGTGTGTGTGTGTGTGTGTGTGTGTATTCCGCACACATTTGCGTGTGTATTGTGCCACCGTGTGTTTGTTCGTGAGCAGTGCACTCTGCAGGTTCATCTTCATCATCTTCATGCACAGAGTCATCAGGTAACCATGGTGATGTGAAGTTAGAGTCAAAGTAATCAGAGTACAGCAGAGTAACTTCAAAGTGTGAAAATGTACTCAGAGTATTAAAGCGGTCAAATGTGTCATGTGACCGCTGCTCTCTGATCTCATTGGATGATTGTGACTCAGTGTGTAGACCAGAGTGTATGTAGCACACTTAGCTAACATGTAGCTGTGTTTGTGGAGGCCTCAGAGTCTCACGATGTACACACTGTGGACAGAAAGTCCTCTGTGACCAAGACCGAGAGACTGAGACAAGACTGAGAGACCGAGAGACTGAGACAAGACTGAGAGACCGAGAGACTGAGACAAGACTGAGACAAGACCGAGAGACTGAGACAAGACCGAGACAAGATCGAGAGACTGAGACAAGACTGAGACAAGACCGAGAGACTGATACAAGATTGAGATAAGACCGAGAGACTGAGACAAGACTGAGAGACTGACACAAGACTGAGACAAGACCGAGAGACTGAGACAAGACTGAGAGACTGAGACAAGACCGAGAGACTGAGACAAGACCGAGACAAGACCGAGAGACTGAGACAAGACCGAGAGACTGAGACAAGACTGAGAGACTGAGACAAGACAGAGTAAAATCACAGTGGATCGCAGACTGAGACCTTCAAACTCTGCTGACTCATTCATGTACAAACAGGACTTCACTGCTGGAGCTCGTTTTGACTGAAACTAACGATTATTTATCATTTATTATTACTGCAGGTGAGACGCTGTCAGACCTGTTTACCTTGTTGCAGCAGCTGATGGTTCACATCCAGCATGCTGCATGTCTGTCTGTCTGTCTGTCTGTCTGTCTGTCCACATCTTCTGTCATCTTCTAAAAACAAATAAATGCAGGAAGGTTCAACGTTCACCTCTGACATGTTAAAGAACTCGAGTAAATGTACTTAGTTACATGCCAGGAGAAGGAAACTGAACTAACAACAAATGATTCAGCAGTTTTATGTCAGTGTTATCAGTGAATCATGTGCTGGTGTCAGATTTGATGTTTCATGATGGTTATTTGATGGTTTGAATAATGACGGATGATGTTGTGCTCCTTTAATCTGTGAATACATCAGTCTTATTAGGAAGTTTCTCAGACTTTGAACTATGAAGGAAACTTTAAAGACTCACTGGACGGACAGCTGAAGGCGGCTGAGTTAGACCAACGAGGAAAAATCCAGAAAGTTACAGAGACAAACAGAGAGAGGACGGACACATGGACTAAAGAGCCAATGAGACACAGGTGACACCGAAAACAGGCGGGAAAAAGACAAAGACAGGAAGTGAAGTCACACTTTCAACATAAAACAGGAAGAAGAAACCAAAAAAACAAAAATCACAACAAGAGTTTCAGATGTTTGATGTTGATTAAAATCATTCTTTATATGAAGGTGGAGGAAAAGGTGGAGAGTCCTCACTGTCCTGTCCGATGTTCCCATCAGGATGTTCTCTCCAACAAATAAAAGCAGGTTTATTCGAGGCCGTGACCGACAGAAACTTCCTGTTTAAACCATTTCACAGCAGTGTGCTGACTGACTCATATAACTGACGTTATGTTTACTCCAACATGTTGATGATTTAATCATCTACCTCCAAACTGTTTCATGGTAACGTGTTTTTATCAGTCGTGATCGTCTGTCAGCCTGTAACCACGACACGTTCACGTCAGAAACTCTTTCTGTCTTAAAGTTTAAACAAAGTGTCCAACAGTGGAAAATCTCTCAGAATTCTGGACCAGGTGGAGGAAACAGTCGACAGAAGAGACGTTTCCAAAGAATAACTCACATTTTGACAACACTGACTTCAATCCATCAGAGGAGACGACGAACAGCTTAACAGTTTGTCACACAAACAGACGAAGTGTGAACGATTTATTTCATCCTGCAGTCAAAGAGGAGACACACCGTCCTTTAATTAAAGTTTGATCAGAGGACGAACTTAAAGCAACATGATGTAACTACACTGAATGTCTGATGATTATGAGCGGCTGCTAACTCCATCCACCGTCGGCTCTCTGCAGCTTTTCTGCCCTCAGACCTTTAATAAGAGACTTCATGGAGACGTTTGGATTTTTTAAACAAATGTTTTAATAGATTTTTTTCCACAGACGTCTGCTGAGTGCTGCCAGTTTACCAAAGCATGAAAGTACAGAGCCTAAAAAACTCCTGGACGTTTCTCCAAACATGTAAAAGCTCTCGACGCCCCCGTTAAACACGCTGAAATAAATTAAATCAGGCAGAATAAATTAAATCAAACAAAAGAAAATGATCTGAATCGAACTGAAAAACAAAAATCCAAAGTTTTTCTCATTAAAATGGATTTCTGTTTGTTTGCTGAATTTTTGGGGGGAATTGTTCACAAAGCGTCTCATCGTGACGGACGCACGATTTCTGCACAAACCTGCTTCAGACGTTAAAGATCCAGTGTGAAAAAAATGGAAATATAATATTCAGAACTCTCTATTAACTTTTTATTTGTTTATGATCGCCTGAAAAATAAATGTTTACCCAAAAATCAGAACAAGTTTCACAGCCTCGTTCCTGCAGCAGCCCAGAGAGGACAGACACTCACCGTAGGTTCACATACTCGCTCTGTATTCAGTTGGTTGCAACCTGCAGTCCCCCTGCACACTGGACCTCTAAAAGCAAAACAAAGTTTGCTGTGTGGACGTTCATGAAGTCGCAGACGTTTGTTTTTTATTATCATGTGCATAGAAACGTGAACTCAGCAGATCCAGGGTCAGTTTGTTCGTCTCATTTCTTTTGTTGAGTTTTTATTGCTGTGAAACGAAACGAGCCGAGCCTCCACGTGAATATTTGGCTTTTAGCTTTGATCGTTTGAGAAATAAATCAGTGTGTGGAAGACCGTCAGCACCAGATGAAACCACACTGAGGGACAAAACACTCCGACGTCTCATCTCCAGCAGAGCGACATGAAATCTTTAAAAATAAAGTCCACGTCGAGCAGACGAGAGCCGGTCAGATCCATCCTTCACGGAGCGCCTGGAAGAGCTGACTGTCCTCATCTGATTGTTCTGGATAGCCTACAGCAAGAGAACACACACACACACACACACACACACACACACACACAGTTTTAGTGTGTAAAACATCTTTACACTGAGCTACACTGAATCCATTCACAGGATCTTCTTCGTGTGTCTCTCATGGTGTGATTTGATTGATTCCAATGTTGATTTAATCTGATTATTTCCTCAATTCATTGTTTAATTTACGAAATCTTAAAAGTGGATCAGCAGTTTGCCATGAGACAGATCACGACTCATCAGTTTCCTGATGAACCAACATGGTTACTCACTAAACGAGCTGTCGGCGTCAAACGAGTCCGATCTGTTGTCGCTTCTGTCCGAATGTTCCGAGTCTTCGGCGGATTCATCGTCGTCGCTGTTGTCGTCGTCATCGTTGCTGTTACTGCCGAGAAGATCTGCGATCTGAGGAGAGGAGTTTGAAACGGACACGACAGGTTTGTTCTGTGAGCAAACGAACATCATGGAGATCCTTTCTGAAGATCTGATCTGAAGGACTACACCCTAAAAGATCAGGTGGGGAGAACTGTCTTTAAATATCAGAGTTCTGGTGTGTGTAGTCGCGTACCTCTTCGTCCGTCGGGGAGTTGGTTCCATCCCCGTTCTCCTGGTTCTCGTCATTGGCCAGTTCCTCGATGAGTGGGTCCGTGTCCATGTCATCCTCATCGTCGTCGTCGTCGTCATCCGTGTCTGACGAATCGTCGTCGTCCTGATCTTCATCGTCCTGGAAGAACAAAACATCAACGCGATCAGCTGAGTCGACATTCATCTGCTCATCCACTCATTCATGCTGGACCTCCTCCAGAGTGGATCAGTACTTCATATGATCACGTGTTCTGAGCGTCTCACCTGATCGTCGTCGTCTCCTTCTTCTGCCAGTTTCTGTCGCCCGACCTCGTACAGACGACACACCGTGTCCAAGCTCACCGTGTCCTGGTTCTGCAGAGCGAGCACGAAAAGACAAACACAGCTGAGGTGAGCTCATCGTCAGCGTTTGGTTACCTATGAGAACACAGCAGGTGTGTGTGAGGCTCGGTACCTCGATGACGGCCAGGTAGCAGTCTTTGGTGTCAGTGCAGAGGTCGAAGATGTTCCTCTTCACGTCCACGGTGGCTGAAAAGACAAAGACAACTTCTGAGCTTAAAAAACTGAAGCTGAGGAGAAAGGAGTCCGAACAGGAGGAAGAAAAGGTGGAGGCCTGGGGGGAGGAGAAGGAACAGCTGATTCATGTGATGTCAGAGAGCAGGAAGTGCAGCTACCAATGGGCTTGTAGTCTGTGGCGTCGAAGGTTCTGAAGGACGAGCCGAACGGACTCTTCATCTGCTGGTCCATGGCGTCGTCCTCGTCATCGGCCTGCAGCATCGCTGTGTGCACGTGAATGATTCAGACCATTAAAGATGTTTGTCTCACACACACACACACACACACACACACACACACACACATACACACACACACACACACACACACACACAGTGTACCGAGTCCGTACCTCCGTACATGATGGTGCCGTTGCTGTTGAAGACCAGCCTGCACTGGTCGAGGGCCGGCGCCGTGTGCAGGAGGTGGAACGTCCTCAGGTCCCACTGACAGCTGCTGTCAAGGCTGGCAACTACAGGCAACTACAGACAACTACAGACAACTACAGGCAACTACAGGCAACTACAGGCAACTACAGGCAACTACAGACAACTACAGACAACTACAGGCAACAACAGGCAACTGCAGACAACTGCAGACAACTACAGGCAACAACAGGCAACAACAGGCAACTATAGGCAATTACAGACAACTACAGGCAACTACAGGCAACTACAGACAACTACAGACAACTACAGGCAACAACAGGCAACTGCAGACAACTGCAGACAACTACAGGCAACAACAGGCAACAACAGGCAACTATAGGCAATTACAGACAACTACAGGCAACTACAGGCAACTACAGACAACTACAGACAACTACAGGCAACAACAGGCAACTGCAGACAACTGCAGACAACTACAGGCAACAACAGGCAACAACAGGCAACTATAGGCAATTACAGACAACTACAGGCAACTACAGGCAACTACAGACAACTACAGGCAACTACAGGCAACTACAGGCAACTGCAGACAACTGCAGACAACTACAGGCAACTACAGGCAACTACAGGCAACTACAGGCAACAACAGACAACAACAGGCAACTGCAGACAACTGCAGACAACTACAGGCAACAACAGGCAACAACAGGCAACTATAGGCAATTACAGACAACTACAGGCAACTACAGGCAACTACAGACAACTACAGACAACTACAGGCAACAACAGGCAACTGCAGACAACTGCAGACAACTACAGGCAACAACAGGCAACAACAGGCAACTATAGGCAATTACAGGCAATTACAGGCAACTACATGCAATTACAGACAACTACAGGCAACTACAGGACAACTACAGGACAACTACAGTATAACTACAGACAACTACAGATAACTACAGATAACTACAGGCAACTACAGGAAATTACAGACAACTACAGGCAACTACAGGACAACTACAGACAACTACAGTATAACTACAGTAGTAGTTGCAGACAAACTTGAGTGCGTTGTTTATGTTGCAGTGAGTTTAAGGTAACTTGTGTGTTTTAGTTCAGAGGATACGATCTCGGTGTTGACGATGACCTCCAGGCCGTTGGGGTGGAACACGCCGCTGATGTTCATGTTGAACTTGTCAAACTTGTGAATGGCCCGTGACGCCCGCACGTCCCACAGCACGCCGTCGTTTAGCACCAGGTCGTCGGTGGGGTTGAAGGTGGCGCAGTTCCTCTTGTAGTTGTTGGCCAGGGCGGGGTCGTTCAGGGTCAGAGTCTTCTGGCCCGTCTGGATGTCGTAGATCTGCAAACATAGAAAGAACGTTGCACGTTACTAACATGGAGGAAGACCGTTCAGGTGACAGGACAGTTCAGGCAACGTACGTGTGCGACTTGGTCCTTTGTGCCGATGACTCGGTCCTGAGAGAGTTTACTGAACTCGACGTAGTGATCGTCGACAAACGAGTTCCTGAGAGAGAAAACGAACACGTCAACCATACACCAGGAGAAACAGCTGAGTGTGTGTGTGTGTGTGTGTGTGTGTGTGTTTGTGTGTGTGTGTGTGTGTGTGAGCTTTACTTCATGGTAAAGACACCGTCCATACTCCACAGAGCAGACAACGGGACGCTCCAAGACGCCGAGGTCAGCAACAATTTACCATCCTGAGAAACAAATACGAGCTTTGATAAACATTTTTTTGATTAAATAAGAAAAGTTTACAAAAACTTTCATTCAGAAATCAGCAACTGGTTTTCTACATTCAGTGATTAATTATATTAATTAATTCTTTTGGCCAAAACTCAAAGATAAAGAAAACGCTGCATGCTGCAGCTGAAAACACCATGAGAGCGCCGAGTGTGAAGCAGACAGAAAAGTCCAGACGGATAAACAACGAGCTGAAGCGCTCCGCGAAGCTTCATGACGTCTTCCAACACAAGTCGATCTGCTTCCCGCCGTCCTGCAGTGTGAACTCACCCTGGAGGGTTCGAGGTGCGTGATGGCCGACGTGTGGCAGGTGTAGTTGGCCACCTCCTCTCCGGAGAAGACGTTGTAGAACTTGAGGTGACCCGAGCACGTCCCCAGCATCAGGAAGCGCTCACGGGCGGAGAAGGCACAGCAGGTGAAGCCGCTCTCGTCTCCGTCGCCTTCGTGGAACACCGACATGGGACGAAACCTGAAACAGAGATTGAAAAGAAGAAAAACTTTAAATAATCGTAGAGCAGAAGTCGGGCGCAGTGCTGCGAGCGGCTCTTCACCTGCTGAATATCAGATGTCTGTCCAGACACCCTCGGTCCACGCCTCCGTACTTCGGGTACAGCACCCTGCTGCCCAGGCGGGCGGTGAAGTTGGGCGACGCCTGTCGGCGCTGCTTGGGCTCGGGGCAGCGGTGCGGGGTGAACAGGGAGAACGGGGGGCAGGTGGTGACGGGGTTGGGGCAGCGGGCGTGTTGCTCCCTCAGGTACTCGGTGATGATGCTGTCGAGGGTCGGCGGGGAGGGGAGGTGGCGCTCCAGCTGCTTCTTCATGGCTGGAGTCTGCGAGACGGAGCACCGATTACAAGGCGACATCTGGGCTTTGTGACTGTAAATGAATCGTTAATTAAGCGTCTCACTCACCTGGATGAAAGCACCGTGATCCGACTTCTGTTTCAGTGCGCGGAGTTTTTTCCCTGAGCTGCTGCAGTGAGCCGTCGGGCGCTCACGCGAGAACAAAATCCGCCCGACCAAAGGAGGAGGGTGAGCGGAGGTGGACGAGGAGGGGCATGACGGGTGAGGGCTGACGAGGCAACGAGATGAAGAGGGAGTGGAGGAGGACGCCGCTGCAGGGGTGACGACCGAGGAGACCGGCGAGGATCCAACGTGGCTGGCGATACGAGCCGCGATCCCGCCGGCTAACCGGCAAGACCTGGGGATGACGGAGGAGGAGGAGGCGGAGGGAGGAGGTGGGGTGACGCAGGTGGAGTGCGGACAGAGCGATGCTACGGGTAAGTTGGCCTCTTTGATGAGCGTGTTGGCCGTGTCGTGGAGGCCTTTGGCTGTGAGGTGGTTTCTGATCAGCATGAGGAGCTCCTTCTCGGAGAAGGTGATCCGTGACTGGGCGACCACGTTGGCCCTCTGCAGGCGAGCCAGCGACACGTCGCTGCCCATGAGGAGAGGCTTGCCGGACACCCGCTCGGTCAGCTCGGCGGCGTATCGGCAGAAGCGGACGTGCTCGCTTCGTTTGTCCTGCAGCACCGGCTCTTTCATCAGCTGCGGAGACGAGAAGAAGAAGAAGAACGTGAGCTTAACGCAGACGACGGCAGTGACGCTCCGCGTTAAACTTCACGTCCGACTTTGTCTGCGCTCACCTGCTGAATGTGGCTGCTGGTGAAGAGCGGCAGTTTGCTGATGATCTGTCTGATCGCGGTGCTGCGAGACAGTCCGACCAGAGCCTTACAGGCCAGGGAGCGGATCAGGTCGGCGTCCGTGATGGGCATCTTCACCGACAGCAGAGACAACAGCACCTGACGGAGGCAGACAGGAGGAGAGGGTGTCGGAGCAGCAAACAGACCGACTCCTTCAGGAAGAAAATCATTTCTCCGTGCTCACCTTTATACCGTTGTTGTTCTGCACCACCTGCCACATGTGGGCCAGCACTCGGTTGTGGGGAGCCGGGGGCTGCTGGGGGTGGAGCGACGGCCTGAGGGGGGCGACGGCAAAGGCACCCACCGTGTTCAGGCTCTGGTCTGGAGCACACACACAGTTTATGATCACCTGGGATGGAGAAGACGGAGGAAGGAGGATGACTAGAAGGTGACAGACTGCACGAACAGATCAGGGCAGTTCAGTTATCATGGAAGTAATCTGAGTAAATTAGGAAGTAAAAAATCGTTTTAATCAGATTTAAATAAAGTAAATTAACATCAGTGATCTGTGTGCTCACTTGTAGCGCAGACTTCTGGATCTCAGCGTCGTTGACAAACACTTCGCCCTCCGCGACGCCCAGAATGATGCTCATACCTGCAGCAGACACAACACATCGACACACATTGACACACATCGACACACATCGACACACAGACTGAGTCAGACTGTGTGGGTTAGAGAACGGATCTGTGCTGCACAGTGAATAAATATTTTTGCAATGAAAACGTGCTCATGTTCGACTTCAACACGGACAACAAGGTTACAAATATTCATCTCTGATCTGCAGCTTTCGTCTGAACTGAGAGCGAGGACGTACTGACCCACAGTGGAAACAGGCGACCTAGTTTCATCCAGAACGTCCACTGTGTCCGCCAACACCAACTGGACTTTAGGAACCACCATCAGCATCGCCAGGATGTCGAGCGCGTACCGCACGGTGTCACTCCTGGACGGACGAACAGGAAGGGGGGCGAGAAGAACAGTTACCGACACACACGCAGACGATCACGACGGCCCACCGGCTCATGACGCCGCGCTCGTACTTTACCTGCCGTAGTACGTCCTCCAGTCACAGGCCGTGGAGATGAGCTGCAGCATTAAAGGGACGCAGGACAGCTTGTAGAAAACCTCGACCGCTTCCCAGTGCAGCTGAGGAGGTCCACACTCGATGAGGAACTCCATCATCTCAATCACCTGCTCCCTGCTGTACGTGTACGCCTAGAAACACACACACACACACACACACACACACACTCAGTGTGCTTCGTTCACTCCTCTCTAACATGCTGATGATCACACACGTCACACACACCTTGTAAAACGGCTGCTGGGGGACGACGGTGCCTCCGTCTGACGAGTGCAGGGACTGTTTGACCTGTTCGGCCTTCACGGCCAGGTGAGCCTCGAAGTACCTGAACACGTCATCAACGATCAGTTAAACAGCTGCAGGTACAGAGACGAGCTGCACTTCATGTCTGCAGGTTCGCACATCGTCACCACCTTCTAATAAACTTATCTGTACACTTCTATCCACTGTTGTACCTGCGCAGAGCCATGCAGGTGTGTTTGGCTGTCTGTCGGCTGGAGAACACCTGATCGTCGCTCATTATGGACACCTCGGTCTCTGTGTTCAGGATCTCCAGAGTACTGACCTGCAGGGGGAGGAGGAGACATCAGAGTCTCGTTAATACAGGTGGGGAGTGTTTTATTTGAGCGGCAGTGTTAATTTTACACATTGTACGATTGTAAGATTAATTTGTGAGTGTTAAACTTTCAGTGAAGTTGAAACATTTAGTCCTGACCAGGTTGACGAGCCGTCGCAGGCCGTCCTGATGGTCGAAGAGCTGCAGCACCGCCCTGAAGGAGAAGGAGATGGAGAAGAACATGGTGGCGTGGCAGACGCCTGAAGCGTGGGACGACTCCAGCAGCCACAGAGCGTAGGACACCATGTCGGACAGCACGCCGTCTGAGAGCGTGCACACCTACAAACGAGAGAGAGAGAGAGATCAGTGAACAGCGATGTGTGTGTGTGTGTGTGTGTGTGTGTGTGTGTGTGTGTGTGCTCACCCTCTCCATAGCATCTTGATTGTACGCCAGGTAGTACAGACAGAGAGACACTCCGGTCGCCGCCATCGACGGCCTCGGGATCTCCAGAAGTTTTTGCACTCCTCCGTGAGCGATGAACTCCGCTGCAAACTTCTTATGGAGGAGCAGCGAGGCCAGATACTGAGGACGGACACGAGACATGAGACATGAGACATGAGACACAGACACTGATACTCAGCAGCAAAGGAATCAGTCCAGTGGTGTCTGTTAGCACGACGTGACTTCAACAGTCCACTGCGTTCACCAAATAAACTCATTTTATGACCATGCTGATGCAGCTGAGGACTTGTTTCATGGTCGTACTGATGGCACCAGCAGAGACGATAATTTAAAAAGGTATTTATTGAGTTTACTGTCACATATTTCCAGCTGTGAATCCCCATAATTCATGGTCATATAATAATCCATGAACATGGACTTGGAAGGCTTAGCTAACGTTACGATGTCTGGACTTCAAACAACACTCCGTAAAGTTGCTTATTGCTCCTTCGTGGCGCTCAGAGCAGCCCCACCCACAAAGCTCTGTCTTATCCTCCACGCACAGACACGTTCCTGTGGGGTGGAGGAGGTGGAGGGTGGCGGAGAAGACAAAGATAAAAGACGGCCTGACAAAAGTTTGATTGTTCCCAAAGAGCACGCAGAGCGTGACGCAGACTGTGAGATCAGTGAACGCTTCAAACTGAAACCTGTTTAATGAACGCTGAGTGTTTTCTGTGAATATGAAGCACACGCTGTTTGTTGTATTGTATATTAAATGAACCGGACGTGTGACACACACAGTCCTCAGCAGGTGTCCTGCTCAATGTGAGACATGTGTGGAGGTGGACAGTCTTACCAGGAGAGCGTCGAAGGTGAGCTGGACAGTTTTGGTCTGCCGGAGGTCGATGTAGTTCATCAGCAACGAGCGAGTGTCCATCTGCATGAAGACGGCGAGCAGCTGCAGGAGAGACAAAGATTTATGGACACGAGTCAAAAACACCGTGTGCCTCCATGCATGCTTCTCTTCAGTGTCTCACCTCCTGGTAGTCCCCGAGCGGCGTCAGGTACTGCAGGATGAGCCTCTGCTCCATGGCCGGGCTCAGCGGTAAGAGGCAGTAGTCGGAGCCGATCACCATGGAGCTCATCTCGGACCAGGAGGTGCTGCTGTTGGCGGGCTGCTGCTCGCTTGGGTCGTTTCTCTCCACCTCCTCCTCCTCCTCGGCCCTGCAGGAGGTGGAGGAGGAGGTGTAGTTGAGTTTCTGCTTAACCTTCCTCCCGTTCTCTTTCACCACCCGTCTCCTCCCTCCTCCTCCTCCTCCTCCTCCTCTTCCTCCTCCCTGCCTGTCCTCCGTCTCCTTGGAGGCGAGGTCCGGGCTCGCTTGGTAAACAAAGTCTGGCAGCAGTCGGGTCGAGCTGGATCCGCCGCTGCAGCCGCCATTTTTCATGGCTGAACCGAGCTGTGACGAAGTCTTCGCGTCGTCTCCCGGCTTCTTCTCCTGCTGGTCTGCTGAGCTGTTTGAGGTTTGGCTTGTTTCGTCTTGAGAGTCCTGAGGTAGATTCTGGGCCGGCGCCGGCGTGGCAGGACTGGAGCGACTCTTGGCCTCTTCGGTTTGCAGCTCACGCAGGCGCTGAATCATGATCGGCACCTGGAGATTCACGGGAAACAAACAAACGGTGAAGACTGTAGGTGGTGCTGTGATCATCAGAAGAAGGTGGAGCAGCGTGAGCACGGTGACCTCACCAGCTGAGCGTTCTCCTCTCGGTAGCTGGCCGCCACCTCCTGGTTGCTCATGGCTCGGGCCAGCAGGCCTGTGGCGTAGACGCACAGCGGTCGCTCCGCTTCACGAGCCCAGGTGAACAACTTCTCAACCAGCCCTTCCTGTCACACACACACACACACACACACACACACACACACACACACACTTCATCATCATCACGATGCAAAACACAGATCGTCTCCGTCATCGTGCAGCAGTTTATATTTTGGAGTTTGGACCTTCTCCTGGAAGACGACGGCCGTCTCCAGACCCGGCATGATGTTCTGAAGCAGACGGCAGGCGGCTGTGTTCAGGCTCAGCTCTCTGCTGGTCATGATGTACGTGTCCAGCAGCTGGAACACACACACACACACACACACACAGTCAAACAAAGAATAACTCATACGTGTGTGTATGTGTGTGAGAGAACATGCACGCGACCTCACCGCGTTCGTGAAGTCGTCGTTCATGAAGAGCATCTTCAGGAGAAGTCCCAGCATGCAGTTCGGGTCCGCCCGTCCTGTAAAGTCACACAACGACCAATCAGATGTGTCGATTCTGAAACTTTTTTTTCTGAACTTTTAAAAACGTAAACAGACGATGACCTGGGTGACGGTCGTCAAACGGGTCGGGGTCGGCTTTGTGATACTCTCCCGTCTCTCTTTCGATCAGCTCAGATATTCTGCAGAAAACACACAGACGAGTCAGCTGAGTGTGTGTGTGCATGTGTGTGTGTGTGTGTGCGTGTGTGTCTGCTCACTTGGTGAGGATGGACACCAGCTGCTCCGTGGTGCCCCGCTGGGCTTCCTCCCATTCGTCCAGCAGTGCAGACAGATTCGCCTTGCCGTCCACGGCCATCGCCACCGCCATGGCGGCCGACACGGCAGCCGACAGAGCGGAGGAGAGGACAGACGGCGGGACGACTGACGCGAGGGTGGGGGGGTCCTCTGGTGGGGAAGACATCGCTGCCTGGAAGAGGAGAGGAGACAAGGAGGAAAGAAAAGGAGACGAGGAGAAGTGAGTAAAATGCAGATTTCTTAACTTTAAAATAAACCGTGTACGGCGAGAAGTCGACCACGTCAGAAGACAAACGAGGTGGAGTGATAAACGTCGACGTGATAATCGTGGCTGATTTAAATGAACGAACACATTTGAGTCAAGACTATGCTAAAATATATTTTCACCAACTATATTTAAGTTCCCTGTTAAAGGGCTAACCTTCCATTTTCCCAGTTTATTCCCATAGAAAGTTTCCAATATTGAAAATTCCCAGAATTTTGCAACCCTCAGTCATCATCACATCAAAGTTCCACAATGCTCAAACACTCTCCTCAGTTCCTAAAGACAGCTGATTCCCAACAACATAAAATATACTCACATGTTCACACAGAAGAAAAGAAGTTCATAGAAACATTGATAACGAGTTAATTTAGAAATGTATGGATCTGCTCAGTTTGCACAGCGTGAATCAAACTTTAGAAAAGTAGGAGAGACTTCACTCTGTGACTCAAACATTATGATAAAACATCAGAGCAGAGCCTGATGACACGGATCACAGATTTACATCACTGTCAGCGTACACCACATCTCACAGGTTACAGGACATGACGCAGAAAAACATGCTTCAATAATAATAAGAATAAAGTCTGTTTATCTGTCTAACATCCTCCTGCATGACACACAGATCTGTCAGGAACCAGCAACTGAGTGTTCACGTCAGGCCACTGTTCACTATTACTTATTATTCTTATATATTCCAGTTATTTCAGCGTGCTGCTCCTCCCTCAGTTTTGGCCGCACATACACAAAAAAGATATCAAAACGAGAAAGTTTCACCAAAAACCACGGCAACATTTACAATGGGTGTGTATTGGTAGAATGTTCCAGAGCTAGGGTGGAGAGGGAGAGAAACATTTGTCCAAAAATACATTTGCAAACGGCTCTCATGGCCACAAATGTCATTCTACAAAAATAATTTCTACATAGAAACGTAGGAAAATTCGTGGGCTACGCAGCGATATCACTGCTGAAGCTGTCAGACTTATAGTTTTGGCGGGAGACGCACTGATGGGCCAGGATCACCCACCGACAGCCCCATCTACTCCCATGTAAACTGGAGAGGAGAAATTTCCCAAAGGAGCACGGGGCACCTGTTCTTTCTCTCTCTCCCCAGGTCACATTTTTTAACTTTACACACTGAAATTCGGCATTCACATGGTCGACAAGATGAGCATGCTCACGGTCATTTGGACTTTTTGATACGACCTACCGTTTGGCATTAGTGTCCACTAGTTGGAGGGGGTTCATTTAGAGATTTTCTGTGTCTCTCAGCAGTCACTCACACACAGACAGAGCACAGCTGCAGTTAATTACTCTGACCTGCAGCTGACCCTGGTTGCTTGGCAACCTCAAGCCTGCCTTTGACTAACTGTTGAAGTCTCTGTGCTGCTGCAGTGTCAATAATAATGTATGTCAGACACACTTTACATTTATTTACACAGTTTATAGTTTATCCTCATCACTGTGTGTGTATGTTAACATGTGTGAGCACACACACATTAAGAGCAGTCAGGTGTGTCATCCAGCTGCAGGTGAGTGTATATAAACTTCTCTGTCACGTGTTCCTCCTCTCTTCTTTCCGGCAGCTGGCCCGTCGACGGAGCCGCACACTGGAGCTCTGTCTCCGGGCCAACAGGTGGCCTCTGTCCGGGGAGGACAGCTGCCTCGTCCCCGCTCCGTGTGTGACAGCTAGCACGCTCAGCTAACTCACCTACATTCACGGCGCGTGCTCCGGTTCACGCGCATCCTCTCTAACGTGTTTCCCGCTCTTCGCGGTGAATGTACCGGCACGTTACGGTGTCTGAACCCGCCGCAGAGCTCGGTGAGGCGGGCAGCAGCAGCGTGTTGACAGCCGCTGCCTCATGTCAGAGACACAAACAGCTTCAGCTAGCAGCTTCACTCACCTGATCACGCGGAGCCTTCCCGCGCGCGCCGCTCCTCACCGGGGAAATTCACGTAGATTTACCGGGAAGATGACCGGATGACAGAGCGCGCGGACATTTAACGTTAAACTACAAAAACAAACAAACAAAAAAAGTTTCGCGTTTATTTTCAAACTTCTGCCGGCGGCCGCGAGCTACGTCACACGGACCAACAGTCCACGTTAGATGACGTCACAGAGGACGAACTTCCGGATGGGACTTGTAGTTCAAAATCTCTTTTTGTCTGTAGTCCTGAGAGCTGCGTTTTAAATGCTGGAACTTGTGTTTTTGTGTCCTACATGTGAAATATATATTGTTTTTAATAAATTAACAACAACAATTCAAATGTTTAAAAAACATTAAATAACGCTTTTGTGTCCTACATGTGAAGTATAAGATGTTACTATGTTTTAATGATTTCATAACAATTACTATTTAAGTGTTAATGCTGTAATTTGTGTCCTATATGTAAAATTAATTCTATTGTTTTTAATAATTTAATAATAATTCTTAAAAAACAGAACTCGTAGTTCAAAAAACTATTTTTATCTGTATCCCTGAGATTTGTTTTTGTGTCCTTTTATATAAAGTAAATATTGTTTTTAATTATTTTGAATGAAAATTGAATTGAATGTTTAAAATCCTTAAAACTTAGTTTAAAAATTTTCATACCTGAGCTTTGTGCTGTTGATGTTGTATTTTGTGTCCCATATGTTTAGTATGAGATTTTGTTTTTAATACTTAATACTAATGATTCTTAAAAAACAAAACTTTAAACCAAATAAAAACAAAACTTGTAGTTTAAAATCTTTTTTTTTTTTTAGCTTTCTGTGCATTATATGTATACTATTTTTTAAGATTTACTGTATCTATATATAACAATCCTTCTTTTTGTATCTCCTCTGTCTGTCTGCCTTTATGAGTTTAATGAGACTTTATAGATAAAAAAGGTTGTAATGCACTACAGACCTGCATGTTTCTGTTTTTTTTTATACCTTAAAGCATTTGCCAATAAATAAATTAAAAAATTGCCTTTAAAATATTTTTCTTGTCGTTTGTTTGACAAGACAAACTGTTTAATTAATGATCATTTATTGTTTAAACTTGATACTCTGAGTTACAATAACTGACTGCATTACATTATACATTCAAGAAAACTCGTTCTCTGTCAAAGAAACTTACAGTTCCACATCATGTCAACTCACATTTTAAAGTCAAGCTGACAAACTACATTCAGACCAGTTACCTTTTGAAGTTCTTTCTACTCGTCTTTTTAAATGTATGCAAGTTTATTTGGTGTATTTTCCTCCACAGCGTTCAGTCGACAGTCAGACCAGTTCTAAAATGAACATGTTGCATCAGTCTGCACCATCAGCAACAAACCAGTCCTTTGGAATGAGACACACCTCTGAGATACATGTGAAGCAGAGGAGATGTGACAAAGCTCCACCCCTCCCTGACTCAGCTGACACAAACCAGGAAACAGTTAGTTTCACTTCTAGTGAAGAGACACGGACTGAAAAACAGACGATCAGATTCACCTTCAGACCAAACTAACAACTTCCTCTGAGTGAGTTCAGCTACAGGAGAGAAAAGTGGGAAACTACAACACTGCTGCTTCAAGCTGCTGACGCTCCACACACTGAATGTGAGTTTGACTAAAAACTGAACTCAAAGTAAATCTCAGTGAAGTTCGTAGAGGAGGGAGGGGAGCCATGACTGACTGTACTTTCTGTCTGTTGTGTTTTCAGCTTCACTCACAGACTAAATGGCTTCCAGATCAGAGGAGGATCTCTGCTGTCCGGTCTGTCAGGAGGTCTTTAGAGATCCTGTTGTTCTGTCATGTAGCCACAGCTTCTGTAAAGACTGTCTGAAGAGCTGGTGGACAGAGAAACCAACACGAGAGTGTCCAGTTTGTAAGAGAAGAGCTTCAAAGGAACAGCCACCTTGTAACCTGGTGCTGAAGAACCTGTGTGAGGCCTTCTTGTTGGAGAGAGATCAGAGATCTTCAGAGGCTCTCTGCAGTCTGCACTCTGAGAAACTCAAACTCTTCTGTCTGGACCATCAACAGCCGGTGTGTCACATCTGCAGAGATTCAGAAAAACACACCGACCACAGATTCAGACCCATCGATGAAGCTGCACGACAACACAAGAAGAACCTTCAGGAAACTCTGCAGCCCTTAAAGGAGAAGTTAAAGGTTCTTGAAGAAGTTAAAGTGAAGTTTGATCAAACAGCAGAACACATGAAGGTCCAGGCCCGACGCACAGAGAGGCAGATTAAGGATCAGTTTAAGAAGCTTCACCAGTTTCTACAAGAGGAAGAGGAGGCCAGGATGGCTGCACTGAGGGAGGAAGAGGAGCAGAAGAGTCAGATGATGGAGGAGAAGATGGAGGCTCTGAGCAGAGAGATAGCAGCTCTTTCAGACACCGTCAGAGCCACAGAGGACGAGCTGAGAGCTGAAGACGTCTCATTCCTGCACAACTACAAGGCTGCAGTGCAAAGAGTCCAGCAGCGCCCCCTGCTGGATGATCCACAGCTGCCCTCAGGAGCTCTGATAGACGAGGCCAAACACCTGGGCAACCTGACCTTCAACATCTGGAGCAACATGAAGGACATGGTCTCCTACACTCCTGTGGTTCTGGATCCAAACACTGCTTATCCAGACCTGATCCTGTCTGAAGATCTGACCAGTGTGAGAGGAGGAGAGGAACAGCAGCTTCCTGACAATCCAGAGAGGATTGATTGTTGGCTCTCTGTTCTGGGCTCTGAAGGATTTAACTCAGGGACTCACAGCTGGGATGTCGAGGTTGGACACAGTACACTCTGGACTCTGGGTGTGTTAGCAGAGTCTGTCCAGAGGAAAGGACGCATACGGTCTGGATTATGGAGAATAGGGTTATATAAAGGTAAATACTCAGCACGATCATTACCAGATCCATTTACTGCTCTCCAAGTCCAGAAGAAGCTCCAGAGGATCAGAGTGAATCTGGACATGAACAGAGGAAAACTGTCGTTCTCTGATCCTGATACAAACACACACATACACACCTTCACACACACTTTCACTGAGAAGATGTTTCCATACATTTACACTGATGATGAACTGAAGATATTAGCACATAAAGTCAGTGTGACAGTGTAACAGAGCAGTTAGAGACACAGAGGATGATTATATTTCTGTTTATTAGCTGCTCCTGCTGTCTCATTATTCCAAAGAAGTTTATTTTTGTTTCACTTCTTGTTTTTTATTGTTTTTATTTTCTTTTTCTGTTATTTAGTTTGACAAAAATCTTTTTGTTTCTGTCGTCGACCTTTTTAATGTGTAAAATGATTTCACAGCACATGGACAAACATAGAATGTACTGACTGGTCCTGGATGCTGATTACTTTTGTTGTTGACTGGTACGCGAGCAGGCAATGAACCAACACAAACTTCTTGTGTTTGAAATAATATTAATTTAATTTCTTAATAAAGCCACTTGTCTAAAACAACCTGAAGCACCGTCAAAAACTGTTTTTGCCTTATCAGCAACACCTGAGCTCAACACTGAGCAACCTCAGGTAACCTGCCTGACCCTGCACCAACATCCAGGTCAGAACTCAAAGGAAGTACTGCCGCCTAGTGGTTTGGGAATACGATGTTTAGAAATGAAACATGGCTCCTAATATATGTGTCAAAATAAAGATTATATGTGTTAAAATGAAAATCAAGTTTAAAGCACAAAGATCAGTCTGAGTCGTACGCCTTGCAAATGTTTGTTTCTTAATGAAAGAATTCACACTACAGTTCACTTCCTGCCACTTTAAGCACATCTCACTGTCATCAGTCTGAGATCTGTTCAGTCAGGCCTGATAAAGCAGCGAGGACTTTCTGTAACGATGGGACATTTGTGCACCGAAACATAGTTTAAAAATTAGACCAGTGAAGTCTGGAGCCTGATTGGACGACACAACAGTGAATAAATCAAACACATTGTTGACTGTTAGTCTTCATAATTCTGTTATTCATGATTTACCTTTTCTGAACAGTTTGTGTGAACGAATGATGCAGAAAACAAACGAGTGCAAACAGTTTATTGATTCTTTTGGACAAAAAGGCGTTCAGCTTTCGCTGAGAAAAAATACTTTATTCCATCAGCACAATTTGAAAGTTTTGGCCTGCGTCTGTTTACAGACGTTTGATGAAAAAGCAGCGACGCTCTGGATTTATTTACAAGATCATAAAAAGCGCGTTTAAAAGCAGTCGTATCAAAAGCAACAAGAGAGCTGCCGGTCTACTTAAAGTCCTGCAAGAGTTTATTCAATGTTCAGATAGAAACCTCAGGAGAACCACAGGGATCGAGATCGAGCTGCAGTGATCAGAAATGCAGCTGTGTGATGATCAGTCGAAGCTTTTTACTTCTGAATTTGGTGTTTTTAAAATGTTTTGTCAGGTTAATAGAAAATACTCTAAATGAAGAACATACAACACTGTTCCAACATTTAATATCAGTTGTGTCAAACATTGGCAGCTGCTGTTGACCGTGATGTGTGTAGGAATCCTGCAGCTCGGCTAGTGCGTCTTCAGTTTGTCTCCGAACAGCGTCATGAACAGTCCGTACAGGAATCCTCCGGCGAGGAGGAGCAGAGTGCTGGACGCCGGCCCGAACGACAGCAGAGCTCCGAACACGTAGAAGAGCAGCAGCAGCAGTAACGTCCTGTAGCTGGCCAGCAGACGCAGGCTCAGCCGAGGCTGCCGGTTCCTCTCCAACGACCGCCGGGACACCGGGCTCTGCTTCAGCTGGGTGGATGAATCCGGGTCGGACAAGTAGTGACGACCGAGGCGACCCAGGAAGTCTGGACGAGAGCAGAGAGCGTTCATGTGTCCTCCGAACTGTGGGAGGAGAAACAGACCAACATTCAGAGGTTCATTCAAAGTTCAAGTGATTGTTTTCAAAGAACATGCTGAAGATGATCCACCTGTTGTTGTTTGTCACCTTTGTAATGTGGAACGAGCACTTCATCATACCTGAAGATCTAACGGGAGTCTACTTTACTCCCTCTTCACCTGACTGCACACCTGAACGTGATCCCAACACCATCATCAAGATCACTGACAGGGAGGAGGTTCAGCACCTGGTGACCTGATGCACGAACAATAACCTCACCAACACCGAGAAGTCCAACGAGAAGTCCAACAAGATCATCGTGGACTTCAGGAAAGACAACAGCAGTACCGATCAACTACCTAACCTGTCTACAGAGCAGAGGTGAGCACGTCTCTGGGTGTCCTCATCTCTTAACCCTCAAATTCTATCGGGCGGTTGTTGCAGCGATACGAGGCTGTTCTAGTCAATGTTTCAAACCTCACCGAGCAGCTCGTGTCAATTAACACAGAGCACCTCGAACTGACACCAGACACAAAAACAGCACAGAGAATCTGGTGGATTTTCAAAATAAAATACCCTGTGCAAACTGGAACATGACCAAATCTGAGCTAGTAAACAAAGTCTGGAGAAACGCTTCTGAACCGCTCCTGGTGGAGTTTGAAGTCGATGCAGGGCGGTCCAGGTGTGGTCCGGGTGTGGTCCGGGTGTGGTTTCAGGGTAAGCATGTGTGCAGACATGATCAGACATGAACTTACCCTGTCGTTAATCAGAGACGAGATCCTGTAGAAGAGCCTGACCAGCACGGCGTTCTCGTAGCTCCTGATTGGCTGGAGCTCCGGGTCTCCTTGATAGTGAATGTCGAACCTGCGCAGTCCACTTATGATCTACACACGCGCACACACACACACAGGGTCAGATTTTAGTGTTTGCTGCTCGGCCCACAGGTCCAGCACCTGCCCTCCTTCCTCTGGTACTGACCTGCCTCCTGCCCAGGTCCGTCAGAATGAGTCCGTTCTCTCCCTGGATGCAGTCGGGCAGCTGCTTGCAGTTCCCATCGTCCTGAGAGGAACTCAGGTTGGATATGAGCTGGGTCAGCTGACCCTGGTTCAGCTGCAGAGACCAAGAAACGTAAAGTGAACTCGGTCAGGAACGTCCAGAACTTTCTTCTGACAACATCTGAAACTTCCATCATCAGATAAACTAAACAGACTGACTGACCTTGAAGATCTGACACAGGTTCTCCAGAGCTCTGTCCAGGAATTCGTGGGTCTTCTTCAAACACTCTCCGCTCTCCTCTGGATCGGCGCCGTTGAAGGTGTTGTTTGGGTCGGAGGAGCCCATCCCGAACCAGGACAGGAACGAGTTATTGGCTGCCACCTCGTTGGAGTGATCGGATATCCTCTTGGCCGTCTGTCGGGCCTGCGCGATGATCTGGATTAACTTCATGACCTGTGGAACCGGATAGAACGTTCAGAACCACGAGGACGACTTCTCGCTGAGGTTTGTGAGCAGCCGAGAGACGACGGCAGAACTTACGGCTCCTCTGAGCTCCGTGCCAAACATCTGTTTGTACTGACAGTCCTGGCCTTCCAACGCGTACACGTGACTCTTCACCCTGAACACCATATCTGTCACCACCCGCTGCCGCGACGACAGGAAGCTGCCTCCTTGGCCTGGTGTCAGGTAGCCGCGGGGCTGTCGGTGGTGCAGGACGTGCTCCGGCTCCAGAAACAGCTGCTCACCTGGAGACAGATGTTCGGTTAGAGTCGACACTCATCACGTCTTCACCTCGTGTGTCTTTAGTTCTCACCTTTCTGGATCATCTCAGCGAGGTTCGGCTGAGCGAACACTTTGGCCACCCTGAACACCATCAGGGCGTTCTTGGCGTTAACCAGGTCCGTCCTCACGGTTCTGTTCAGGAAAACCTGGAAGAGCTTCGTGTACATGAGCAGGTTCTCCTGGACAAACGACTCCCTGGAAACGTCACAACATTATCACCTGATGAACCATCACCATAAGCAGCATGTTTAATTCAATTTCATAACTTACACAGACTTCTTAAAGAAACACTCACCATTTGTCCGGGACTGTTCTGTTCTGGTCGGGCTGTGGATTGGTCTTCTCCCCGGTGTATCTCCACGGTTGGATGTAGCTCAGCCACGTCTCCAACACCTGAACACACACACGACACACTCTCTTAACAGCAAACCAAAGTGCTGACAGCAGAGGACGGCTGTTCTCTTCAGCCTGCAGGTCAACGCAGACATGAATAAATGAATATTTCTTTTGGGTGAAACTTGCCGCTCTGAACGAGGCGTCCAAAGGCCAGTGACCGAAGCAATGCTGGAGGAAGAGGTAGAGCTTCTGCTGCACGAAGCGCTGCACCACCACCCTGCAGGGAAGACAAACCCACATCTGTTCATGTTACAGGATCAGCCCGGTCCAGTCACACTCAGTCTGAATGTTTAATCCCCGTAGTTTAAGCCCTGCAGTAAGTCCAATTCAAAGTTCTTCTGTTATTCTCGGACTCGTGGTTAAACCTGACCCGGACGGTCCTCGGCCCAGTCTGGAGGATTTAGTGACACCTAGCAGTGAAGTTGCAGATTGCAACCAAATGAATGGCGGACTCCGTCTGCAGATATAAAGTCTCACTCTAAGACAACAGAAACTTTATATTTGATTCCTGCTGATAGAGACTACAAATGACACACTGGACCTTTAACACTCAGATTAATTCAGCTGATCTGGAAACAGGCCCGACCTCTCACGTACACGACATCATACAACACGTTAAAACTGGAAGAAGCTCCACTGAGAGAAGACTTGGCCGACCTCTTGAACTCCTCCAGCGGGCTTGTGTGCGCGTGCGAGTGGGCCGATGGCGAGGAGGTGGAGGAGGACAGCTGCTCGGGCTTCAGGCTGTTGGAGAAGGCGTGCAGGTGTTTCACAAGGAGACGCACCACCAGCACGTGCTCCTCTGTCGGGCTGAAGGGCTCCTGAAAAAAAAAAAACAAGACGACGAGTCACAAAGTGCTGCACGGACACACGAACACCCAATCAGCTCCCAGCTTTAACAAAGCAGCCAATCGTAACGCATCCCAGTCCAAAAGCAGCCAAACAACCACCAGAGGCTCAGAGCACTTCCTGTTTTACAGAGCACAGAGGTCTCACAGACTGACGCTGGACCGGTTAGTGAGTCCAGACCGGCTCAGGTCAGTCTGATGTTTGTTTGAACACGTGAAGCTTTAATGACACTGAACATTTTATTTCTGTTTGATCTGATTTTTTTCTTCTAATGACTCGTCTGACAAAATAAAGGTTCAATAAAATAATAAAAATAAAAACTGTCTGACTGATGGAGACTAAACTGCTGCAGATACATCACAGTGTTTATTCAAGACTGTGCTGATTCTAGAACATTCTGCTTTCCAGACAAACAAGGAAGGAGAAGAACGAAGAAGAAAAAGAACCACAAGATTTTTAGATTTTTAAAATAATTTCCATCAAAGCTGTGATTTATTATTTTAATAAACTGCAGTCAACATAAAGGTGGGACCTCAGTGCTCCATGAACTGCTTCAAGCAAAGCTGCTCCATCACAATGATTCAAAGTTTCCTCTTCTACGTCATGTCAGCCGACACAAACATTAACAATAATAATAATTACAATAATTAAACGATCTGTCGTCGTTTCTTTTGCTTTAGCGGGAGCAGCAGCGTCGAACACGTGAAGCATCAAAGCACACATGCACACCAAAAAACAACCACATGCAAACTGTTTAAAAAAAGCTTCATTCCAGGATTACTTCTCCTGTCAAGGATACTTCTCTGTAGAAATTCAAAGTTTTCAGTCAGACTGTTGGAAGGATCTTCTGTAGACCGCCGTCCATCATGGAGGACGGAGAGGTCTAATGTCCGCTTTATTAAATTGGACCAAACATGGCTGCTTGTTGTAGGAACAAGATCGACAGTTGCCCTCTTTAAGCAGTCAGCCAAACGTCAGTAAACCTGGCTTTAAGGTTAACGTACAGTTGATCAGGAAAAGGTGAAAAGAGGCAGTTTGCCGTCACAATAAAGCTGCAGCTCTAAAACTAGAGGGACAATGTCTCACCGTGTTTGTCGGTGTGAGAGAAGTACCCTTGACTTTGACCTGAACTCATTGAGTTTACCTCCAGGAGGCCCCAGAGGGGCGGGGGTGAATGAAAAGGTAAAAGTACTTGGTAGGTGTGGAGGGTCCCAGAGCCTGGTGGGGCGTAGGGTTGGCACGGCATGCTGGACATACTGAGGCGATACTGAAGCAGCGCCAGCTGTTCACCCGTAAACCACCAGGAGGGGGTGAGGGTGGAGAGGGTGGAGGAGGATGAGGAAGAGGAAAAACAAGGTGGAGGAGGAAGAAGAGGAGGAGGAACAACAGTGAAGAGAGAAAAAGGTGGAAGGAGGAAGAGGAGGAAGGTTTCCATGAGAACAGGAGAAAAGGAGGCAGCGAAAAAAGAAGAAGAAGAAGAAGAAAAGTGCAACCAGACGGAAACAATCGTCCAAAAACATCAAGGAGGAAGGAAGCAGGAGACAAGAGAGGAGACAAACACAGAGAACATGTTGACTGTGGGAACAAAACGCCGTGACCGCTGAGGGACGACGAAGAAGACACGTCTCCTGCAGTCCAGGTGGACAGCGACGAGGACGGAGGGATGGGAATCATTTCAACACCGAACCAATCGGACGTCACTAATCTGTGTCCAGATGGGTGGATGATTCCCATCCCTCATGTTTAACATCATTAACAGAGTCAACTCACAACTGGAAGGTTTCATTTTTTACATTTCCAGAAACTTTCCATGGGAATTATGGAAGTTTACGGGAATTACCTGGAAATTGGGAGTAATTTAGTAATTGGGGGTAAGCTCTGAGTCCAGAGTTCTAGAAATCACCTGTGCAGGTAGGGGGGCGTGGCCTCAATGGACCTGCAGTAAACAGTGTGCTATGTGCATGAGTGATTGAGGAATAGCAGATCTGGTTGTTTTAGTCAAGATCATGCTAAAATATATTTTCCCCACCTGTATTTAAATTCCCTGTTAAAGGGCCAGCGTTCAGTTGTGTAAATTCCCAGTTAATTCCTGGTTTATTCCCCGTAATTTCTAGTTTATTGTCATTAATTCCCATGGAAAGTTTCCAATTTAGAAAATTCCTGTAATTTTGCAGCCCTAATGATGTCGTAGTGCAGTGTGGATCTGAGAACGTCTTTCTTGCAGTTTGAGTGGACTCTTCACAGATGGACAGAACAACACAGTAACTCGACAGTGTTAACGTGATCAAGGTGAGTCTTCAGTTCAGGTGAGGACTGTGTGATGTGACCTCAGATCATTTATCAGAGCGTCTTTGTGTTTACATCTTTGATCTCACGGTGTGTGTGCAGTAACATCCATGTTACTGTCTGCGGTCACACCTCACAGCCCTCGTACAGGTGAGAGACACTTAACGTTGATGCTGCAGGTCATTTAAAATCAGGTGAACACAACGAGCTGAAGGACTGTCACTGTTTCCTCTGCAGCCTGGTGGAGCTCAAACACCTGAAGACGTCGCCTTGAGCTTGTTTTATGGCTCCAATAATCATCAGATTAATCAATAATTTAAAGTAACTACAGATTCGATGCTGCTCCACAGACACTGAGGAAACAGTGTGTTCATACGGCGTCATGCAAACAGCTGAAGAACTACAGACAGCATGTCAGGAGAAACACCAGCATAAAGACTCACTGTGATCGACAACACGTTCTTCATAACATATCTACTTTATTTATTTTATTTTTTCAATATCCAAAGTTGGAAACTTTCCATGGGAATAAACCCGGAAAACTGAAGGTTGGCCCTTTAACAGGGAACTTAAATATAGTTTGGGAAAACAGATTTTATCATCATCTTGACTAAAGCAGATTTCCTGCAGGTACACTTGAATATCTGCTGTTCCTCAGTCACATGCACAGAGCACAAGGCTTACTGCAGGGCTACTGAGGCCACGCCCCCTACCTGCACAGGTGATTTCTGTACCTGGATATGATACAGTTTGTTTACATTACCCACAATTTACAGTTAATAAACATAAATTCCCATTAAATTCCCGATTTGGAATATTCCCAGTTTACGGAAATTTATCGGAAGGTTGCAACACTGGTTTAAAAACAAACATCTTTATTTCACCTCCATGTTTTTTGTGTCTAACCTCGATTCTAATAAAGTGTGTAGACTTTGTGAAAACATCAGTCAGAATATAAAAATCATTCATGTTTTACAGGGTTCTGACTTTGTTGGACCATCATGGCCTCTCTGGAGTCACTATGATGAGATACTTTGATGTGGTTCAGGTCAACTTCTCTCTCAGTGATGGAGAATTCATTTAAAGGGAAATAACGGTTTATTTTGTCCTGTCGTATTTGTGATAATGTGACTTTATGGTTCATGTTGACGTTCCACCTCAGCTGTAGAGATTTGAGGAAACAAGGAATCCTGCTGAGGAACCTACACAGGAACGAGACTCTAAACTCCGAACACATTTCTGTCGATCGAGGGAGCTTCTCTTTGACCGTGTCATGGCTTTATGTTGGTGTTTCACATGCAGACACATGGAGACGTGAACGTGCAGACACATGGAGACGTGAACGTGCAGACACATGGAGACGTGAACATGGAGACGTGAACATACAGCATGCGGAGGTCGTGGTGAAAGGAGGCAAAAGCAGTACTACAGGGAAACATGGCAGACTCCTGAATGCAGCTCCTCGTTCTTTAAACTTTGATGCTCCTAACGTCGGAGCACGGACGAGAAAACTGATTCACGTCTGCAGCCAAAGGATTATGGATAATATGCTGACATGTGGCTGCTTGCAGTGTGGACACAGTTATGTTATGAGGGAGGTCATCATCAAATATCACCTTCATCATCCTGATCTCACCTAAAACTGAAAAACATCGTGGAAACTCGAGTCTGCTCAGTTTGGGTGTCCAGATTATCGGACAATATTCAGTATAAATATGAGACTGAGAGGTCAGGATCACACATTTTATTTGTTCATTAGCAGACTTTGACCTCTCTAATATGGCACCGCACAGATGCAGAGCAGTGACATACAGCAGGCTGCTTTCCAGTCGAGCTGGAGCTCATAAAAACAGGGATTTATTGATCTTACATCGTGTCTAACTTTAGTGCATCAGGTCTGGAATTAATCTGCAGAAGCTCCGCTTCATCTTGGGACAAAATGTTTCTATAGAGCCACGACAAAGGCCAAAATGTGTCCTACAACAGAGAAGCCAGGACTTATTTTACACCTAGCAGTTCTTCAGAAGGTTCAGTGATCGGCAACATGTGATCGGTGCCAGCTGATATGAGTCATAGACGATCAGGTTGATCTTAAAACACAGAACACACTATAAGAGTTGGACCTCCTGACTGTAGGACCATTTTTCTGATGGGACAGAGATGGTGGAGGTGTGGAGGGAGTTGGGCGGGGTGTGGTCAGCCAGTCAACAGCCAGCCGTGCGATGCTGCGGTGCAGAGTGGAGGAAGGAGGGAGGTGGAGGAGTATTTGTCTTACCTTGACCTGAGGAGACTGAAGCTTCTGGTACATCTCCAACGAGTAGTGATGGAGCCAGATCTCCACAAACATCTAAACACACACACACACACTCAGGTTAAGCCTCACACACAGGTCACACACCTTTCATCCAGTTGACAGAGCACAGTATGTGTGTGTGTGTGTGTGTGTGTGTGTGTGTGTTGTGTGTTACCTGTAAGAGTGTTTCAGACCTCCAGATCTCCTGAGCCGAGGGGTCGGCGTTGACCGAGGGTTGGTGGAATATGTGATGTTTGAGGAGACTCGGGCTGTGAACGCCGTAACCGGCAAAGGAAACGCTGGAGGACCTGTTGGAGTTAAAGGAAGAATGTCTTTGCTGATAATCTTCAGACAGATTTGACTCCAACAGGTTCATAAAACGTTTCCTGCTGTGAGTACCTCGGTGACGGTGCAGTGACGGAGCCTCTGGAGTCGGAGAAAGGGGAGGGGGGCACACTTCCTTCACTGGGGAGGAAGTACTTTAGATAAGCGTCCACGAGCACAAAGTAGGCACTGTCAGTGGAGCTTCCATGATGACCTTGAGGGTAGATCTGAAAACATAAGATGACGTCATGAAGCAGTCCACGGCCTCACACAAACAGACAAGTACACAAACAGTAGAAGTACGAGCGAAAGGACAAACTGACCTTCGGCGTGATGAGACAGGAGGCGAAATTAAACATGAAGAATTCAAACGGATCTGCAGAACATTAAGGAAGAACTCAACGTGAAGTTTGTTTCATATGACAGCAAGTCTGTTCTGCACAAACGTCACAATACATCTGCAGACAACTCCAACATGGCGAGGTGGTGCAGGGACAACAACCTGATGCTCAGCACTAACAAAACCAAGGAGCTGATTACAGACTTCAGAAAAAACAAGACGAACGCTCCGCTCCTTGTCGTCAGCGTGGCTGTGTGGAGGGGCGCTCTTTGGAACTCGATTGGACAAACGAAGACATTTTAGGACGTCACCTTACAGGAAGCGTGGTGAATTATTTTGCTACATTTCATAGATTCATCTGTGGAGATGAACTGACAGTCAAATTATCTGCAGCTCTTTAACTGATCAATGAATTCTGCTGTGTATAAAGCAGGAGGAATGTTTGTGGTGTTACACTGGTGTCAGCAGAGAGTCAGAGAAGAAACTGGTCTGAGCAAAGTCAACTAGAACTGTTTGACCATGTTTCAGTCCAATTATTTAACATGTTAAAGAGAATTTAGAGTAAAAGTTCTTTAATAAATTTATCTGTTTAAGAGAGCAGCTGGAGAATTCACTGAATCTGCAGTCTGTCCTCTCTGAAATCAAAACTTCCAGATCGCGTTCTCCCGTTTGTTCGTTCGTTCTTGGCCTGCTCGTTGTTTTGTTTTGTCTCCATCACCATCAGAAAGCTAAATGAAGAAACAGACAGATCAGCGTTTGTGTTGAAGGATACTGAGCGCGAGGTTCAGGGTGAGCAGACCGGACAGAGGGAACTGCAGCTTGTTGTGGAACAGAGGACAGTCAGGCAGGACTCCCTCCTGGATGCAGGCCTTCACAGGACCCTGTGAGAGACACCGAGGACGAGACATGAAACGGTGAAATAAACAAACACAAACGTGTCCAATGAGAATCCAAAGATCGTCTTACCGGCAGATAATTAACAGGAATCTCATATTTGTACTCTTCTGCTTGAAGCTTGTACACGAGCTTCATCATCGGCCCGCTGAGAACAAACCAGAGAGAAAAATAACGTTTGATTTGATTCACACACACACACACACACACACAATCATGAAGGAAGGCTCCACCTCGGGTTCAGGAACTCCAGGACGATGTTGTACTCGTTGCTCCGCGAGTGCAGCAGTCGGAGGTTCCAGCCGGCGATGATGCCGTCCAGACTGCCAAACACACTCTCCACCAGCCAGGGGAAGATCAGGTGCAGCTCCTACACACAGACACACACACAGACACACACACACACACGTTAACATGTTATTATGGTGACACAGAGCTGCACTGACGCGACGTGTGAACCAGGAAGAAGGATGCAAACATCAGCAGCTTCATGTCTGTCTAACTGTATGAAAATGACCTCAGGGAGGAAAGACGTGATCCTCCTTTCACTCAGTGAACAGCTGTTCTCAAACATGCCAAAAATAACTAAATTATCACGACTGCTTAGAAAAAATTGAGGATTGGAGTCGTCAATCGACACGTACTATCTTCGTATTTGCAGCGTGGCAGGCTGTAAACACACACAGAGTCTGCATGACAACAACCACAAAGCTAACTGAACTTTGACTTTCTGACTGTTTGCACATCACAGATGAAGAAGACATCAGACGGACTCAAACACTCGTCTAATTTAAAGTGGTTCAATCAGCCATCAGGATCATCTCTAATCTGACACAGTAAACTCCACAAAGACTGCAGCAGCATCACGACTCCTTCAGCCTTTGACTGTGTCCGAAGTTTAAACCGTCCTTTGAAGATAAGTGAAGACACTGAGTCGCTTTGAGCCGCCGTCCTCGCAGCTGTCTCCTCGTCCACCGAGCATTAACCATAAAAGGTCAGCCGAGCCCGCGGCGTCTGCTCATCGACAAACAGCTGACTGAGTCTGCGGCGTTGTCTCGTGCACTGATCCGATGATCCAATGACTTTTCCAAACATTTCTGTGCAGCGAGCTCGTTCAGATACAGCTGCTACACGGAGGCTGCACGTGTGCTTTCGTATCAATATCAGCTGTTATTTTTATCACGACAAACGTATGAAACACGCCAGCACGTCTCGTTGTACCTGCGGCTAACGTCTGAATATCGTCTTACAGCCTCACAGTGATCCACGTCTGCTGATGTTCGACAGACAGACGAGTTACCTTTGCAGGATAATCATCGATGATCTTCACCAGGTCCTGGCATCGCTGGATCAGAGTTTTGGTGGTCGAATCAGCTTTAAGGTTGGCCTGCAGAAACATCACAACACATTCATCAGTTTATATCAATAATAATAATAATAAACTTTATTCATACAGCACCTTTTAAACATCAGAGACAAAGACACAGAACATGAAAAGCTTCTTTTATAAACGAGTGTCTGCAGCTCTGCTCTCTTCAGGTCCACAGTCTCAGAGCTCTGTCACTTTGTGGATATACACTGGTGCCCAAAATTATTAGAACACTTGACACACATAAGAAGTTTCAGTTGTTTTTGTTGAATTGGCTGAAACATCTACACTGTCATCGCTGTGTGACTCACACCAGAACCAGAAGAAACTCTCAGACAGAGTGAAGCTTCTCAAACTTCTCAGTCTTAAGGACCGAAGAGGAAAGACCTCAGAACCGAGGTCCGAGATCAACAACACGACGACTGACGGTGCCACTGGATCTTCAAGAACTGTCAGAAACTGTGAAGAACTTCATTCATATTAAGTTAAAGATGATAAACCATCAGCCAACATTATGAAATGAAAAGTGTTGGACCAGAACCACCAGGACACATCTGAGGGTCGAACACAGCCGCTCTGCACACTCATGTAGCCGGTGTAAGTGAGCCAGGCTCGGCGTGATGTGACCCGGCTCCAGCAGAGAGTGAGTGAATCCGAACCTTCACTGCTAATCTGAGCTGCAGGAAGACAACAGCACGGACATGTTAGCTGTTAGCCGTGTTAGCTCCCTGCCACACACTCACCAGCAGGAAGCTGGGCTGCTGCAGGGTCGGAGCGGCCATGGAGGACTCTCTGTGTCCGCGAGGTTCACCTGGATCACACCTGCGGGGTTTGAAACACGCGCCAGACTTCTTCTTCTTCTCTGATTGACTCGGGCTAGCCTAGCCTAGCCTAGCATCGCTTAGCTCAGCTAGCCGCGGCTGACAGCAGCTGCGTGACGTCAAAAACACCCGAAGAAGAAAGTTTAAATAAAGTTTAAAGTGTCGGCTGAACTTCTGAGAGCTGTGTGTGCCTTCTCCGCTCACACAGACTCAACATGTGCAGCTGGTTTACACCAAACAGACACTTTATAACTGACACAGTCACAGACACACCGACAGCAGGCGGCAAGCAGCGGCGGCTTCTTCGGTGGTGCTGAATCAGTGACAGTCTGTGACTGCGCTGCGCGTTATACTGCCCCCTGCAGGAGGACTGATGTACTACAGCATGCAGACACGTTCCCACTGTAGTCAATGACAGACAGACAGACAGAGAGACACACAGACAGACAGACAGACACACAGACACACACACAGACAGACATACAGACAGACACACAGACAGACAGACAGACACACACACACACAGACAGACAGACACACACACAGACAGACACACAGACAGACACACAGACAGACAGACAGACAGACAGACAGACAGACAGACAGACAGACAGACAGACAGACAGACAGACAGACACAAACCAAAGTCCTGTGAGTGACTCAAAGTGTTTTTATTCATTTTATTTGACATCATGTTTATTCACATACAGTATGAATCACTCAGTTCTTATTCGAAGCTTATCAGAGACGTGAAGTTAAAAAACAATATTTTATTTTATTTATGAGAAACACACGAGTTTATAGAAACACAGGAAGAAGACTATAAAAATAGAGTTCTTTGATATACATGGATGTGAATAATTATTATTAGTTACATGGCAGAATTAATAAGCTTTACATAAAACACGTGGTGTGTGTGTGTGTGTGTGTGTGTGTCTGTTTACATGAAGATCAGCATGTCAGGACATAAATACACGTAGAGAACACGTTACATGTGAAACACGCAGGCAGACGTGCGGCGGTAAACTCTTCAGTCTCGTGTCGTTCATTTATGTCGTTAATATACGTGAGATCCTGAAACATTTCCACCTGTCTGCTCACGATGAAGAGCGCCACCTGGTGGAGGCCGTGACACTGACGTTAAGCCTTTAATGACAGGCTGTATCCTGTTTTTACACACGCTGACAGGCTCAGAGCGTTTATGTTTTGTTGTGACTCATTAATCTTGTTCATGTGTTACATCACAGTAATCCCTGAACAGACTCTAAAGTTCGACCATCGCTCGGACCAATATTGTTGTCACACTAGAAAAAAGGTTGCATGTTTATAAATTTAGAACATCTAATTAAAGTAAAAAGTCTGAGAAGACTCTAAAACTACAAGTCTAAACTTGGCGTGGCTAACTAAGGCGGATACTGCGGCAAAAAAAACAAAAGTTTGAACTTCACGTAAACCAAAACATGTCAGCCGGGCAGAAAAAGTCACAACACACTCTCATTCTGAGGTGTGTGTGTGTGTCAGGAGCTCCCACGTTAATTTCCAGGATCAAGACTCGAGCCTTGAACTCCTGTCTGCACACACACATCTGAGAGAGCATCATGAGTGGAGTCATCAAATGTTGGATGTTACTCTGACTCTAAGTCTGCAGTCATCAGTAAGCTGCAGTTACACAGTAGAACATCTAGAGCGCGCTAACAGACGGCATCTGTCTGCATATTCTCGGTCAGTACTGCGTATTCTTTTGTTTTGTGGTAGTTCAGACACCGCCATGATGTCCGGTGCTCCGATGCAGTCCGTGTTCTGTAAAGTTTGCCATGCAGCGACACGTCAAGCAGGAGAGGAGATGTGCGTGTGATCACGTGTTACAGGAGAGCAGTTAACACACGTGGAGCACACGTGCTTCTTCTGTAAGGGTCAAAATGTTTCTCATTTTATCTGAAGCTCGGAGCGTCTACGTCCAAAAACATTCTGAATGTTGCTAATAAAACATTAACTGTGTCTAAATATCAAAATATTCATCATGAGGATACACTACTCTGTTCTGTTCAGTCTTTAATGCTAAATATAGTCGGCGTCTTCACCCGTTGGTGTTAAACTGTTCCTCGTCCTCCAGGATGTGATGTCCACAGGCAGTCTCTGTGTCCTCCAGCGGGGACTAGAGGGGGACCTCAGGCGGGTTGTGCCTCCTCACCCGGGCTTTCCTGCTCTCCTGTTTCAGCTTCAGCGTGCGGAGTTTCTGCTGCCGGCGCTTCTCGCGGTACCACAGCTGCTCGCAGTACTCGTCCACGCTCAGACTGTTGGTGTCCACCATCTGCAGGTCTTTGTAGCTCTTCACAGGAAGCTGCTGAGGATGCTGGGACAGCCACGAGTTCCTGTGTCCCGGCAGCGGAGGCGGTTGTTGGTGAAGATGATGATGATGAGGGGGTCCGGACTGACCGAGAAACCCGGCAACCCCGATTGAGCCGATCTTCCCGACGACTGCGGGGCCTGGGTGGTTCTGGCTGTGCTTCTGCTGGTAGCGGGTCGGATGCAGGCTGTCGTTGGGGATGACGTGGACGCGGTATCGGACCAGGACTTGGCTGTAGGAGTGCTCGTGGCTGGAGCAGGTGTAGAGGCCTGAGTCAGACATCTCCAAGTGCTGAATCAGCAAACCTCGCTTCATGTGGAGGAGGCGGTCGTCGCCCTGAGAGAGCTGAGAGACAAGACGACAGACGAGGAGGTGATACAGACGCAGACTTTGTGTTTCAGTGCTGAGAAGAGGAATGTTAGTGTCAGTGTTGGTGTGCTACCTGGCTCACCTCTCTGCTTTCATGCGTCTGGCTGACAGTTTGCTGCTGCTGTTGGTTCTCCGAGCACTGCATCGTCCACCTGAGCTCGGCCTGCGGCGACCGAGGCTGGACGCACTCCAGGAAGGTGGAGTTTCTCTCCACGCCGTACACCAACTTCACCTCCACAGAGTCCGAGTCTGAAGACACAGAAATATATATTCAGCACGTCAAGTGACGACAGACGGAAAACACTGATACAACATTTCATCCTGCAGAGAAGCTGCAGTTACACAGTACAACCTCTAGAGTGCGCACTGCTTCTGCTAATAGAAGGTGTTTGACTGTTTTCAATATCAGCTCATGAACATCATCCTTTAATTTACTGATCAGGACTTTGGATTCAAACAGATATCATCATCAAACTTCCACAGCTGATCTCACATTAAGACGGTTATTTCATGTATTTACATGTTCTCTGAGATTTTGTGTTTAAATATGCGAAGGAGTCAAAGTTTCTGTTTGCTGGAGTTCAGATCTGTCTCAGAGGAAGCGACCTCTAAAGATCTGAGGTGAACTCACAGATCACTGTGAAACTTCATCAGTACTCACATTAAGACAATTATTGTTTATTGTATTTTCTGAAGTTTCATGTTTAAATATGCAGATGAGGCACTGATGTAACTTTTAGTGAGTTCTGCAGACACAAACAGACTAAGTGACATCAGACAAACAGAAATTTGGATTTTTTCTTTCTACTTCTCTTTCTGTGAAAGAAAACATTGACCCGTGCATGAAAACACGCCGTGTGGAGGATTTATGCAGATCTGTGACAGAGCCAGCAGACAGACCGTCCCGTCCCACTCTGACGCTTCACATTCCATCCCTGCGATGGCACTTCAAAATAAAAGTCATCAATCACTGTGTGTGTGTGTATGTGTGTGTTTGTGTGTGTGTGTGTGTGTGTGTGTGTGTGTGTGTGTGTGTGTGTGTGTGTGTGTGTAAATCCTCTGTGCACAGGCAAACCTCGCCGGCTGGTCGGCCGCCCGTTACGTAACCGCCGCCAGGACAATCGTACAAACAGAAACAGTTCATTCACATCAGACGGAGGAAATCCTTACCGTCCTCTGTGATTGGACACTGACTCCAGGGGTCTCCGTACTTTACATCCTGTCTCCGAGCCCGCCTGACACACACACACACACACACACGTTTAGAATATATGTGTTCAATAAACATTACATTATTGTCTGTAACAGTTACAGTAAACAGCAGCAGATAACACAGCTGCCTTTAGATAAAGTCGTATAACAAACAGCATTAAATCCTCCACCTCCTCCACCTCCTCCTCCTCCTCCTCCTCCTCCTCCACCTCCTCCTCCTCCTCCTCCTCCTCCACCTCCTCCTCCTCCCTCCTCCTCCCTCCTCCTCCCTCCTCAGGGCTGAAAATATGAAGCTACTGCGATCATGAATGAGGAAACATGGAGCGTGAACAGACTATGAAAACACAGCGTGTTGTTTCAGTCATGGTGAAAATCATTGTCATGTCTCCTTCTGTCGGTCTCTGACCCTGCACCACCTCCTCCTCCTCCTCCTCCTCCTCCTCCTCCTCAGGGGCGTTTTCATCTTGGAGTTGACTCACTAAGTGACATATTTTGTGGATGTTTCATGCAGAACGATAACAGAAGAGAGCAGCTGATAACAAACTGAACAATGAGCCCTGAACGCCTCGCGACCTCTCATGAGGCTTTGGCGACCTCTAGTAGGAGCCGGGACCCTCAGGTTGGGAAAACCTGCAGTTCCTCTAACATCCACTTGAGGCTGGCTCCAGAAGTGAGTCAGTCTCCATAAGTCCCCATGTTCAAGCTCATTTCTTGGATAAAGATCCTCCGTGTTCATTACCTCTTGCTGGTGGGGAAGAACCTGGAGCAGGTCTGTCCGTCCCAGGAGCAGTACGGGTCTCGGGCCAGGCAGCACTCAGCGCAGTCAGTCCCGTATAACTCACACCTCTGGAGGCCCAGCTGGGCCACGCCGAGCTCGCCGGACACGTACAGCTGTTGCTGTGGAGAAGAAAGAAGAAAAAACATGTCAATACATTTGTGTGCGTTCATCATCCGTCCTGCTACTGTCACAGAGAGGAAACATGACAGAGGATCATGGGAGTTTCAGTCCTCTGTGGTCAACTCCCACAAGAACGTCTTTCTGTTGATTCATCGATGAGTATCTCAACAAAAATCTAGTTTGAGTTGTCCAAGGTTTGTTGTTGACTTACTAAAAACTTCTTTAAGACTCAAACGGTCCATTTTTATTCTCTTTATTGATGCTTTAAACTGAAGTTTACTTTACTTACCCTCTTGGTCGACAGCTCCATGCTCAGGATGGGAGAAGGAGTCTGCAGGAGAAAACAGGAGAACACGGATGAATGAACAGTTGGACAAAGTGAAGGTCAAATGAAGTACATCCTGAACTTATTGTGATGTTTTAATATACAGAGCTTGAAGGTGCAGTGTGTCAGAGTGACTTCAGCGTTGACTACATCACAACCTGCTTCCTGTTTTTTCAGAGTTCTTTTGAATTTTGACGTTTCTGATGAAATACTTCAAAATGCATCAAAACACGTTGATGGAAACACGACTTCAGGTTAATTTCAAAATAAAAGGCAGCATATAACTTCACAGAAACTACACCTGAAGACAGATGGCTTAAAAACTGAAATCTGATATTTCAGCCTCGCGGAGGTGAAGGGGTCCGTTAAACGCCGCGGCAGCTCCTGAGATTACAAATCTAATGAGTCTCTTTCTTCCTTCAGAGGACTGAATTACCCTCAGCTCCATTTTTTCCGGCTCACTGACTCGTTTCAGCGCCGCACAAAGGGAGTAAATGACCCCTGACCACCGCTCGGAGCTGAGAGATGAAGAAAGAGGCATCTGCACGGAGATCTGGCTCTCCTGTGTCGTGTCACGGCCGACAAACTGACCGTCCGCTGGCTCCAGGTCAGCCGTCAGCTGAGAGCAAACTGAAACAAACACTGCAGTTCATCAAATGTTTGTGTCAGCTGGTGGAAGTGGCTCATTTCCTGTTTTAATGAGTAAATAACAAAGAGCGTCCTGTTTGTTTGTTTGTGTTCGTGTTCTGTCTTTCTTCCTTCCCTTCACCTGCGCTCTGTTTTTAAAGCTTCCTGATCTTTCTTTATTCATTTCCTCACATCACCACGTCTCTAATTCATCTCCTCTGTCTCTATCTCTCGCTCCTCCTCGCTCCTCTCTCTCTCTCCTCTTCCCCATCAGCTTATTTACACAGAGGACCTTGGGAAAAATGTGCCCTGCTATCTGTTTTTCTGTTTAGTGGATTTCTTCCAGACAAATATGTTCCATTGGAAACTTCACGCAAGGACGGGCACGAGAAAACAAGTTTCTGGTTTTGGCCATAAAAGTCCAGATTCTGAGAGATGAACAGACAACAACACTGTGTTTGCTTCAGGTGAAGTTTGATGAGGATGCTGCATCGTATGAAAAGTTAACTAATTAATGTTGTTATGTTGATCTTTATTGATCTTTATTGATCTTTACTGATCACCTGGAAGACGGTCAGCTCCTCCAGAATGATTTCCTCGGTGTCCCAGTTGTCTTTGATGACTGACACGGCCTTCACCACCTTCCCGTCATCTGGAACAAAAACAGAAACACACGATGATTTTGGCTTTGAACCAAATATTTTATTTATCATTATATTTTGCAAAAGTAGATAAATACATAAATAAAATTTGATCTTACAAATGAAATAAACTTAAAGTTTAAGACCCGCTGCACAGAAACTGATTCAACACCCAAAAACAGCAACAATAAAACAAACAGAAATATCAGAGGACGATCGATCAGCAGTAAATGAAGTGAAATAATCTGTCTCTAACAACAGTGGAAACATTTCTGAGTCTGACCTCTGATCCAAACACAACGATCTGCTGACCTCTTTACTCAAACGAAGAAAGCCAAACAGCTCAAAGTATCTTTGATTGAACAAAATATTTCAACATGAACATGAGATGCTTCTTTAACTGCAAACAAACAATGTTTTTCCATGAAAAAGATGACGTAGAAAAAAGATGAATGATTCAGTGGTTGAATTTAAGGTGTGCAGACTTTAGTTGGCACCTTCAAATAAAACTTTCCTTTCCTTCATTTTACTGTTTAATACATTTTTTATCAGTTTATTGGAAACATCCCGTGAAGACAAATAACAGCAGAACACTAAACAAATTAAAATGTTGCTTATTTTGGCGTCACGTTTCATTTTTTTCTGTCAGGCACAATTTTTCCATTTTTCTGTGGATTAAATTTCCTGAACATTTTCCCTGGAACGCTGGCTTCATACCAGCGTGTTGATCATGAGCAGATTGTTTCTGCCTGATGTCTGCGCTCCAAAGGCGCGTCACAGAAAAAAGTTGATCTGGCCTCGAACGTCAAGTTCAAAGTGTGATCGCTGCGAACACGACACGAAAAACACAGCAAGGACGTATTTCAAGGCTTTCTATAGGGGTTACCATAGCGACGGAGGAATCCAGAAACTAAACCTAACACAATGTAAAAAAAAAAAAAAAAACTTCAGGAAGGATTTACTGCACACACACACACACACACACACGCACACACACACACCAGCTGTTACAGTGAAGCTACACACTGTTTGTAAGCACACTGTAATGGAGCACAAACACACACCAAGATGCTCCCAGGGAGCATCTTGTGTGTGTGTGTGTGTGTGTGTATGTGTGTGTGTGTGTGTGTGTGTGTGTGTGTGTGTGTGTCTGGGATGAGTCTGTCATACAAGCCTACCCTACATGGACTAATGATGAACGTGATGTCCTTTGTAACATTTCTTTTTAGAGTCTGACAGCAGGCCAGCATTTCGTCTTCTTCTTCTTCTTCTTCTTCTCTTCGAGTCTCGACCCAATAAGGCAAAAAAATAAACGTGAAGAAGCCACAAATCAAGAAGTCCTAAAAGAGACGCCGACGATGAACATCTTTATAAATATTTGTGCACCACGCGAGCTCATCGATAAATATCTCCAAAATATGCAGGATCTCATCCGTAAAAACACAAAGAACAGTGTCTAACTGACATTGTTCACTGTTCTGTCAGATCTGTGTTCAAACTATCACTGACAAACATCTTTTATTGACAGATATCTGTGGGCATGATGCTACAAGAGGACCAGCATGAGGCGAGGCAAAGTACTGCTATGGACAGAGGCAGCAACAAAATCAACGTACTCTCTATTTTGAATACTTTCCCAGGTTTACTTTGCCTGCTTGAAGCCTTTACATCGATGTTTTGTCAGCAGTGAGATGTAGGGAATTATCTCTGATCCAATCTTTATAGTCGAGGCAGTAAGTTAAAGTTTTAGGCTTAAATACAAGTATACTCAAACATCGTCTGCATACGCTTTGATAATCTATGTAACTTTTATAAGAAAGTTAAAGCTGTTAATAAGGATGAATATGTGCTTAAAACTGAATTAGAAAGCCTCAACTGCATGACCTCAGAGAAATCTGAAGAATCTGTATTGGTGGCCACTGAGGACACGCTAACATTAACTATAAATTTCTAAATGTTCTGCTAAGGCAGGTCGATAAGGAGTTACAATACCCTGAATGCGCTAAAACAAAGGCATGAATTATCACTTCCATCTCCACTTCAGATACAGTACAGCTTTCCAGCTGGAAAAACAGGAATGAATCAAACACTTGACAAGTTGGTCCAGATTCAGAACCATGTTTACAGACACACCTGAATTTTGTAGGGAGGCTTTAACAGAAGAGGAAAGAGAGCCGACACCTTCCATCAACTCTGAACAAAGACTTGGATCAGAAAGAAAACTTTGTGTTTTGATCTGCCATCTAATCTTTATAGAGTTCAGGCAGTTGGCTACAATTTTAGGCTTAAATGCAATATATAATCAAACATCATCTGCATACGCTTTGATAATCTATGTAACTTCTCTAAGATGACAAAAGTTAAAACAAAAATCTGAAGAATCTGTATTGGTGGCCACTGAGGACACGCTAAGATAAACCAGAGATGTTCTGCTGAGGCAAGTGAAGAGGGAGTAGATTAGATTAGATTATACTTTATTCATCCCACAGTGGGGAAATTTACTTGTCATGCAGCAAGAAGAAAAGTGCAGTACACACCACAGAAATTAAAGTAGAGAAAATAGCTAACAACACCACGAACAGACAGAAGTAACTTATAACCTACACAATAAACACAAACACACGGACATCTGGCAAACAACAATGTGCAAAAACGAGTAACAATAGTCTGAATGAAATAAGGGCATGAATTATCACTTCCATCTCCACTTCAGACACAATGGACCTGAGCTTTGCAGCTGGAAAAACAGGAATTAAACAAACACTTGACAAGCTGGTCCAGATTCAGATCCATGTCCATAGACACACCTGAATTTTGTAGGGAGGATTTAACAGGAGAGGAACAAGAACTGAGACCTTCCGTCACCTCAAAGCCAAGAAAACCTTTTTGTTTTGTCAGCACTGAGATGTAGGAAATGTTCTGCCATCCAATCTTTACAGAGTTTAGGCAGTCAGTTACAATTTCAGGCTTTAACGCAAAGTATAATTGAACATCGTCTGCATACGCTTTGATAATCTGTGTGACTTCTCTAAGATGACAAACTGAAACTGAATTTAGAAAGCCACTACTCCAGTGCATGACCTCAGAGAAACCTGAAGACTTCTTAAAGTATATTTTATATTTAGAGTAAACCATCCTGACGGTAGCACGTGGCTAAGCACTGTGATATATAAAAGAGGGGCACTATCTTTCCTAACAAACGGCGACTAAATAAAATTAGCAGACGAGTCAGAAGACCCGCCCTGCTCGTATAACGTGAAAATCAGAGCACTTGAAAGAGCACAAAGAGCATTTATCAGCAGGTAAATGTGCAGTTGATGGGGAGATGAGAGATGCTGGAGAGGAATCCACTTAGAGGAGACGTATGGAGCCGTCGCACCACCTCTGGCCCCTCGGCCTGTCACCAGCAGTTAAATAACCTCCACCATTTATCACACACACACAGGATCACCATTACCTACATACAGCTTCAGGCTTTTTATGAACACACACACACATACAAAGAGCAGACACGCTCAAGAACCCATTCACCCGCTCAGAAGTGTAGCTTCAGGATAAAACAGTAAACCTTCAGAGTTACTTTGAAAAGATAATGAATGGATGCAGAATGTTTACACACAACAAATGAACAAATGAACCGCAGTCCGTCATCCTCCGTGACACTTTAATGACGTGGTTTGGTTCAAATATGAAGCTGTCGAAAGATTTTTTAACTTGTTTCTTTTTCTTGTCTGGATTTTTTCCCTTGTTGGTTTTTTACTCGACTGACCTGCCGTCAGTTTGCGCCTCCCGTGTGTTTCTGCTACATTTAAGTCACAAAAAATTATTACCTGCCGATTTTTGAAAAACCCAGAAGGTTTCTCAAAGTATTTAAGGTATTTCCTAAATCCTGAAAGACTCTTTAAACCATTATTTTGTTTTTTTGCAGTTTCCAGCCTCCATGTCTTCTCCCACCACATCTATCAGCATTAACCCTTTGCTCTGTCCTCTGTATAGTTTCTTTTAAATCTTTTCGTTTTTATAAGAAAGCGTTTTGTTTTCTTTTGTCCACTCATGCTTCACTTTGTGTTTTCAGTCTTTAATTTCTCTGTCCGACACGTTCATCTGTTTTTATTTCCCTTGAAACAACAAGAAATGGAGCTTCTTATAATCTCTCTCTGTTATTCCTTCCTTCATCCCACATTCGCGGGCAGTTTGATTGAACTGTTGCGGATCATAAATTGTAGCAACCGTGCACGCGCTTTCACTGCTATTTTACATCATTTTAATTTTGTCTTTTACCTTTTACAGTTGGAACACCTGCAGTTTTCAACATGAACCGTGAAAATCAACTCCCTCCCTGTCCTCCCTCCTCACCTGTTCCCAGGTGTAAGACGTCATAATGTCCGTCCTCAGCGTCCACCCTGTCCACCACGACCCTCTTCAGCATGTAGGCGGCGTTGACTTTGGTCAGGATGGGTTTTCCGCCCAGAGGCAGGACGGGCTCCCACATCAGTTGGTGCTGCCGCATGAAGCTCACCACCTCGTCCGGGAAGTCCTTGGTGGACTTGTGGAGAGCGTCGTACGTCTCGCTGGGACACTGACGGACAAGAAGAGAATCTTTATCAGCATGAAAGGTGTCGAGGCGATGGCCATGAGGGTGCAAGCAGGTGCTGATGAGGGCGACAGCACTCGGTGAAACTGTTAACTCAGATTTTTTAAGAAGAAGAAGAACTCTGTTAGAGAAACATCGAGCGCTTGAGAAGATCTTTAAAACTGAGTTTATCTGAAGAGAAACATCAGAGCGTGAACTATTCTCTGGTTTGTCTGAACTTTCTTCTTGATCTCTAAAAACTTTGAAACAATTTGAGACGAATAAATCAGCGATTAGCTGAATTATTTCCAACACATGTTCACACTAAAGACGGTTAACCTGTGAGTTTGTTTTATGGGGTGTCAGCTGAGCCAAAAATGTTTGGAACAAACTGAAATACTCTGAGTCATCCAAAGTACAAAAACTCATGTGTGAGCTGAAGATTCACGACTTCTGAAAGATTTTATATGATTAACAACTGAAATATTAAAAAATGAGATAAAAGATGAAGTCAGCAGAGGAGGAACAGAGAGTGACGTCGGGGAGGAAATATTTAAAGATCGATGAACAAAGCTGGTCAACAACATGGTGAATTCCCCATCGGGGACAATGAAATAACACCTGACACACTCAAACACTCAAACACTCAAACCTCGCCGTCCTGACAGGTTGAGCTTTCCCAGAGGAGCTCAGTTTGAGCCTCTCACAGCTTCATCGGCTCGTTGTCATGAGTCTGATCTCACAGGAAACTCACACAAACATAAATACCAACCTGTCCGCACCAGATTTACAAAGAGTTAAAGACCGTGAGCTTCAAGTGACCAACAGCTCATACTGCCCACGACCGCCAGAACCAAGAACAAATACAGAAATATTGATTAATTCACCATGAAATACGTAAAATGCACCGTGTAGAGCCGGGGTTCAGTTTGTCCGTTCTGGGCTCCTGTAGAAACGTTTCACTCATTGTAACAAAAACAAACATTTTTATAGAATATGATAAAAGAAAGTCTGTTTTCTGTCAGTTGTGGTTGTGGGAGTACTTCAGTCTGTGTGTACTCACGGTGCCAGGTCTCGGGTATGGGATGCGGCCTTTGTACTCCACCCAGCGATAGTCTGGACCTTCTTTATGAGCGAAAGGTCCGTTGAACGCAGCACGGATGGAGGCCATGGAGTACACACACACTGCAGAACCACGAAATATAGAGCTGCAGCAAGGAGAGATGGATAGGAGATGAGGGAATGAACAAGGAGAGGAGAGGAGAGGAGAGGAGAGGAAACAGAGGTGGGAGTGTTTTATTACAACAGGGTTACAATAACACCACCAGCTGGGCCTCTTCACCTTTGACCCTGACACCCACCCACGCCTGACCTCTGACCCTCCATCCTGCTGGGTGTGCACGTGTCGGCCTGTTGGAGTGTGCATGTGAAGGTGGAGGAGATCCTCCCTAAACTAACCATTTCTTTCCAAGAAAACAAACAAATTCCAACAAAAGATGAAGAAATAACAGAAAATTTCTCCACGAGCCGGGCCTGTAAACCCACAGCCATCAGCAGGTTACTTCACTGTCCATCATAAACTCTGTAAATCACAGAGAGTTGAGGCGGAGCAGCCGGAGGACATCAGAGGGAAAACCAGAAAACATTTTCTCCATAAAATATGATCCAGTTTCACCAAAATCAGTGAAATAGTTGGTGGTGTGTGTGATCGTAAACGTGATCTGTTATTTTACGGTAGTTTCTGGTCACTTTGCCTCGCCTTCAAACAGACAATCACCCCATCAGTACACATATAGTATGTGTATTCACAGAATCACAGTAAATGAGGAATCCAACCATGTTATTGGTGTGAAGATGTGTGACCTTGTACAGCCTGGAGTGTCTCTGCCGCAACTCAAGAGATTTTCAGACCATCTGTCTTCATTTTCCAGCTCAGACGAAGATGAAGATGAAACGCTCCCGTCTGTTGTCTTTTAAAAACTGATTTTCTTTCTTTCTTTTCATTTACAGTAGATTAAAAGTCTTTGTTTGGACTTGTTTGATCAGTCTGCCATGAGAAAACATTCAGGGTTTCCCTGTTTGATTTTGTGTGCTGTAAATCTACTTATATTATGGCCTCTCTTTGTGGTGGAGAACACAACACCACCAACTATTTCACTGATTTTGGTGAAACTGGATCATATTTTATGGAGAAAATGTTTTCTGGTTTTCCCTCTGATGTCCTCCGGCTGCTCCGCTTCAACTCTCTGTGATTTACAGAGTTTATGATGGACAGTGAAGTAAACTGCTGACAGCTGTAGCTGCTGTTAGCTCATGTTAGCTCAGTTTGTTAGTTGCTGTTAGCTCATGTTAGCTCAGTTTGTTAGCCGGGCTGTGAGCTCAGAGCAGGGGAGTGTTAGAGTTTGTACCACAGGAGGTTTGGACCACCAGGAAGAAGAAGAAGAAGAAGAAGAAGAAGAAGAGGTTTACAGGCCCGGGGCTCAGAGGAATGCTGACGGGGAGTGGAGCCAGTGTCATGCCAGAACCGGAGCTGGGCAAGCAGTATTGCTAACGGGGCAGGCGACTTTAAATGTTCAGTTCTGGGATTTACGATGCAAATTTAATGCACCTTTTCTACGATGATGTGCATATTCTGTTACAGTAGTGAACACGTTCTCACCTGGATGTACTGAAGACTCCGTAGATTGTCGGGTTTTGAGGGTCCTTGGTCTCCAGAACAAAGATGTCCTCTGGAAAAACATGAAGACATTTTTAGAATCAGTTTGTCTGAATCTGAAGACGAGTCCCTGAAACGAAGAGTCCCTGTCAGCCGTTTTGTCTCAGAATAACTGGAAATACTATGCGCTCTCTCTGCCAGATGAGCTCAGAGAATGATTCAAACAGAGTTTACAGTTCGGTCATCTGAAGTGAGAACAGACGAGGGAGGAGGACAGAGGGAAGGAAAGGAAAGGAGCGGACACTGCTCACTTGTCAAAGTTGAGGAAGATGAAGTGAAGATGCAGGGACGTGATATCAAAGGTCACAGAGGAGATGAAGGAAGGAAAAGGAGGGAAGTGTTACCGAGCTCATCAAACTGCGTGTCGACTCCGGACGGGCCGGGGACAGAACAGACCAGCCGGGCTTTGAGGAACGTGGTCCAACGGTTGATCAGACTCCTCTTCCCGCCGACGTCATTCTGGACAGAGGCAGAGAGAGGTGGAGTATGACAGATAAAGACAGGGTGGAGAAACAAAGGGAACGTTACAGATGAAAATATGAAAGTTTGAGGTTACTTTAAGTCCATAAACAGAAATAATCTACCTTGCAGACTCGAGCCACTCGGCTGTACACCCTCTTGTCCCACTGTCCGGCCTCCACCGCCCTCTCCTTGAAGAAGAAGTAGACCTTGTCGTCGTCTGGACTGTGAGTGTCGGGGATGGAGAAGGAGCCCACGAACTCCGGCTCTGAGAGCGAGACGGGAGAGTGTTAGTGATCGGTTTAGGAGTCAGGAATATGAGAGAGGAGGACAGAAACACTTTACTTGAAAAACGTAAAAACTGTCATCACTCTGAACACTAGCCGGGCCTCTGGACAAAAAGACAGATTTAGACCCCGAGGAGGAGGCAGTACTGCGGGGAGTGGGCATCATATCACCAGAGGAACCCTGAACTGCTGCTAACTGCAGCTGCTGTTAGATAGTTAGATGTGCAACTACTAGCCGCACCAGGTGCAACCAGGCGGAGCAGGTTTTCAGGCCCAGGGAACGAGCACCAGAACCGGGCTCAGCAGCCTCCAGGACACACTGGGAATACAGTCCCATGGTGATTCATGGCAGCTCCGACCAGGACATGGCACCGTGGTACCAGGAGAGAAACCCGGTGAGAAACTAGCTCGGTGTTGTTGGACTCACTATCACCTCTTTGGCTGCAAACCAGATCTTCTCACCGTTGAGCCAGTTGTGATCGTAGGCTTCAGTCCGGATGTAATGTTGACTGCTGCCCTGCACAGACGTACGGAAGATGGCAGCGTTGGCTCCCATGAAGTCGACGGAGGTGCCTGCATAAAGTTCACCGTCTGAAGACAGAAAGAAACTGTTAGATGTCGGGCTCCCTGGTCTGTTTGTCTCTTATCGAAGCGTCTTTGGCTGAAGTTTGAAGACTCGTCCTGTAGATGAATCAGCTGATCGTGCTCTAAATCAACTGTTTATTTGGTTCATTGTTCGAAGTAATTAAAAAACTAACACGACAAAATGTGTCATCGCGTTACAGCTCAATATTCACTCAGTCTGTTTGAGACACGACACATCAGTTTCATTTCATTCAAGGATCACTTGATGTTTATCGCTCAGACCTCCACAGATGCAAACACTGCATCCATCCCCTCCGTGTGTTTACTGCTCACAACTATCAGCTCTAAATAACTCAGCTTGATAACTTAGAGGAGGAGGAGGAGGAGGAGGAGGAAGAGGAGGAGGAGGAGGTGGAGGAGGAGGAGGAGGAGAAGGAGGAGGAGGAGGAGGAGGAGAAGGAGGAGGAGGTCTCTGTCTGCAGGATCCAAATGCAGTTGATGCGTTTTATCTTCATAATGTCACTCTGGGCAACAGATGCTGACGTCAGCGTGTGAAGACCACACACCACACACACACATACACACATGCACACACACACACACACACACACTGCAGCCAGCAGTGAGACAGTGCAGCGATTGTACGCTGTCAGTGACAGCACATTGCGGACACGACAGGAGATGATTTAAGTGTCCACTGATGTGCGAGTGTGGGTGGACTGGACGAGACCTACCGGTCAGTCGGGCCGCAAACGGCTCTCTGGGACTGAAGGGACATTTTCCTCTGCCGGACTCGAACATGTGAGACAGCGTGAACGATGGTTCCTACCAGAGAGAGAGAGACCACACACAAACACAATGACGACACACTGGAGGAGGACAAGAAGACCGAATGTCTGTCATTCATACAGCACTAAGATTCCTGATGGACAATAAATTGCTGCCAACTGTAGCTGCTGTTAGCTCAGTTTGTTAGCTACTGTTAGCTAATGCTAGACCTAAAGTTATGAAGTAAATTCATATTAAATTAAATTTATTTATAGACTTAAACAAACACATGAATGAGTGTTTACCTCTGTGTTGTGTCCTAAGTGCAGGTATGTGCACTGTGGATGGAAGGCTCCGGTACCACAGGCATAAACATGGGTCTTATTGAATGGCTGCAGCAGCCGCACAAAGTTAGCACAGTCTGTCTGTAATAATAAAAGACAATAAAATATATCAACGTATTGTTTTAATGTTGCAGCCATCAACGATCATCTGTGAGACGCTACAGGTGAATATGATCACAAACTGACTGGTACATGAAAGATACATGAGAAATATGAAGCTTCCAGGAGCCTGTTAGCTTAGCAGGAAGGTCCTTTTATGCTAAGCTAAGTGAGCTAGCTGCTGGTTGCAGCTTCATACAGTATTCCGGGTACAGGCATGTGAGGTATCAAACATCTCGTCTAACACTCAGCAACAAAGTGGACAAGTGCATTTAAATGTCAAACTCTCTGCATATTAAATAAACTCATAAAAGATGTTTATCGTGTCACAGTTTTATCCTGATTTAAAGTCACCTACCTCCAGATTTTTCCCCGCCAGCCGGCAGTGCTCCACATGTTCTCTGGCAGCCGGCCAGTAGATCTGATTGAGTTTGAATCAAACAGACGAAAACAATTAAAATCTCTTTATCTTTAAACGGATTTCATTATTCTGATCAGCTCTGTGTTTTAACAACTCACCGTACGAGTGGGCAGATCCAAGCTGTCGGGCCTCAGCAGGTAGATGTGGTCCTTCCCTCCAACCAGCAGCCATCCTTGATCCTCGTCCAACAGCAACGCCTGATACCCGCCGCTGACTCCGCCCTCCCAGAAGACCGCCGACCCGTTCTTCAAGTCTGAGAGAGACGACACATTTGAGTCCAACCGGGAAATATGAAACTTTAAATGTCATTAAGTCCCTTTAACATGAATTAGCTCAGTTTATTAGCTGCTGTTAGCTCAGGTTATTAGATATGATTTATTATTATAGCAGTATATGTAGTTTAACGTTGCTTCTCTTCGTGTCTTCAGCCTGTAATAAAGTAGTTTTATAGTGTGCTGTTTCTACTTTTACGTAAGTAAATGATGTGAATAATTCATCACACACACACACACACACATACACACACACACACACACACACACACACACACACACACACACACACACTCCAGCAGCAGCAGTTCATCAGTCAGGCCTCGCAGCCTTTGCCTCTCGTCTCTCTGGGGAGTCGATGCTAAAGCAGGCAGAAAACGACATGAACAAGCAGAGCAAATTAACCCTGAAACTCTGCCCGAGCCGACGTTCTGTTTACTCTGTAACGCTGTCAGCTCAACTCTGCCGAGCTGTGAATGATAACTGGAGCGAGGAGAGGAGGGAACACGGCTGGGTCTCATTCCAAGAGGTCACTTACCTCCACCTGCAGAGAACTGTCCTAAAACAACAAGAAAGTTTACAGTCGTGATGGGTCATGTTTTCTTAGTGTTCAACTCATGAGTGCAGTCCAGACTACTCCGGTACAGACTGTCTAAAACCTGGACGTAGTCTCTGTGATGTCCCCACAGACTGTCTAAAACCTGGACGTAGTCTCCATGACAGCCCCACAGACTGTCTAAAACCTGGACGTAGTCTCTGTGACGTCCCCGCAGACTGTCTAAAACCTGGACGTAGTCTCTGTGACGTCCCCGAAGACTGTCTAAAACCTGGACGTAGTCTCTGTGACGTCCCCGCAGACTGTCTAAAACCTGGACGTAGTCTCCGTGACGTCCCCAAAGACTGTCTAAAACCTGGATGTAGTCTCTGTGACATCCCCACAGACTGTCTAAAACTGGTCTCACTGAATATGCAGGTTTATGGATGATGAAAATAATCTTCAGTGCAGCTGTAAAACATTTAAAATAGTTTCTCAGACTCTTTTTTTCCACCTGTGATTAATTTGGTGCCTTTTGGGTCTCTGGCTGTAAATCTTAACTTGAGTAAAAGTAAATAATTGACCTTGAAACTCTCCCAGTTTTCTGCCGCCGTCTGTCAGCTGAGTTTGACCTCCCCTCGCTGAAAATAATCACCTGAATGAGCGCAGGAAATTAACCATGAAACTCCACGAGACCGTCGTGACATTCGGACCCCACACTGTGCAGACACTGCTGTGACGGCGAGTCGTGTCTTTGAATGCAGCACGGTACATTTGTTACAACAGAACACGTTTAAAAAGGAATAAATCACGGCGCCTTCATCGGGCTGACAGAGGCTCTGCTTCCTAACCAGCCGTGAAGAGAAACTTCGACTGTGTGGTCGCCACGTTTGTTTGTACATCCTTTATCACACTTAGAGTTTCACACACGTTGTTAAAACAGAATAAATGAAGCTGTGACTGAAAGTTCAGTTTCTTCAGTTATTTCACACCTGAGATTTTTTTCTAAAGAAGAACTTGAAAATGTACGTAGATGTGGCCTACATTGTTGTTCTAAGCTGGTCTACATTGTTCCAAATTCTTCTTATTTGGCCTAAGTTGTTGTTCTAAGCTGGTCTATGTTGGTTTAAGTTAGTCTTCTGTGACATTAACTTTGTTCTGAGGACAAAATGTGTCGGGTCATCAGGTCTGTCTGCGCTCAGATCTCATTTTTCTTTTCTTAAAGTTGATTTATGGACGCTGAGTTCGAGCAGGTCCAACATTTCAGATCAACATTTTTAACCCATGAAAACTTTTGTGAAGTGAACAGATTGAAATCTTCTTCGTGTTCTACGAGTTAATGAAACAAAAAAAACAAACTTTTACTGAAAACAAATAACGTAAATTTGAGTTTTGAGTTTTTTAAAGGTTCTTGTCCGTTGTGGTTACCCTGCAGACTCGAGCTGGAGACAATAAAGCAGGATTTGATTTTTATGGACCTGCTCTTGGCTCTGCCTCACCGTGTCCTATAGATCCCATCCATCACAGGAACCAACGATGGGAAATAGAGCGCATGATGAAAGCAAACTTAGCAGGAGATATCTCAAAGTACTCTCCCTGAGGGGGACGCGGTGGAAAATATGACATGAAATACTGAAGACGAGAGGAAACCAAACGCTTTGCGTCACGCTGAACCATCGTGTGCTCAGATTTGTCATTTTCTGGTTGAAGTTTTCCATTAGTTACCCTGATAACTTATAGAGACTCCCACGTATTTAAAGTCGAGCCGTCCTCGAGAAAATGCATTAAAAATGTGTAAAAACACGAAACTTTCTGCAGCAGAATCAATTCTGCCTGAGGGGAGTGAGCATGTGAAGATAAAGACAGAGTGCATTAAAGCAGGAGTGCAGCCGGCGTCTGAACATCCGCAGCCGCTCGGCCTCGTGATGATTCTCCGATCAGTCGGAGCTTCACTGAGTCTGCATGTAATTCAGCTACATGTCGACTGCTTCTGATTGGTCGGCTGCGATCTGGATTTGTGCCGATTGGTCAATGGAACGAGGTCATGACCTCTCCACATCTTGATTCAGGTACAGCTTTTAGTTCTGCATTGGTTCTTTGTGTGTGGGTGTGGGTGTGTGTGTGTGTCAGTGAGGTCAGGATTAGTCAGGTTGAGGTCAGCAGTTAAAGAAGATCTGATTTCAGGTCAGTGAGTCCGTTTGTCTTCTTCTTCTCCACCGGCCACCCAGTCAGCTCTGAATGAAGCTAAAGGCCGTCATACTGCTGTAGATCTGGTCCAGACAGCAGTCCAGGTGTGTCCAATGAGATGAGAGATACTGTACAGCGAGACAGCAGAGTCTTGAAGGTGGAAGTCTGTGAAGGTCCTCAGTCGTCTGTGAAGGTTCTCAGTCGTCTGTGAAGGTTCTCAGTCGTCTGAGAAGGTTCTCAGTCATCTGAGAAGGTTCTCAGTCGTCTGTGAAGGTTCTCAGTCGTCTTTGAAGGTTCTCAGTCGTCTGTGAAGGTTCTCAGTCGTCTGTGAAGGCTCTCAGTCATCTTTGAAGGTTCTCAGTCGTCTGTGAAGGTTCTCAGTCGTCTTTGAAGGTTCTCAGTCGTCTGTGAAGGTTCTCAGTCGTCTGTGAAGGCTCTCAGTCATCTTTGAAGGTTCTCAGTCGTCTTTGAAGGTTCTCAGTCGTCTGTGAAGGTTCTCAGTCGTCTGTGAAGGTTCTCAGTTGTCTTTGAAGGTTCTCAGTCATCTTTGAAGGTTCTCAGTCGTTTGTGAAGGTTCTCAGTCGTCTGTGAAGGTTCTCAGTCGTCTTTCTTTGTGAAGAGTTAATAGAGTTAATAGAAGTTGTACTTAGTTGCAGCAGGGTCCATTTATGTTCTGATATACACTGTAAATAGTTACCGTGAAATTCACAGTAACAGGCAGCTGTTGACAAGTAATTCTACAGTACATCATTGGTTACTGTAATTTTCACAGTAACTCTATAATTACTGTAGTTTTTGGCTGAATACACAGTGTACTACAGTACATTACTGTGGACTGACAGCAGGCCGAGTCACTGAGCTTTAATCACACTGAGCCTGATGGACTGATGTGGCAGCTCCAGCTGAGCGTCCAGATGGAAACATGAGACGTTTTGTGCGAACACGATTCAAATCTTTGATTTAAAAAAAACCTTAAAGGGTTCGTAGATTTCTGCAGCTGTTTTTTTTTTTATGATCCACATACTGTGAAGTCTCTGAGCTGCAGCCAAACAGGCGGTTCATCATGAAGATGCAGTTTTTTATGAACACACAAAGTTTTATGTGAGTATGTACGGTATGTGTGTGAACTGAAGACGTGTACACTGACAGATTAGTGTTCATCACATGAAGATATAATAAAACAAAATAAACTTTGATTTGTCTTTTTATTTTACTCCACATTTGATTTTATCGTCATTCCTTCATCTGTAATAAAGTTTGACAGCAGCAAATCAGATATTTGTGTTTGTTTCATGTTTTAATGTTAATTAATAAATTAATGTGTTCTCTTCATACTGAGCGCAGCAGACGACTCACTGCTGAAGAACGCGGTCACGTCTCGTTACGATCCAATCAACGAGATCATTTCCACCAGAGAGCTGAAAGCAAGCCAGGCATGTGTGTGTGTGTGTGTGTGTGTGTGTGCGTGTGTACTGAACAGTGTGTGTGTGACTGTGTGTGTGTGTGTGTAATGATAATGGTAAACACTTGTTAAAGACTTCAAGCAGAATAAATGCTCAGAGAGTTGAGTGTGTGCCGAACACCTGTACAGCAAACGTATGAGCGTGTGTGTGTGTTCCTGAGTGTGTGTGTGTGTGTGAGTGAGAGAGAGAGAGAAACAGAGACTAGAAATAGAATAACAGATCAGTGGAAAGATTCATTCACTGCGAGAAGGTATGTGAGTGTGTGGAGGAGTGAACAAGTCTGTCTAACATCTGTGTCTGTGTGTGTGTGTCTGTGTGTGTGTGTGACCAGTTAAGTTAATTGGGGGACAACAAACGTGTGTCGTCTGTTGGGAAAAGCTGTTTTTTGGGTCAGTGGTTGAGGGTTAGAGTCCTGCAAGTCTTCAAGAAATGAATGGAAGTCTATGCAGCGTCCCCAGAAGTGTTCTAAATCTACGCGTGTGTGTGTGTGTGGGTGTGTGTGTGTGTGTGTGTGTGTGTGTGTGATTGATGATTGATTGTTCGCCGTGATGAACGCTGATTACCTGCAATCAAGGAGGTGATTGAAACGGATCAGCTTCATTAAAATAGAGAGTGTGTGTGTGTGTGTGTATGATTCACACCAAAAACACGTTTCAGCACGGCGCTCCGAGTTTTTACTTCCGTCTTTATTGAACTATAAAATAAAGTTTCACTGTGAATCTGACTGATTGATTCCAAGAGTCCAAACTAAAAGCTTCAACGTCTCGTTTTGACCCAAAAATCTACAAAGAAATGAAACAAAGAAAAGCTGCACGTGTTTGTAACGAGTGTCGAGGCGCGCTGATGTAAATGAGTCAGTCTGTTAAAAAGGCCTGAGGGAAGCTGGACGACACGTGAGCGTGATCCATCATTAAACAGTCCAATACAGAACTTCAGAAATGAACACACACACACACACAGCTACTGAGTGTGTTCAGTGTAACACTTCAGGGTCCGATCGATGAGAACAGCAGCCAAAGTTTTCATACTGAAAACATTTAACTGTCATTGGTGCTAAATATTTACAGACTGCACTTGAAAACCGTCTCTGTGATTTATTATCATGTTTGAAGATTCTCGTTATCTCGTGAGAACACGATGAAGCTCTAATGAAGACGCAAAGTCACGGCTGTAACTGACTTATTCATCTATTAGAGCAGCAGCTAATGATTAATTAATTTCTCGACTAATCAATTAATGAAACTTAGATAATTGTCTAAAACTAAACTATTTAAATAATGATTGAAACTAAACTGAGTATTTATATCGACCAAACCAGAGCTGGACGACACAAAGACAAACCGAGATGGTTTTATTTTGGTTCTGTCACGTCTGAACGGCGAGTTATCGTAGTGGTTCAGTTGAGGGTTGAAGACAGAAGAGAGAATGTTTCCTTTGTTTCCTTCCTTCAGTTTAAGAGTTTATTTATGACACTAAACGTAGTGAAGTTGGTTTCTTTCAAAGTTAATTGCGTAATAAATGTTTGAGCGTAACCAATTCAAAGCCATTAACCAATAAAACTTGCTGATTATATATAACGAATAACGAAGCAGCGTGTCGATCGTGAACGTGTCGTTCACTTTGAACTAATTCAACGAATCTTTTATTTGACTCGAGTAACGAGCAGTCTCAGTGAGTGATTCGTTCATGTTCACGCAGTACGTTCCCTCGCCACAGGACAGGAAACACAAACCACACAGCGGTGTGTTCACATCGTCCACAGGAGAGCTACGGAATGACTCAAAAAAAGAGATTCGTCCAATTTACCGTGCGAGAGTCAGTGATCCGGTTCGGTAAAAAGACGTGAACTTCGCACCACTGATATCGAAGTCACACAGTCTGTTGTGGTTTTGTGTTTGCAGCAAGTCAAACGTTTCCTTGGTTAAATCAAGTCAAACATCGGAGAAGAAAAACAATAAGACGTCATATTTACGTCTGTTTCTGATTCTGGGCGCTGACATGATGATTTACATCTGGAGAGGAAATGATTTCTCTCCCTCGAGCTGTTGAGCAAGAGAAGCCTTTAAAGTTTATTTTAGCTTCACGTGACAACATGAGTGACAGAACCTCACCCACGCCGAGCGGGAGCAGAGGGCCCGTTATCGCTCGCTGATAAAAAACGTGATTAGATAAAAAACCTGACGGGATTCCTCACCTGTCAGACACACCTGTCTGTCTGCGTCCTCGTGTATTTATGATTATCACACACCGCCAACGCCTTCGGTTTACACACATCATAAAATCACACACACAACTCGATACGGAGTGTGTGTGTGTGTGTGTGTTTGAGAGGGGGTAACCTGGTGTGTGTCAGCTGGCAGATGTTTCTCACGCCACACGGAAAACATCTGGTTCTCCACAGAACGTCTGGCAGGATCACCGACAGCAACAGAGTTCATCAGAAGAGTCGATGTTCGGTGCTCAGTCCGAGCACAACTCAAAGTTTCTGACATTTTTAGGACGTTAGAAGTTTTTCACGCTTCATCTTTCCAACCGTGAAAAGTTTTAACTGAATTTTGAGTAATTTGCTAAATGAAATTATGATACCGAAGAAGATGAAACTTTCCTCTCATAAACTAACACCTGTTAAAGTTTGTTAGGTAGTGTTTGCTAATGTTAGCTCAGACTGTTAGCTGCAGTTAGCTCAGTTTGTTAGCTCCTGTTTAGTAGCTGCTGTGAGCTAATGTTACAGTAAATGGTACATGGACTGTACTTATATAGCACCGTTATCCGCTATCCTTTAGCTGCTGTTAGCTAATGTTAGCTCAGTTTGTTAGCTGCGCAGCACGGACTGTGAGCTCAGAGCTCTGGGGGAGTGTTAGTGTTTGTACCACAGGAGGTTTGGACCACCGGGAAGAAGAAGAAAAAGAAGAAGAAGAGGAGGAGGAGGAGGAGGAGGAGGAGGAGGAGGAGGTTTACAGGCCCGGTATGTTGACAACAATCTTCATCTTTTTGTACTTAAACATTTCTCATGTTGATAAAAATCGCTCTCTCACATGCAGCCACTGTTTCATGAGTCAACGGCGTAAAGCTGCAACACATTGTCTCAGTTAGCACATGCTAACACTTACAGCGGAGCATCTTGCAGCTCATGTGTTCAAAGCTTTGGATTCAAATGAAAGCGGGTCTGCAGGATGACAGAAACCAAAACCACCCGGAGGTCCTGACTCTGTGACGGGTAACTCATTCTCCATGTGTCTGTGCGTAACTCCCAGCGAGACACGGATGATTTTTCTTTTTAAGCACACACAGTTAGCAAACATCTCATGAGGCATCGAGGTAAAACACTGAATTAACTGCAATAACAAAAGACAAACCAACATTTTTAAAATTAGATACATCACTCCTGAAATTTGAAACAGCTTCTTCAGAGAGGGTTTGCTTCCCGTCCTCACAAACTGAAGACAGAGAGAGTTAGCAGCAGCCGTCTGTGGTTCGACACATCGACCTACACGGCATTCAATGCCATTCAGCCAACCAGCACGTTTCCATGAGGCTGCTCTGCATCATACGACCAACCTGTGAACTCGAATATTGACCTGACCGTCCTGCACATGGCGAGTTCCTAACAACACGTAGCAAACATCAGTCAGAGGTCACATTGGGTTCAGACTGAAGTTTGTGCAGCAGGTTTAAACAGTCCTGAACCAGATTCACACTTCAGCAGGAGGCCCGGCTCAGACGGACCTGCACTGATGTCTGGGTAAACTAGTTTCAAGGCTCTCTCCTCTGAGCTGTTTTCGTGGTAACACGAGCAAGGTATAGAGTGACACATAATTGCTGCTGAGGTCTGAAACTGAACTCGTCTGTTTGTTGTTGCAGTGATTTCAGGTAGCAATGTCTCCGTTTGAAACTGTCAGACACATCCGGACCGAGCCATGGCCCAGATCAGCGTGTACACTACACTGACTGCTAGCTGCTAGCTGTTAGCTGGGGGCCAGATGTTCTCGTGTTTCTGTTGTGGTCAGTCTGTGTAAATAAAGTTTGACTGATTGAAGCTCGAGCTCGTGTTTCAAACACTGAGATGTTTGTTTTTCATTGTGGATCCAGTAGCCGGCAGCTAGCCGACACCGCGATGAAGCCGAGGACATCGACCTCTTTGGGTCATTCGATGTCGGAGTATGAATAACTTCCGAAGTCTGTGTGGTTTACTAGATAAACGTTACACTGCTAACCCTCTTCTCTTCATCCATCGTGTCTTCAACACTAACCAGCTTCACCTGTGAACTCATGAATCATGAATATCTGGACTTGGACTTTACAGCCACTGAATGTGAAACAGAGACAGAGAACGCTTCCCTGAGATTCCTCATGAACTGTAGAGTAAGTTATATCCTGACACTTTCCACGTCGACTCTACCGACCACGAGCAAGCACTTACGAGTTACAGAACGTTTTGAAACTCTGTGATCTGGATCTGGAGACGAATCGCGGACGCGTCGTTGCGAAAACAGATTTATGGCTCGTACTGAACTTTGATTTTCCTGGACGGTTACAGTGTTTTCTCTTTGGAAACAGTTTGAATCTCGGTGGACGGACTGTGCAGGGCGGAGAGAGGTGGAGAGGGTGGAGAGAGGTCGCTGTCAGAAGCTTTGCTTTATCTTTTCAGCTATCTGATGACAACATCTACAGACGCTCATCATGTCTCCTTCTCCCGTCTCCTTTACTGACTCCTTCAACCCTCTTCTGTTAGTATTCAGCCCTCCACCCTCCTCTGCCCTCCTCCACCCTCTTTTGGGGTTCATTGACAAAATCTCAACCTCCAAATTCCTCCCAGAGGCACATTGTCCTTTCTTCCTCCTCCCCCCTCCTCGTTACCTCGCTCCCTCTCCTCGTTTCCTCTGCCATGAAACAAAGAAGACAAACTGTCTTTTCTTTTCTTCCCTCGTCTGGATGCAGAAAAGAAGAATTCCCCTCATGATTTCTTTTCTTTCACTTTGTTTGAAGAGTCTCAAATTAAATAAAAAAAAACTCTTACAGTAACGGTCATCGTTAACGCTGGTCGCCAGGCAATCAGAAATCAAAGTGATGGACCACACATACTGATGGAGGAGTCGCCCAATTATCGTCAGTCTAACGAGGAGCGAACTAAAGACATTCAGTTCAATCGTTTCTGTAACTAAACTGAACCCAACAGGTCCAACGTTCCAACGTTTGGAGAACGTTTGTAGAATGTTTGGAGGAGGTTCATGTCATTTCATTTCCACTCGATCACAGTTAAACTCTGAGCTTACAGGAGACACAAGAGCGTGCAGAGTAACGTCATCTAGAAGCAACATTTCAGTCTGCCGACCACTCAAAGCACTTTTACAACATTTCAGACACGTCTCCGTCACGTCTCCATCACGTCTCTGTCACGTCTCCGTCACGTCTCTGTCACGTCTCCGTCACGTCTCCATCACGTCTCTGTCACGTCTCCGTCACGTCCTGCATCGACTTCAAACCCACCGGGAGCGTTAAACATAAATCCAGAATAACTCCTGTGAGGCTGAAATAAACCCAAACTGTGTCACAATGATCGAAACTGAAATCAAACACGGGCAACATCACGGCTACGTAACGACACATCCGACCAATGTGATGCTAAAGCTAACGAGGCAACAAGTTCATGATGTCATCAAAGATTAGAGCTCGTTAATGCGCGCTTGCCACTCGTTCGTTAACGTGACCCCTGTATGGAACTTCCTGTTAAATCTGACAAAGTTTGAGTCTGTCTGTGACATCATCAGTTTAATTAATGCAGCTGACAGTCTTTGATTAATTATTATGATCCTGACGATGGTTTAAAAGTCAAACTTAAAGATTTTAAAACATAAACTTCTGCAGAGACTGAAAAATGGAAATACAAGGTGGAGCAGATGGTTCATGTGTGACTCAGACGTGTCGTACATCATGGTGCAAATGATTTCTGTAAGTAGGAGAAAGGAGGAGGAGGAGGACGTGACGGATGACATCTCTTAAACCGTCCGGCGTCTCCAGCTGAGACACAAACACTGCGTGATCATCTGATCTGGGTTCAGTCCACGTCTGTCTTCACGTTGGAGCCTGATGTCAATTCCACGTTTCCATTTTCATCATGCTCGTCAGTCTCTGAGCGTCTTTGATCCTCCGGCATCTTCTCAACGGGCAGAGCTGAAAAGTTTCCCTCTGAACCGTGACACAGACAACTGCCGACGTTTAATACATACATGTGGTTTCATCCACAGAGAAATCACTTCAGCAGCTGCTGGAACATCGACGGCTTTTGTTGGCGACATGACAAAGATTTTTAACGTTCACGTTAAAGGTCCAGTCTGAACCGACTGAAGACCAACTCGCCCTCGTCCTCCCGTTTCACACCGAGCCGTGAAGCCAACACACACTGCACTTCCTCTAACGTCCACTTGAGGCTGGTTCCAGAAGTGAGTCAGTCTCCATAAGTCCCCATGTTCAAATGTCCAACTTCACAGCAGAAATAAACATGTTTACAGCCTGGTACAAAAAACAGTTTTGGTCTGTTTTCCCTCAGATCTCTTCATGTTTTATCAGTTTAAAGACAAACTCTCAGATTAATATAGTCTGAGGATTAAACATATTTAGCAGGTGTTAATCTGTTTTAATCTGATATTTTTAACCTTCGATCCTTTTTAAACTTTCAGCTGCTGCAGAGATAAAAACGACAAACTGACAAAGACATAAATCACATTAACTGCTACAAGAAGTTTCCTATAGTTCAGTGATTTATAGTGGTGATATTAAATTTTAAAGAGTTTTATTACACTGATGACAAAGTGACTCTGACCGGTTTCATCTTTCAGGTTTTAAAGACATGAAGAAGAAAAACTACAAAGATTTAACTATAAATGTCCATGTGAAAATATTTAGTCAGTATTTTAATATCACAGCTTCAGATACATAAATCAAACCTTTGACCCGATCGACTTGAACAGACGTCTCACTCGCTTCTTTTCTTTCTTTTCTCTTTTTTCAGTGACACAAAAATTGATGCTGAATAATAAAAATAATAAAAATACAGAAGAACGCTGAAACGACCTGCACACAGTCAGCTTCTACAGTCGCTCATTTCCCGGACTGGAACAATCGACTTCCTCCAGCTGACTGTTGCTGATTCACACCTCAGATTTCAGCCTCAGATCTCGACCTTTGACCTGCAAACCAGCGGCCTCGGACATCTGGACATGGTAATTGCTCTGAAGGTCGAAGAGGAACAAATCTAACAAACATGCTGTATAATGCAGATGTGTACACACACACACACACACACACACACACACACACGATCCAAACCACAGCCTCTCCCTGAAACTAGAAGCCACATATCATCAGCAGGCAACAACTTGTTCTGACCAACAAGCCACAGCTCATAACAGGATCATAAATCGTGCATGAAGACGATCGCAGTTTGTTCCTGCATCAGCTTTGAAACACTGACAGAGAACAAACTCTGGACTATGCATGGCTGAGGAGAGTTGAATGACAAATATTTTCTGTATTAACAAGAATTAAAAATTTAATTAACATTTAATAGCTTCTCTAGCAGACTTTGTCAGTAGATTAATAAATGATCATCCACCAGCTCTGAGTTGAACTCCGTCAGCGAGCCGCTGTGACCTCGTCTCATTGCACTGTGATACATCATGGAGCTCAGCCACAGTTTACACATGACAGCAGGCTGTGACCTCCATCAGCAGAGCCCATCAGTCAGAGAGGAAGATAATCCACGTTACAGAGGAACATGAACGCAGCGTGAGACAGACTCATCCACCACAGAGAAGAACGAACGCCGTGAAGCAGTCATGGAAGAGATGGAAGCAAAGCATGTTTCCTTCCTGCAAACTTCAGCTGTGATTTCACAGTAACGTGCTGCAAACATTTCACACACTGTGTTTTTGGTTCACAGTGGACAAAATAAAGACGCTGTCACTCGCCTCGTCGACCAGAACACACCTGACACTGCACTGAGGGACTTCTTCAGAAAACTGATGATCTGGTTTCTTATCAGCAAACTGATGCAACAAAAACGAGCGTCGATGAGTCTTTTGTGTTGTTGCTGCAACTTCTACAGAAAGAGGAGGACGGAGGGAGGAGTCAGAGCAGACCGATGAACTCTGAGAGCTGCAATAACGCTGAGCTGACAGCAGCTAATTAATCACATATATTAGATACAGAGTGTGTTTTCTGTCCTCTGCTCTGAAAGCTGCGATGGTTCAGTCACTGTGGAGTCTTCATGACTTCCTCTTTCCTTCTTCTTCTCTCGCTGTTTAACGACAGAGCGGTCGATGAACTGAACTCTGCTCATCAGCTGACATCACTGCAGGAGCGTTTCCTGGATGTTATTTTTATGTTCACAGTCAGCTGTCATGTTCCCGGTTATTGTTATTATTATTAATATCATTATTATGATGACGAGGTCGCCTCATGTCGGAGGCTGCTATGTCAGATATGGTTAGGTGATGAATATAAATATAATATCACATATTTTATTTTCATATCTGCTTACAGACGTTCATCAGGCTCGTTATGACCTCAGCTCGTATAAAAACATAAACAGTGTGTCGTCAGGGCCGTTGCTAGCCTGACAGTCAGCCGTGTTGGAGACACGTTCTGAACGTCTCGTCTCGTTTTCGGTCTCAGACAAACTTTTTAATTTTATTTCTGCGGCTGACGATGAACTGAAAACACTGTCACAGGTTGACTTTTCTTCTGTGGTGCAGGAGAGTCAAACAAACGATGAAAGCAGCTGAGAAATGTTTCAGAAAGTTGTTACAAACTTTGTATTTTATATTTCAGATCAGCTCTCTGACTGTGTTATTTACAGTCACTAATTCAGCCTGAGCGTCTCTGAAGAAAAGTCTAATTCAGTAACATCAGAGCTGCTGCAGGCGTCACAGCTTCATCAGAGGACGATGATCCGTGTGCACATGGCTGCAGATACTTTTGTTGTGGACACACACACACACACACACACTCCATCGTGCATGACTTACTCTTAAGGAGGCTGAAGTGTTACAGAGTGTTTGGTAAACATCTGAGGTGAAACAGAGCGAAGTGTCAGAGTGTGTGTGTGTGTGTGTGTGTGTGTCGTCCCTGTGACTCCCGAAAGCTGACGAACATCAGAGAGATAAAAAATTCAAACTCTGACCTCAAACACAAAACTGACGGTGAGAACTACACCGCAGAAAAACCTCCCTTCAGGTAATCACAGGGAAGTGTGTGTGTATGTGTGTGTGTGTGTGTGTGTGTGTGTGTGTGTGTGTGTGTGTGTGTGTGTGTGTGTTGACGTTAGCCATGCTATCAGTACACGTAGCCTATACGAGCTTTAATCTTCTGTTATCTGTGACCGCTGTCTCTTATCTGGTAACGAGTTAAAGATCGAGGGCGTCTGTCAGCTCCCGAGTGTGTGACGTTAACCAGCGTCAGTGTGTGCGTGTGTGTGTGTGTGTGTGTGTGTGTGTGTGTGTGTGTATACATCCCCCTCACTCTCTTGTATGCAAACATCCGCAGAACCCCAATAAATGACAATAAAGACAGATCGTCTCTGTATTTCACAGCATATTTTACTCTTTTACTGTTTTCACGTTGTCACGATCACGGTAAATCGAAACTATAAATAACTTATCCACTCATACTGTTTTTCTAACAACAAGTAACGTAGTCAGAAAAAATACTCAAGTACAGCTGAACATATTTTGGGATTACACACACACACACACACACACACACTAACTGGTTTAATTAACAGCAGTTTCACCCTCTGACCTCTCTGACGGCTCTGTTTCGTCTCAGGTGGTTGACACGTTCAGTGACCTCAGGAAACCTCGCTACCCGCCGTGTCATCCATCCCTCCTTCCTTCCTCCTTCCTTCCTCCCTTCCTTTCCTGCTCCTCTTTTCTTTCCTTCCCTCCTTTCTTGACGCCTCCAAATGAAGTTTTCTGCATCATGTTTTATCGTTTATCTTTCTCTCTGTGTTCTTTTGTTTTGTTTTCAGATCATCACAGCGGGGTCAGAGGTCGTCACAGCATGACACCACAAGGTACGGGCGACACCTCCCGTGAGGATTCACTGAGCACACACACACACACACACACACACAGGTCAGATTACAGTGAGTGTGTGAGGTCACGTTCCTGACTCCATGTTTTGGAAATCGTTTGGCGTGTTGCAGATTGAGCTGAATCAGTTCTGACAGACAAACACAAACATGGAGTCAGAGTTCATCTAATAATAACCCACAAACGTCACAGCGATAATCAGATATTCATACATACACGAGCGTGTCAGTTAATGTTGTTACGTCTGTCTGAGCTATCAAAATAATGTGTGTGTGCTGATATCGCCGTGTGTGCTCTTATTTGTGTGTCTCTCCCGTCCCACAGTCTCACATGAGCTCAGCGTGTTTTTGTTGGATTTTTTCCACCTGAGTGTCAAAAACTAACAGCAGGAAGAACTCTTGTCGAAGACGTCCCTGAAACAATAAACGACGTCATCGAACCCATCTGACTTTCAGAATAATCCAAACATACAACGCAGTGACGGACAACCTGCAGGGCCGCGGCCGCCTTCACCACGTTACGCAGTGACACAAACAGAAAGCAGCTTTCTGTTTTTAAGTTACAGACGTTATCTGTAATGAACAGAGTGTTATTTTAAATACATTAAAAATATATTAAATATGAACATTAAAGTACAATTTTACGGTGAAAAACTGTCAACAGTAAAAGACTGTAAATAAAGTACAGTACAATTAACAGTCTCTAATATGAAATATTCTGTATTTATTCTGTATAAATCACCTAAATATGCATCATAAATATTTTTGAAATATTTTACGGTCTTTTACTGTTTTCACTGTAAAATCTGAAGACTTTTTTTAAAGTCTGTGTAAAGACAATTTGTTCCAAATACAATAAATCTCTCTATCAGCCTGTGATGAGCTGGCGACTCGCCCAGCGTGTACCCCGCCTGTCACCCCGTGTCACAGGCTCGAGCTCCACCGTGACGCTGATGACGATAAACTGTTACAGATGAAGAATAAATAAAGTTTCACCTGCAGAATTTGCAACAAACTTGACTTTATCTGGGCTTTCATATATATAATATATGATATAATGATAATAATAATTTTAATTCACTAACAGAGGACGTTCATTTTCTTCTGTGTTCTTATTTTTCATGTTAATTTGCATTTTAAAGAGTTACATGACTTTAGCATGACGACAGTTTAACCTTCAAAATGTCCCCTGTTGGTGAATGTGTAACGACCACTATGTCCACTGTTGGATAGGATCACAAGTGCACACACACACACACACACATACACACACACACACACACACACACACACACACACACACACACACTCGCTGCTGGTTAGGTTAAAGGCTAACAAAGTGTGTCTCCCTGCAGGATGAGGGCTGGTCTCTCTGGATTCCTGCTCAGGTCAGACACTGGGTCAGCTGTGACGCACACACTCCCTCCCACCGTGTGTGTGTGTTGAATTGCATTGTGTGTGTGTGTGTATGAGAGAGAGAGAAAGTGAAAGAGACATGAGGAGATAACACATTTGAGAAGAGATGACATACATACATATAGAAGTATGTTACAGTGTGTGTGTGTGTGTGTGTGTGTGTGTGTGTGTGTTCACTGCCCCTGAAGCTCCTGTCTGAGTATCTGCCTTATAAAATCTTAATAGTCTCTGTACTGTCGATCCTGCAGCTACAAACGCAGCGAGCGAGCCACGTCTTACTTCATTAAGTCGAGTTCACTGCTTCACTTTACTGCCATGAAACCACTGAGCTGCTACTGTTAGCCAGAAACACACACACACACACACACACACACACACACACACACACACATCTAACAACATGTAATCCATCACATCAGTGGTGTGACATCATGAGATCATCGGCAGTACATTAAATTTCCAGATACACACTCTGATGCCACAAATGTCTTCAAAGTGTGTGTGAACCTGATACAGACACATCTGGAATATGATGTCTGATGTAATGGAGCAGCCAGAAGAGACAGCGTCTCGAGTTTGAGTTTTTAAATCACAGACGGGCCGTCAAGGTAAACGTCAGAGTCTGTGCACAGTTTTTACAGGATGTCTGGGTGCTGACATTCATTTTTTACAGCCTGACACTGACTTTGTGGTCGCTTGGAGAGCGGCTGAAACAAGCTGCAAACTTAGCGGCAAAAACTTCAAACAACATCAAACATGGAGCAACGTCATCATTTAGCTAATGTTAGCTCTGTTTGTTAGCAGCTGTTACAGTAGCTGCTGTTAGCTAATGTTAGTTCAGTTTGTTAGCGGCTGTTAGCGGCTGTTAGCTAATGTTAGCTTTATTTGTTAGCTGCTGTTAGCGGCTGTTAGCTAATGTTAGCTTTATTTGTTAGCTGCTGTTAGCTAATGTTAGCTAATGTTAGCTTTATTTGTTATCGGCTGTTAGTCGCTGTTAACTAATGTTAGCTCTGTTTGTTAGCTGCTGTTAGCTAATGTTAGCTCCCTGAAAGAAGCGGTCTTATTTTCTCAATGTAAACTTTCTGGGTCGAGAATAAAAGTCCATGCTAAAGATTTTGTTGTTTTCATTGATTTGTCTGGATGATCCTCTGAACTCATTCTGACATAAATCCATAGATTCCTATGATTCGCCTCGCGTTACGTTCTGCCTCTTTAAATCAAACTGACATTTCAAACTTTCAGGACAAAGTTTCCTTTTCTTCCACCCATCGTATCACGAACATCCACGCAGAGTTTCTAAATGTCCGTCACGTCATGAGCACTCCTTCCCAAACCTCCCCGCTCACTTGGACACAGACAGTGAATTGTGAAGACAAACACGGTCGCTGCTTCAGTTATTCCATTCATCCGTCCATTCACTGAGCGGACTGCTCACTCGACAAACATCTCACTAACCACCGGCACAATGAAACCAGCCTCCATGAACTAATTGCTGCTGGATAGGAAACAGTTGTTGGCTTTGCTGGCGTTGCTGGTTGCCAAGCGGGAAGCAAGCATTCGGAAAAACGAAGCGTGTTAATGAGGCTGCAAGTGGGCAAATGACTTCACGAGGGATTTAAGTATGAGTGTGCTCTGCTCGTATGATGATGAGGAGTTTTATTATTTCAGGTGAAGCACGACTTGTTTTGGATGAACTGAAGTTAAAGTGTAAAATAAAAGCTGCAGCTCCGGCACACGTTTGGCTCCGTGCCGTATACGAGGTCAAACATACAAGAACAAAATGTACCGCTGCTTCAACACGTCATGCAACACGCAACAAACTTTCAACTGTGAGGGCCGAATATTATATTAATATTATATTATAAAACTGTTAATGTTTAATGTGTGAAGATGATGAAACACTTCAGCCTTGTACTGTCAATGTTCATTTTAACATTTAACTGTAAGAAGCAGGAACTAAAGAAGCTCCTGCAGCTGTGGCTGTTTGTGCAGGAAGTCTTCTTAACATGAGACGACAAAGTAAGTCCTTAAATCTGTTACAGGTGATTAAAAACTATCAACGTGTTGTTGATCTGTTAATCTCCCATTTTACTGCTTCAGCAGCTTCATCTGCTGTCGACATGAAGTGAGAGCTCACAACGAAGAAAAACTGATTTTTACTGCATGTTGGAAAAGGTTTCAGTTACAGCATCCAAGTTCGATCGTTGTGTCAGAGAGACATTACTTCACTGATCTTTACGATATGTTATAAAGTTCTCTGCAAGATGAAAAAACCTTTAACTGATACAGACATCATGACAGCCGTGGAGATAATCCAACACGTCACTTTCATCAGTAACTTAATCCAGTTTTGTCAGAGCTGGAATGTTAACTGATAGGCATCCAACCAACGAGAAAGAGGAAGGAGGAAAAAGTAGGAGAAGAGCTTTGCTGCTCTCTGTGCTGTAAAACAGTCAAACAGCCTGAAAACGTCGACAGTTCAACGCACAAAACCGTTCTGAAAAACAAAAGCTGAGAGGAAAGTTATGACGAGCGGCGCTCGTGATTAATGCTGCTGTTTAAACGAGCCGCAAAACATGGAAATTGGGCATGAAGTGTTTGAACCCGAGAAGTCATAGGCAATAAAAAGTACAATAAAAAGTACATACATGCTGAAGACAGAAAAATGTAACCCCACAAAAATTCACTTGTAGGTCCAAACAGTTCAAACTGAGCCGACACTCGCGTTCAGCCGTTTGGCCTCCAGCTGAAGTAACTGCTTTCAAAGTGTAGTGAACCCTCAGAAGAACATCTCAAAAACAGAAAGCTGACAATCACAAGTCGTTTCCATTTTTAAATAAAACACAACTTCCTCTTTAATTTGATACCAAATATGTGACGTTTGTAGCTTTTTGACTAGCTGCAACAGAGGAAACCGAGTCAAAACCCGCCAAAATAAAATCAGAAATATTAACTGAATGATGTCTATTTTTGGTTCCGGTTAAGCTCAGAACTTTATTTTCCATGTTCTGATGCTCTGCCGGGTGTCACAGGGTTCGCGTCCCTCTTTCCTTCTGGAATGAACTGATTCATATTCTGCTTTGTGTCTGTTTCAAATGTCGATTGTACATTTACGAAACAGTTGCATCAGTCCACCAAACAAAGGCCCCCTTATTGTGAAAGTGGCAGCTGATGTTGTGTTTCCTACCTGCGTGGGAGAGCTGCAGTCGTGGCCCGGTTTGGCTCCAGGCTTTGGCATCTGGAGCAGCGCTGGCGTCTGCAGGCCGGAGCCACAGCAGAGAGACGAGACACGCCGTCAGTATCTGAAGAGACTTCACCGCTCCGACTCGTCCTGCTGCAGCATGAACTGCTGCCATCTCTGGCTGAGCGTCACGGATGTGGAGAGAGAAAGACGGAAGAAGGTCGAAGCAGCCGGTCACATCACAGTCTGAGCTGAGGAAACACGACAAAGAGGAAGAGAGAGATTAAACATGTTAAATGTTTAAAACATAATTCAATTCAACTCATTCATTTGTATCACCTTATAGTCATTTTGTGTCTTTTTGTAATTGTTGTGTGTCCCTTAGTAGATGTTTTGATGCTCTTTGTAGTTCCTTTGTATCTTTTTATTGTCATTTTGTGTCTCTTAGTAGTAGTTTTGTGTAGTTTTGACAAGAAGTCTGATTGCTTGTAGTCGTTCTGTCTCTGTAGTCATTTTATGTCTTCTGTAGCAGCTTTGTATCCCTTTCTAATCTTATGTATCTATTTGTCATGTTTTATATTTATTTCAAGTCATTTTGTATCCCTTTGTAGTTGATTTGTCTCTTTGTGGTTGTTTTGTCTCTTTGTAGTTGTTTTGTCTCTTTGTGGTTGTTTTGTCTCTTTGTAGTTGTTTTGTCTCTTTGTGGTTGTTTTGTATCTTTGTAGTTGCATGCTGCAGCACGGCTCTGTACTCTCGCTGGTCAGTCGACCACTCTGGACCAGACTTAAATATTTCAACAACTGTTGGATGAAGTTTTGTGCAGACGTTCGCGGTTCTCAGATTTTCACGTAGCGCCACAGTGAAGTTGACATTTTTATTTCAGAGTGAGAGATCTTGACACGACTGAACGGATCGGCAGGAAATCTGGTACAGAGATTCGTCTGCCCTTCAGGACAAACTCTAATAACTATTTAGTCCAAATCTTTGCACAACTTTGTCTGTATTGATAATTAGCAGTCAACAGTAAGGCTGTCCTGCATGTTTCCACACACTGACGTCAATGGACAGTCTGGTTCAGACAGGTCACAGAGCTCGTCGTCCATCTTTAAATTAAAACTCAAAACGTTTTTTAACTGGAACTCCTGGAATTTAAGACGTTTATATTCATGTGGGAAGAGACCAGCCTGCAGCTAGAGAGACGTACAGCCTCTGAATGTGAGGAAACGCTGGCTGGAGTCCTTTTGGCTGCGCTAAAGCTTCCATTTATAAACACTCAGAGACAGAAAGACGAGAGCACAGAGCTCGAGTCAGACCAGAAATAATGTGACGACCTGACGTGTTTGTTAAACGTCAAATGTCACGATGAGACGAGTCTGAAGCTCCACGATGAGATGGATCTGATACCCAGACAACATTAAATCAAATTTCAACTGGAACCAATACGTTTGGGGGTTTCAGGTTCAATCTATCACGTCTAATTGAGTCACTGCAAAACAAACAAACCAGAGAACAAAGTTTCTCTCTTTCCTCAGCGAGCTGGAGGCCACCTGAATAAATCTGCAGTCGACGGGAACTTTCTGTGTTAATGTGGAGCGCAGTTCTTCAGGGAAACAGGTCAATTCATCATCTCTGTACAGTTTACTGTTGTGGTGGCTCGGCCCAGTTTTAAGAGTTCAGTTTGAGAAGTGCGAGTGGAAAGAAGCCGCGCAGAGTAAACCGTTTTATAGTAGTTGTTTGTATCTCCTCGTAGTTATTCTGTGTCTCTCTGTAGTTATTTTATGTTTCTTTGTATCTCTTTATAATCGTCTGTATCTCTGCTGTGTTTTTTTTTTCTTTATAGTGGTTTTGTATCTTTTTGTACGTCCTTTGTGTCTTTGTAGTTGTTTGGTAACTCTTTGTACTTGTTCTGTCTCTTTGTAGTAGCTTTGTATCTCCATAGTCATTTTCAAACAGGCCGTCTGTGCAGTAATCTAATCCACGAGGACGACACAGCGACTGATAGTGTTAAAACCCTCTGAATCCCTGAAATCACTCCCGGTGCCTTCGCAGGAAGCTTCGCAGAGCTCTCGAGCTCAGCTCCAGGAGAAACTGACCATGTTATCACAGTTTATCACAGAGCGTCGGGGCGGCTGGCTGGATATCATCCTGTCAGCAGGTTTTAAAAGAGCTCAACAGGTTGGAGAGAGGAAAGACAGTCAGAGGTTTAACTTCACATGACTCAACAACAATGTGGAAATCTCAATTCATAAACAGCTCGGAGGGAGTTTCTATTTATACTTGTTGACTTTTGTGCACAACATGCAGCCTCTTATTGTCTCAACTTTAAACAACTTTAAAACGTTTTCATTGTGACATTATGACTTCAGTTAAAGTTTCAAAGTCCTGGTGCCACCGACTGACAAAAACAACTGCAGATGACGCATAACTGCATCACAGCCTTCAGTGCATTTTATCGCCTTAGGGAAAAACTTTCAAATTAAAAGCATTCCCTGTTAAAACAAACGTCAGCACACATCTGTACGCCTTGTTTGGGGTTTTAACCGAACTTCAACATCCTCTGAGAGCTGATGAGAAGCGATGCAGTTATGACCCACACAGTCTGTTTTCATTTACCAGATTATGAGTTGCTTAATGAAGAAAAAAACAGGGCGTATCTGCAGCGAACAAACAGAATAAATTACAACCAAAACATCAAGAAATCTGTGGCTTCAGGGTTAGAGGACGAAATCCAGGAGACAAAAGATCAACAATAACTATAATTATTATTTCTGCATGTAAAATATGACCGCAAACGTTCGCACTGCAGCGTAACGTGAGTCTGACAGCTTCACGTGTTTTACATCAGTATTGTTCACTTGACTCGAGGAAACGACCTCCTCAGAGCAACATGTCAACACGGAGACAGACGAGGAACAAACTGTCTCTTCCTCTGCTCATCGGACATGCAGAGTGTTTGTGTGTGTGTGTGTGTGTGTGAGACTTTTTAAATAAATCCTGAAGGAAACCCATCGTTGGTTTCCTCTGTCAGTCTGTAACACACGACTGAATACACATCGGTAACAACAACACAAACACAACGAAACAATGTGGCGAAGGCAACCGGACGAGGACACGTCAACGCCTGGAGACTAAAAATAGACACTTTGTTTCCTCAACGCTCTGTACAGTAAACTGCCAACTGTAGCTGCTGTTAGCTAATGTTAGCTCAGTCTGTTAGCTGCTGTTAGCTGCTGTTAGCTAATGTTAGCTCAGTCTGTTAGCTGCTGTTAGCTGCTGTTAGCTAATGTTAGCTCAGTCTGTTAGCTGCTGTTTGTTGGCGTTAGCAGATCCATTTCTAAGCTAACGTTAGCTCGTGTTGCTAACTGTCCTGTCTTGTGACCTTGCTTGTACGTCTACTTTCACATCAACCTCTTAGGAGGAAGTGACATCACACAGGAGGTCACCTTTGTTTCACCTTTAACACGCTGAACACATCAACATAATTATAATTATAATAATGAGTCAGCAATTATCTAGGCTAAAAATCACAAATCAGCTGATCGAGTAAGAGAGGCTGCTGTCCACACACAGTTTTAAATAAAGTTTCACACAGCGTGGAGGTGACGATGTGGTGATGGCGAACGGTTCCCATGGTTATCAGCCCGACCCATCTTTGTTTTCTCTTCCTGTTGCACCATGGGAGTCCGTGCTAAACAATGAGTAAACAAAACAAAAGCTTCGCAGTCATGTGACCTCCATCACTGAAACACAGACTGATAACATTTTACAGTTTTATGTTTTTCCTGTTTGTAACGTCGACGTACAAAGACTGAATCACACTGACCTCCATCCAACACAACACTCCTGAAATAGACCGAGCCCAACGTTTGTTTAAATCCAGAGAGAATAAAAAAGACTGAACTAAAAATGTTCCCAAACACTGTCTAAAACTGGACGTAGTCTCTGTGACGTCCCTGCAGACTGTCTAAAACCTGGATATAGTCTCTGTGACGTCACTGCAGACTGTCTAAAACCTGGATATAGTCTCTGTGACGTCACCGCAGACTGTCTAAAACTGGACGTAGTCTCTGTGACGTCCCCGCAGACTGTCTAAAACTGGACATAGTCTCTGTGACGTCCCCACAGACTGTCTAAAACCTGGACGTAGTTGATGTGATAACAGGATAATAAATAACAGAATGTTTCATGGCGGTCAGATTGTTCTCTGAAACGTTTCTGAGGCTGCAGAGGGACAAAGAAACAATAATCTGTGTTTGCACGTGACATTAAACACATCAGTAATAAGATGTTTCTGTAACACTCCGGTGCTCCTCGGGGACGTCAGTAGTCTTTACATGTTGAACACGTCGCAGGTTGAAGGTTGAAGTCGACGCGTCTCCAGGAGCAGATGAGGAGTGACCTGCCTTTAAAAATGTTTGAAATGTTTCTGTGACCTCTCGAGAATAAAACCGAGCTGCTGCTGCTCGAGGGATTAAAAACCTCATTTTAACGGAGCCGGCTGATTTATCAGAGGACGACATCTGACCCGAGTCCATCACTCCCAAACTTCTTCTACTGTTTCTTGTTTAATCTCTTTTTATTTATAACTTCATGTTTTCCTCCTCGCTGCTCTCCTTTAATCCCTCCTCTCCTCTCCTCTCCTCTCCTCTCCTCTCCTCTCTCCTCTCCTCTCCTTCCAGAGGAGGTGACAGCTTTACGATTTCTCCCACTAATCCTCGCCATGATTTAGTACCTCGCCTCCTTCCATCCTTCCCTCCCTGCTGATCCCTCCTGTCGTCTCATTGCTTCAACGTTAAGTTAACTTCATCTCTCTTTCGTGTCTCCATCTTTTCTAATCTAATCAGCTTCATCCTTTTTTATGACTCGACCTGACCACACACTCTGCGTCTCTCTGTCTCCATGCTTCCCTCCCCCGTCATGCACCGACCTCTCCGACGATCTGCAGCCCTAACGTCTAACATCTAAGACCCAGGGAGGAGGTCTACTCTGCATCAGCCCAGAGGCTGCCCTGATCCAGCCTGCACCTGCACGTCCGTCTGTACAACACCTCCAAACATCTACGAAGGTCTGCGAGCGAGCAGAGCACGGCTGCGTTCTTACTTTACTGACACATCGTGGATCTGCGTGATGTTCAACCCGACTAAGTACAGGTTTTAGACAGTCTGCGGAGAGTCACAGAGACTACGTCCAGGTTTCAGACAGTCTGCAGGGACGTCACAGAGATTACGTCCAGGTCTGTGTCAGTCATGGAGACTATGTCCAGGCTTTAGACGGTCTGTGACAGTCACGGAGACTACGTCCAGGTTTTGGCCTCGTTTGGCCAAATGTGTAAAACTTTGAAAGTTAAAGACGTTTATTAGTCGTCTGGTTTCACGTCAGTCATAAGAATAAAAAACAGTTTTTCACAGTTATTGCAGCGTTCTTGAGTCAGAGTGAAAGTATAAAAATTCTCGTTTGGATTCATTTTATGGCAGCAGGAATAAAAATATTCTTGTGCTGCTCAGTACACATGATATCAAAGTATTTATGAGGTGCTGGCATAAAGTTTACTGTGACTGTTTGATTCATCAGGAGCAGATCACGTTTCATTTTCCAGGAACAAAAACAGTTTATTAGATTTATCAGATTATTATTATTATTTAATACTCGGTTTCAGAGCTGCTCGCTGAGGCGCCGTGACCAGATGATTGCATTGTTTTGGTTTTTATCTGTTCCGTGTACGTTAGGAGAAGGTTTGTTTTTGGTTGTGTTACAGGAGTCGATCCTGTTCAGCGTGTCACACTGTGAGACGTCAGACCGTCCACAGGAAAGCAGAGCAGCACTCCTGAATCCACGACAAGACTCTGACAGACGGAAAGATTCCTCCTGCCAGGATTTCAACGACATGAACTCTTTTTTCTTTGAAAGGACGTGAATAAATGAACAATGAATCCGTTCTAAATGAATCAAACTGTAACAATTTACGACAATTTCGGTCGTCGTGAAGTTACGTTTCCTGATGTGAATAAATCCCGGATGAAAACTTCTGTACATGTGACCATCGAGCCAAAGTGAAACCAGAACTTACAGATTCTGATTTTAAGATCACAGAGTGCAGATCTGTGGGGACGTCTCAGAGACTATGTCCAGGTTTTAGACAGTCTGTGGGGACGTCACGGAGACTACGTCCAGGTTTTAGACAGTCTGCGGGGACATCACAGAGAATACGTCCAGGTTTTAGACAGTCTGCGGGGACGTCACAGAGACTACGTCCAGGTTTTAGACAGTCTGCGGGGATAGTCCCAGAGACTACGTCCAGGTTTTAGACAGTCTGCGGGAACGTCACAGAGACTACGTCCAGTTTTAGACAGTCTGCGGGGACGTCACAGGGACTACGTCCAGTTTTAGACAGTCCTGACTGAGATCATTTCATCACTTCATCCCTGCAGAGTTCATAAAATCGCGTCACAGAAAGAAGACACATCAAAGTCTTCATGGTCGAGCGAGCGCCGCGCCCCGAGACAAGTGCACAGCGTGTTTTTCCAGAGAGATGACTCGAGACGAGAGTCAAGACAAACAAACGGCGTCATGGGAACCGAGCCGGGCTGTACTGAGGCATTCTGGGAAGAGGAAGCTATCTTTCTAACCTCTATCTGTCCACGGCCTCGAGGAAATATTCCCCTTTCTCCCTCTGGAGGTTTGTGGGAAGAGGAAAAAAGCTGATGTCATCCACTTCCAGAGAGAAGAGGAGGAAACGGGCCTCTTGGTTCTTACACAACTCCCACATCCTTTAAGTTAGTCACAGATTTCTTCACATTGTCAAAGAAAACACCTGCTGCTGTTTGTTCAACTCCAAGAAACCGCCTCAGAATATGACACACACACGTCCTCTGAGTCAGACTGTGTGATATCGAGCTCTAAGAAACTTTGTCTGTCCTCATTTAAAGGAGCACATGACAGGAGATAATCGTCCCTATCAGCCTTTAACCATATCAGAGACTTACAGCTACCGTTAGCTTGTGACGCTACATCGCGTGCGATTATATTTAATCCAAGAAGAACAAGATGTTCACGTGTTCATGCTCAGGAATATGCCGACATCCAGACAGTCAGCCACAAACTGCAGACCAAAACTGTTTTTGTACCAGGCTGTAAACATGTTTATTTCTGCTGTGAAGTTGGACATTTGAACATGGGGACTTATGGAGACTGACTTTCTTTTGCATCGGCCTCACATCACGACTACGGGGGTTGCTGCTCATACCTGCTAAAAATCAGCATGCTTTGTGGGTAATGTTACCACAACAATGTTAGCATTTAGCTCACGGAGCTGCCAGCTAGATTCTCTTAGCAATGGCACCAAGGCAGACTGTCAGCGTGTGAAGGACGTGAACCTGGCGGGTTCATAGCACAGGTGCGGTGTGAACATGTTCTTTTCATCTGCACAGGAATGAGGTTTTTTCCTGGAAGAAGCCCAGAGGGGGAACTGTTGCTTATTGTCAGAGCAACATAATGAGGCTGCACGCATGGCGTGCAAAGAAACGTATGTTTGGCTGCATGTGCAGTATGAGTGATAGCATGGCTACTGTCTGTTTGGATGGAGAGCTGCTCTCATGTCTCAGCTGCTGCCTTCAGGGTTTGTGAAGTAAAGAGCCGCCTTTGCATCGCAGCTACATGAACGAGCTCCAGACCAGCAGTGAGCAGCATCCCGGCAGTACTGAGGTGGTTTTCTTGCCAGGTTTGGCTCCTGGCATCCCGACGACATTCTTCACATCAGTCACGTCCAAACTTGAGTCTCCAGCAGGATACCTGACAGCCTATCAGAGGTTTTAAAGATTAAGATGCATGCACGAGATTTGCTGAACCGGAGGAGAACCTCGTATGATTATTATATGTTCAGGTCAGGACTCGGCCTCATGCCCAGCGCGGGCTGCCAGTTAAGCAGGCTGGATATTTACTGTGTGTGTTTACTGTTGGCTGGATTAGATATTATTAAAGGCAGATGTGTCTCAGCTCAGCATCCTGTTTCTTCTCTGCATGTGGCTTCTATTACTGATAATTAGGGACGGCGTTTGACAGCATTTAAAGTGAATGTTGGAGGGTGATGACGAACATTTCATTTTAGCCGTTTATTAAATCTCAGTAATGATCTGCAGTTGCAACAAATGGCTATAAAAAGTACTACCTACGTTAAACTGGATGTTTTCAATTAATGAGCTTAAAAAAAACAGGACAGATAAACGGTTTGATTGGAGTTAATGAATCCCTGCAAACTTTACAGTCTACAGTAATAAAAAAGTATATAACCTGATTAATGCAGGTTATTAAATATTGATTCAATATTTTGGAGTTTAAAGTAAATCTGGCTGCCATGTGTTAGATTTTGAGGTATTTCTTTTGAGGTATCTTTTTATTGCTAACGGGTGAAGAAGCTGTAATGTAATTTGAAAAGATGAGACCTTCCAAACTTTCCCGGCTGCCTCTGACAGCCTGTGGATTGATCTGCATGTAAAGGATGTAACGTGTCAACAGTGACCAACACGAGCTAACGTTAGCTTCGAAACACCCACGACAACACAGTCCAAAGTCCGCGTCATCGGGATCCAGATCCATGTGAAGTCTGAGCTCCTGAAGTTCACCGTGAAGCTCAAAGAACTCGACGTTCAGTTGAATGACCCTTTAACAACCTGACTTACTGCGCTTCAGTCGGCACTGACAAATTGCAATAACACAGGAGTCCATATGTTGGCCTGAGCAGTCGATAAGTCTTCACTGCTAGCTGAAATTCCCCATCAGTCTGAGGGGACCTTTAAAGGTCGGCATGCAGCAAAGGTAAGAATAAATATTAAAATTTACAAGCGAGTGCAGCGAGATAAGAGTCTGTTCTTTATGATTCAGAGCCGAGTGAGCTGCAGCTCAAGATATTTAAGACGTGTGAGAACTGTTTGTACGAGCGATGACAGGTTCAAATAAGTAAAGAAGAATTTCTAAGACACAAAAAGATGCAAGCACCTTCAAAAACTGACACTGATCCACCGAATGATGTTGACTGTCCTGCGCACAGGTGTCAAGTGTAAGGTGTTTACAGTTACAACTCTGGGCTCCGGGTCGGGAGTAGTACGTAACGCTTTACGGCACTAAGTCACACACCACCAACTATTTCACTGATTTTGGTGAAACTGGATCATATTTGATGGAGAAAATGTTTTCTGGTTTTCCCTCTGATGTCCTCCGGCTGCTCCGCCTCAACTCTCTGTGATTTACAGAGTTTATGATGGACAGTGAAGTAAACTGCTGACAGCTGTAGCTGCTGTTAGCTCATGTTAGCTCAGTCTGTTAGCCTGACAGTCTGAAACAAGGCTGAGAGTCCACAGAAATGCTTAGTAGCTCTGTGAGTTTCATGTCAGCATGCTAACAACATTAAGATTCAAATGTCTGGACATTTTACTTGACAGGTAAAAGGATGGACCTGCTGCTGGCGCAAAGATTCTCCTCCACCGCTGGCTACTCATCGAGTATTTTTTTAGTGAGCAGCAGCTCCCGTCATTTGAATTTTCTTCATGAACACAAACGTGTGCGCTCACACTCGCCGAGCGAACCCCCCACCGACACACAGCAGGCTTTACATTGACACACAGCGAGACAGAAAGTAGTCCCCCCTCATTAGGCGTCTTAGCGAGCGCTGAAAGGAGCGTCTATTCACTGGATCTGGTGGGAACACAACAAAAAAAACAACCAACCGTCCAGGGAGGCAACCACACACACACACACACACAAGACAAAGAATGTGTGTGAAGCTTAAATCTCAAGACTTTTCCTCCTCCTCCTCCTCCTCCTCCTCCTCCTCCTCCTCCTCGCTCGGGTTTGTCAAAGAAAAGCCGCCTTAATTCCTCCTGACAGCTGTCAGTCTGACCCCCCTCCATCGGCCTCCATCGGCCTCCATCAGCCTCCATCAGCCGGCTAACATCACAGCGGCTCTGGCTGGTTTCACGTCTGTTTCTTTTTGGACGTCTTCGCTGCAGAAATCAACTTTAAAGTGAATATTAATACAAGCTGCAGTCGATAACTCATGCTGGAAAGTTTGTTGTCTTTGTGTGCTTCTGGTGGTGGAGGCGTGGATGAAGTTTTCAGCGACAGTTGGATAAAGATGGAGTCCAACTGGGCGGTTGCTTCTCTGAACAATAGTTTCTATTGAGGGAAGTGAAACGAGCGGCACGCGGTGGAAGTGATCATTGTTTGACGCGGCCTTGAGTTACTAAGAAATGTGTCACCCTCCTATATTATGATGTTTACATCTATACTTGTGGCCCTCGGTAACCATGGCAACACAGTGCAGGAATAAACACACCTTAAAGAAACATTTTGAATCATGTTGATGCTATGCTGACTTCGCACTTAGCCACATTAGCTACATGCTACATGTTTTAAGCTAAATGTTAATGTCAGCATGACCATGCTAATTTAGCATGTTAGCATGCTAATATTTGCTAATTAGCACAAAAAGACCAACATGCGTCACGATTCAACTTTATCCTGGAATGCTGGCGGGAAGTAAGCTGCTGTGACCTGTAGCTGCTGTTAGCTAATGGCAGAGGAAAAGGCTGAAGAGTTGGCAGGTCTCCGACTTTCTGCCACTCGACAGAAATATGTTCGACTAGCTTGAACTTGAACATGCGTTGCTTTAAAGTTATGTAAGGTCCCATCCAAAGAATGAGCATTTGACCTTCAATAAAAACATTACTGAGAATAGTGGAAATGTCGGGCAGTTTTCATGTGATGGAGTCACGGAGGAATCTGAATCATTTGAGTATGACGGGCCAGCAGGCCAAATACCAGCCAGTCCATCAGGATGAAGCCAAAGCTACTGAGTCAAATAAAACCTTCATGTGCAGGTTGGTATGCTGCCAAACAGGCTGAGAGTTTCCCAGCCACTCAGTGTGTGTGTGTGTGTGTGTGTTCATGTTGTGTATCTCCGGTCTGAATCTCTGCTGTGATGATAAGATATCAGAGGAGGAGAGACAAATCTACTCCACTGCCTGACACTGATCCCAGACATTACCAGCTACACCTGAACTCCTCCACACACCACACAGCTGGACAAACACCAGAACCCACACCCTCATTCACACACACGGTGGTCAGTGTATAGAGAATGCCGCTTCTGATATGACTTCAGGAACAAAAACAGCGTATAGAGAATGAATCTATTCAGTGACTCGTGTTAGATCAGGTCGTCTGCTGATCACAGGGTTGTGATTCGATTCCACCTTCCCCTGTTCGCATTTCAGCGTCCTCGTGCAAGACACGGGACCTTAAACTTACTCGCCTCAGCCTTTGGGATGCAGGAGCAGGAACATTCCTCAACACCCAATCAGAATAGGACTAAAAGTGTCCGTCCTTGCAAATCACAGATGATCTGTGGCTGTTTTCAAATCCTGGGCATCAGATTTACAGAGTTTATGATGGACAGTGAAGTAAACTGCTGCCAACTGTAGCTGCTGTTGGCTCATGTTACCTCAGTTTGTTAGCTGGGCTGCCGGACTGTGATCCCAGGCACGGGAGGAGGAAGAAGAAGAAGAAGAAGAAGAAGAAGAAGAAGAAGAAGAAGAAGAAGAAGAGAAGAAGAGAAAGAGAGTTTCCAGGCCCAGCAGTCAGCAGCCTCTATGGGCCATGTGTCAGGAGGAAAACTGAGTGAAGAGGACAGCTGACGGAGAAGCTAAGAAGAGAAAAGGAAAGTATGAGCAGGCAAGAAGCCGCTTGCGCCGGACAAGAGTAAATCTGGGACCGACTTTTTAGTAGTTGGTGAGAGCTTGGTGAAATAAAAGGCTGAAAGACAGGCCTTGAGCTGGGCTGACTGCTGTTGGACTAGTCAGTAATATTAGCTGCTGCTGTGTCTGCTGCTGGTGACCTGGTTGATGTTTGGCTGTTAGCAAAGTTGTCGACTCGCTAGTTTCTGATCCAAGTAATGTAATCAGAGTAAATGCTAAATGCAGCTGAACATAGTTACACAGTTACACTCTCTGTACGCTCCTTTACTCTGGATGGAACTCTCAGATCTTCTTCATGTTTGACTACCTGTGAATTTAAAAATCTGAACCACGTTAAAGCAAACTTCAGTTTGGGTGGCGCCTGCTGTGTGATGCAGTGACCACGACCTGCACATCCACCGTGTGTCGCTCCCCAGACACACTGACTGGTGACCCACCTGATGAGCCACAAATACAGACGATAATAACCTTTAATTTACTGTAATCTCTGCACACACACACACACACACACACACACACACACACAGTACTCCTGGGTGTAGCTATCTGGTAATGCTTTAAGCAGTCTGTCTCTCGTCAGAGAAAATAAAGTTTTTAAAGTGTTTTAAGTTGTTTGGCTCAGTCAGAATAAATCGGAAAGATCATTACACACACACACACACACACACACACACACACACAGATGCATTATTGTCCCTTGCAGATAAAGTTTCCACCTCATTTTGATTTGTTTGAATTCAGACACATTCTGACGAGGCAAAAAGAGATGATAAAGGATTTGTGATTACAGATTTAACCTGTTCTCTCTGAATAAACGACTGAGTTCAATGTGTCAGATTAAAGAGCTATATTTACATAGTGAAATATATATAATATCATCATTAAATAAGAATTTTTTTATGTTTGTTATCTTAGAGCCAGAGACAGCATGAGTCGTCTTCAGAGTCCGCCATGTGTCACTGTACTGCTGCACAGAGGGTGAAGTGAGGTACATGTTAATATTTATCATGTTAACATGATGAGACAAACATTCATATGTTCAGTGTGAACTCTAATAAACAAACAAGCAAATCTGTGTGATTCCTACTTGAGGGCGATCGAGCTCAGTGCCACAGAAACACTCAAAACAGATCATCTGTCAAAACCTGGACGTGTAGTCTCTGCTGACGTCCTACGGTGTGTTGTTGGACCTTTTAATCTGTTTTGGTTGAACTAACTCCAAGCTGAGAATAATCACTGCAGCCAGAGGTGTGGTGTGTGTGTGTGTGTGTCCATCACTCTCTCACGTACACTCTATGTGGTTAATGAGTCGTTCAGATGCTGTGTGTGTGTTTGTTGTTGTTGTTTCTCCTCGGCTTCCTGAGTGTGTGAGAAAGAGAAGGCGAGTCTTTAGCGCAAATCCTCGCTCTGGAAGATTAATTTGAATTCATCAGGGAGGAAGCTGATTAAAGCTCTGACTTCATGACTCAAACTACGCTGCACCAAAGAATATACGAGTTAGAAAGTTTTCATATTATTGGAGTTTTTCTAACCAGCCAGCTTTATGATGTATTACATGTCAAAAGCGCAGTGTGCCGAGCAGATAACGTTAGAGGACAGACCGCAGTCAGCCTCACAGCGGTGTCTCTGTCCCGAAGGACGTGACAACTGAGCAGCAAGGGTTTATATATCCAGCTGCCTCACAAGGCCAAGACAAGCCGGGTCACCGCAGAAGATGCACAAACTGAAGGTCAGGGTCCAGTGCGGGTCACCGGCCGGGTCCTAGTGGAGGAGGGCCCGGCATGACAGCAATGGAGAGATTAACTGGGCCTCATTCACCTGAGATGAAGAGTCAGTCTGCTGTCCCGTCCATCGTTTAGTCCACACTGAAATATCCCATGCAGCATTATGCAGGCGTTCATGGTCCGGAGGATGAACCCTGCTGGCGTTTCCTCAGGTGCCATGATGAGGCTACTAAAACTATTAGCCTGCTAACACAAACTGAAAGAGAATTATTTCCTACCTGCTTAACATCAACATATTAGCATTGTTAGCATTTATCTCAAAGCACCACGCTGAAATTGACTGTTTGAGTCCAGACATGATTTCCATTCCACAAACATCTTTCTGTCTTTTGGGCGTCGCTCTGTATCGCCAGCCTGACCCGTGTCCGCAATATTAATCAAAGTGTTTGTTTAATCTGCACTTAAACCTGCAGCCAGTGAGAAACGATGCAGGTGGAGAATGTAAAGAATCTGACTGAGTTTCCTTCCTTTGTTGAGACAAATCTCAAGTATTGCAGAAGTAACTAAATATGAAGCACAGAGTGAGATAAAGCTACAGTATGAGCATTATCTGAGGCTGCTGTGATTTTAATATAGGCTGGTTCTTATCGTATTATTATTGATAAAGGAGGCTTAGTACTGCCAGATTAAACACATTAATATCCCACCTAGTGCTATTAATCATTCTCTTACGCATTAATTCACATTTTTATTTTATTTATCTGTTGCCGTGCCGACGTTACCGTCTGTTTCTTCTCTGTCATCAAAGTTAGAGAGGGTTTACTGCAGACGTGCACTACGTCAGTTTAGACGGTCTGTGAGGGCGTCACAGAGACTACGTCCAGATTTTGAGAGCAGTCCCGCGAGGGCGTCACGGGAACTACGTCCGGAGTTTTAGACGATCCGCGAGGGCGTCACAGAACTACGTCGGGTTTTAGACAGTCGGCGGGGGCGTCACGGGAACTACGTCGGGTTTTAGACGGTCTGCGAGGCGTCACAGAGACTCTGTCCAGGTTTTAGACGATCGCGGGGCGTCACGAGACTGCGTCGGGTTTTGGGCTGATCGGCGGGGGCGTCACACAGAGACTGCGTCCAGGTTTTGGGCAGTCAGCGGGGGCGTCACAGAGACTCACGATCCAGGTTTAGACGTCGGCGAGGGGCGTCACAGAACTACGTCAGGTTTTTAGACAGTCAGCGGGGCGTCACAGAACTACGTCAGGTTTTTGAACGGTCTGCGGGGCGTCACAGAGACTACGTCCAGGTTTTAGACAGTCTGCGGGGCGTCACAGAGACTTCGTCCAGGTTTTGAACAGTCTGCGGGAGGGCGTCACAGAGACTACGTCCAGGTTTTGGAGCAGTCTGTGGGGCGTCACCAGGGCTACGTCAGGTTTTTAGACAGTCTGTGGGGGCGTTGCTGCAGCGATGTTCAGATGGTTGCTCCCTTATTTCTGAGCTCAGCTCAAGCTCTTCATCGCCTCAAACGTTCTCTGGCTTCATCTCTGGAGTCATTATGATGATAAGTTTCACCAAATGACGGATTAATCGTTTTCCAAATGCTAAATGTTTACAGCTCCAAATCCACAAAGATGGAGGAGGCAGGATATGTTTGATGTGAGGATACAGTTATTTGCTTCCCTGTCATGGAGACATTCAGAGTTAAACTGACAGAAGTCTTGTGATGAGTGAAGCTGAGCTGTGCAAGTTTAGCAGTCGGATGTTCTGGCAGCTTCATTATTATTCAGTCACTGAACAAAAAGACACACACACACACACACACACACACACTAGCATGAGCATGGTCGATCCACAGAACATCTGTTGTGTGTGTATACTTCAACACACAAATAGCTGCCCTCCCCTCCTCACAGCGCACACACACACACACACACACAATGACTAGTGCTCTGCCTCTTATCAGGATGAGGCAACAATAGATATTTCTGCCAAGCCAAACACTTCCTTCCTCTCCATGACCATCTGAACAAACCTGGAGCTAGCGCCAAATAACTCAACACACACTGACACACACACACACACACACTGACACACACACACACACAGTATATTACAATATCATCACAGTGATGCAGACATTTATTTACAGTGCTCAGACAGATGGAAAAACCAACTGAAGAATTAGCATGTGCAGTCTTCATGTCATTTGATGCTTATGTGAACAGCAACATTAGCCGCGATGCTACGGTGTTAGACCTCCATATGATGCTCACACACCTCAGTGTGTCGCCTATGCTGTGGTTAGCTGCGGTTAGCCGTGGTTAGTTGTTCTGCTACTGGAGCTCGTCAGAAGTTTGGTGATGTGGTGAAAAACTCAATAAATCATAGTTTAGTACTTCTTGTTCAACACGCAGGACGTCTATTGTGCCCATGCATAGTTTTGGAGCCATCATTGGGTCCAACAGTGCCCGTAACATCCAAAGTCAAGGTCTGTCCTGTCTTCCTGAAAACCAACATCATGGCGATGGCGGACCATCGATCTGAAAGTAAATGCGAGTCTGAATAACATCCCACGTGTTCCACGTTTGGGTCATCAGTCACAGCTTGGTATAATTTACCTGATGCTGTTATTTGAACACACACTCTCTTGAACCGGTCCAAATGTAGCCAAACCTGCGGCTGTTTAGCATTAACCCGTCTCTGAGCTTTTACAGATTTCAGACTACCGGCGGCTGAGCGATGGATAACATCCATCTGTGAATGGTATGGAACCATGAGCACACAAACAATGAAGAAACGAGTCTGAGCAGAAAATATTCTGTTATTTCAATGAGAACAAATTAGATCAGACATTTGGCACAGTGTCATAAAACACACACACACACACACACACACACACACACATAGGTATCGTCTGCGTCTTCACTTACTTTGCAGCTAAACATTATGCGTGGTGTCCTTGATTCTTCTGTGTAAGCTGTCTGCTCCTGTTTTGTCTGTACAAATGTAGAAAATAACAGGCCAGGAAACACACACACACACACACACACACACACACACACACTGTACGTCTTAGCACAGACACTAAAATGAAAGGCTTTGTTTGTATTCACGTCTCAGGGGAAAGAAGTTTATTTGAAGCTTACTGCAGGACAATGTAGTCATTTATAAAGGACTTTATTTTGGGGCCATTATTCCCTCCTGCCCAGAGCAGAATTAATGTGGCACTGTGATGTTGATATTATGTATTCAGTAATGTGTGTGTTTTTCTAGTGTATCCCGCTCATGCATTCTCTTATTAAATCCACACAGCAAGTTTCAGCACACTGAGTCTCTGCTAGCACAGCAGCTGAATGTTTGTGGCCTGAAGGAGCAGACGTGAACACAGGACCGCGTCTGAAGATGGAACCAGCTCCACAGACTGAGACCCTGTGTGAGCAAACCCAGTCGCCGGTGGAAACGCTCGCTACTTGGCTGTAATAAAACTAAAAAACTGTTTTGTTTGTGTGAGAAAGTGTGTCTCAGACTCTGAAAGCTGCCTGACCGTAAGCCACCGTGAGGACAGGTTTGATCTGAGAGGGAAGCAAACAACTTGTTTCTCTGGGGGCAGAAAGCATTCAGTCTGTCTTTAAAGGACAAGTTCAGAATTGTAAAGGGCAGAAGCGTCATGTGGACACACACAGATTGTGTGTGTGTGTGTGTGTGTGTGAGACCTGAACGTCCTCTGGTGTCTCCACAAACAAACGTTCAGCTCCAGAGTTAAATTAGGATTACACATTAATAACGGAACAAAACAGGAGATCCAGTTTTAATAAAGAAGATTTTCTGAGTGAATGTTGCAGAGCGGCTTCATCTTTAATTTAACAGGAAGTCCTGGCTCAGGTTGGAGCCTGGAGTTTTAAGACGTGATGTTATTGCAGCATTCTCTGTTCGAATACAGCCGCCAAACCTCAATCACCCCTCACTGTTAGAGAAAACACTTACAGACAGTTTTACTTAAGAATGAAGTCTGATCTCTGAGGATGGACCTCCTCCACCTCCTCCACCTCCTCCACCTCCTCCATCATCAGACCTTCACTGCAGCCCTGAAGACTGTTTCCAACATGTCAGTGAGTCGACATTCATCACCTCTCAAACAATAGAGACACTTCACATCAGAGCCAGAGAAACGATGAGGACTCAGTTCAAAAACGTCAAGTGTGATGGGCGGAGGTGCTGTGTGGACTGAGCTGGAGACGGGTGTGTCCTACGCTTCAGACAGGATCTAATGTACAGACTCATCAAGACTGAGGTGAAAGTTAGACAGTCTGTGGGGATGTCACGAGACTACGTCGGGTTTAGACAGTCTGGTCACAGAGACTACGTCCAGGTTTTAGACAGTCTGTCTCAGAGACTACGTCCAGGTTTTAGACAGTCTGTCTCAGAGACTACGTCCAGGTTTTAGACAGTCTGCGGGGACGTCACAGAGACTACGTCCAGTTTTAGACAGTCTGCGGGGACGTCACAGAGACTACGTCCAGTTTTTAGATAGTCTGTCTCAGAGACTACGTCCAGGTTTTAGACAGTCTTTCCTTTGAATGAATTCTCTGGTTGTGTCTCGTTTTTTGGGGTGTGTGTTGTATTTTTTGTGTCCTTTGTGGTAAAAACACTGGTGGGGAATTTCTTCGTCTCACAAAGGTGTGTGTGTGTGTGTGTGTGTGTGTGTGTGTGTGTCCAGCTTTCTAAACAGTAAAGAGTCCCTCGTTGGATAGTTGTGGGTTGGAGGAAGAAGGATGCAGAGGATGTTATTCTGGGCTCCTCATCAGTGTGTGTGTGTGTGTGTGTGTGTGTGTGTGTGTGTTTAGCTGTGGTTTGAGGCCAGCTGACATTTTAATCAGGACTGTGAATGTTTTATTCTGTGATGTTAACCCGCAGATCAGCCTGAATGGGCCACGGCGGGATGATGAAACTTGAAGAAAGTCTGAATAATCCTGCTACCATTCATCACACACAGAGAGGTGTGGACGTCTCCGCCGGCTCAGAGGCTGCTGGGTGGCTGACTTGGATTTGTGATTTGGATCGGCTTGGAGCCGGACAAAGATCAGGGAGGGGACAACGCTTCCCCTCTTTCAACGGCTACTTGTGTGCCGTCACCGAGCGAGGCACTTAACCTTGAGTTTCCCCCGAGGAGCTACCAAAGCCTGGACGGATACGAGGACTGCTGGCTGGAGAGCGTCTGTGCACGTTAACGTTCCCGCCATGAATTTACTGTAAAAATAAACTTTAAAGACAAATTCATGATGAAAACCTCTTTGTTAACTCGGCCAACACAAAGTGTGTTCATTAATTCTGCAGGAAAGTCGTGACAGTCAGGGTGTGTTCAAGAAGCCAAATCTTCCCATTACGACAACACAGGTTCATAAAAACACACTGTCTGTTAGCAAAGGCTCAGCAGCCTAACGTGGACGTGATGGCAGAGGAGAAGAGAGTGAAGAGGACGACAGTGAGCGAGCAAGAAGCCGCCGGACAAGAGTAAATCTGGGACTGACTTTTAGTGGTTGGCGAGAGCTTGGTGAAATAAAAGGCTGAAAGACAGACGCCGATGGTGAAGCTGCCCAAACTCAAAGAATGACATCCGTCTGATCAGGACGCCTCGTGGACTCGGAGTATTTCAGGCATGTGCAACTGGAAGGAGACCCCGGGGTCGACTCATAACATGCCGGAGAGATTAATTATCCCATCTGGGCTGGGAATGTCTCGAGATCCTGCAGGAGGCCTGGAAGGAGCAAGGGAGCCAGAAACCAGCTAACAAACTGTCTAAAACTGGACGTAGTCTCTGTGACATCCTCGCAGACTGTCTAAAACTGGACGTAGTCTCTGTGACGTCTCAGCAGACTGTCTAAAACTGGACATAGTCTCTGTGACGTCCCAGCAGACTGTCTACTGAACTAAAGAAAGATGGCATTGCACCAAAGAAGTCGTCCAGGATTCACGCCAACGAACGACGCGTTAGTAAATTATTTTAAATCGATGACACAAAACAGGGAAACGCCCGAGAAGCTGCTGACATCGCTGTGCATTGACACTTTTGATAATTAAAACCCAATCAATCCCAATCAAGGCGCCTGTAGGGAACAATGTGATTTGACGTGGAGCTGTGTGTGTTTAATGAACGCGGTGGGAAGTCTGATTTCATTCATTAGCAGTGACGAGGTGACGAGGCCGGTGTGTGTGCAGCTGGATCGGGGCGTAACACCGAGCGTCACCGTGTTTCACCATCGACCGCGTCCCCGTATGACAGATTACAGCAGCCAGTTATATAGGAATCTATGGAATCACACGAGCAGGAGCTCCGTGCATTCCTCAGACAAGTCCAGGTTTGTGAACACTCCAGGCACGGAGAAATCATCCGTCACGCCACTGAATGGTTTATGAAGGTGATCTGAATTTGAATTTCCAGGATGACACTGATTATTTCCAGGATATCTGATCATTTCTCAGTCGAATCCAGGGTTTCCAGGACATGCTGGAAATCCTTACACTTGCTCAGCTCTAAATTCAAAAACAGTTTGACAGAGTACTTGAGTAAATATTCAGGTCTGCACACACACACACACACACACACACACACACACACACACACACACATACACATGTGTGTGTGTGTCAGCATCACTCCATTATCATCACGACAGCAGGACTACCGTTTGAGAGGAGACACACAATGACACAATGCAGCCAGGAAAACAACAATCTGAACACACACACACACACACACACACACACACACACACACACACACACACGCACCACACACACACACAGGAAACAGCAGTCCCACTCGTAGATTGGGGGGGGGTTGAACTCCATAACAGGAAAGGCAGAGGACAATCAGGGGAGGGTTAGTCAGCAGCGTCTTTAATGAACGTCATCGAGCTCGACGCTCCGTCCAATGACTGACACACACACACACACACACACACACACACACACACACACACACACAGTGATTAAAGGTTCTTTTTTGGACGATTAAATAAAAAAAATTCCTCATCTTGTTGAATCACCTCTAACTCTCCTGGAAACCACCTCAACGCTCCAAAACATCTACAAGGATTCCTGGAATGTCTTCAATGACCTTCTTAACTTTTGCACAAACACCTGGAAACTTTTGATGTCCAACAAAACTTCTATAAAAAGCCTTGAAAAAAAACTCCAATGACCACAAAAACGCATAGAATAAAAAAACTTAACTTAACCCTGGAACTTCCCAGGTGACCACAAAATCTGGTCTAAGGCATCCTGGAAAACACCTCCCCAACCACCAAAACCTCTACAAGTCTCCTGGAATGTTCTCAATGACCATCTTAACTCGTGTACAAACGCCTGGGATCTTTTGATGCAAGCAAAACCTCTCTAAGAACCCTTAAAACATATTCAATGACCACAAAAAACACCTGCATAAACTCCTGGAGGGTCTTCAATGATTTTAACTCCTGCACCAACACCTGGAAACTTTTGATGAGCAACAAAACATCTATAAGAGTCCTTGAAACTTCCTCAAGGACCACAAACACACCAACATACCAAATGACCACATAAATCTGATCCAAGGACTCCTGGAAAACACCAAAGCCTCTACAACGACTCCTGGAAATTTCTCTTATTTTTTGTACAAACACCTGGAAACTTTTGATGACCACCAAAAATCCTTGAAACACCTTCAATGACCACACCTGTATCAATAACAGTGATCCTGGAACTTCCCATAAGACCACACAGATCAGGTCCAAGGACTCCTGGAAACTTCTCAATGACTTTCCAGACCTCCTCAGAGGAAACACAGCAGCATGAGTTCTAACATGTTAAAGTTCTGAACATGGAGAGCAGTGAAGCGGACCGGTCCGGTCCATCTCACCGTGAACTCACCGCGCTCAGTCTGTCTCCGTTAATCCGGTTCGAGCTGCCGTGGGTCCGGTCCGGTCGGTTCGGGCTCGGTGTCACCTGAAGGCTCGGCACGTTATAAACAAAGTGAACACATGTGGGCTGAACTCAACTCTCCGCGAGCCGCGAACGCAGCTGATGAGGAGGAGGAGGCGTTCACGGTCCGCTCGGAAGATCCGACCTCCGAGATCTGAGAGGTTGTAGGACGGTTTCAGCCCATTTGATGATAAATAAACTCACAGAATTCAAATATTTACACCTAAATATGTATATTAAACATAAATAAGCAAAGTATGTGTTCAGAATATATGAATGATACATAAGACATTAAACATTAAAGATGTGATAAAATAGCATCAAAACTGATAAAAGCGGGTAAAAAAAATAATATTCGAACTCTGATTTAGTGAAGTTTACTAATAAAAATAACTTGTTACATTCACTGACAGTATAAAGAATGGAACCACACCCACCTGTCAATCAAAGCGTCCACGCTCTTAATCCTGCATGACTTTAAGCCTTAATATAATGTGAACAGGTGAGTTGTATATAAATTCACCCTCAGTACAGTTGTCACGAACGGGGAAATTAGCTATAGAGACCAAAACTGTTTTTTGTACCAGGCTGTAAACATGTTTATTTCTGCTGTGAAGTTGGACATTTGAACATGGGGACTTATGGAGACTGACTCACTTCTGGAGCCAGCCTCAAGTGGACGTTTGATGAACTGCAAGTTTTTTGGACTTTGGTAGAGAAAGACAGAAAAACTGTTTTTGTTCGGTCAGATGATTCATAGGGCAGAAGAAGATCTTTAAAGCTCTCATCACACAGTTTGTTTGTGGACTCACCTTGTGTGTTACACCAATGACAAAAACCAGAAGAAGCTAGTTTCTAGCTGGATGTCAAAGTACTTTAGTACCACAAGTACTCTGATTAATACTCAGACTTTATTTAGAATACAGTACATCATCAATCAGTTTATTTACAGTTTAGCATGAAAAGAATCCACAAAGTATCAATCAGCTGTTAACACGGGAAGTTTAAAGCTGCACAACATTTCTTTCTCCTTTTAAATATCTAAAGTTTCCTTGAAGAGTCTCCACGTCTCTAACTGTGTGAAAGTCACGTCCCTGTTTCTTTCTGGATTCGTCATCTTTTTTTTCTGCATGAAAAACTTCAACAAACCAAAAGAAGACGACACTTTCAAACTGTTTCTGTTCCTGAGCGTTCGTCTGTTGCTTTATTTCCCACAGCACATGGTGACAGCAAACACACCGACAGTCCTTCCAGCCAGCCACTGATTCATAAACCAGAGCGCCACCTGCTGGATCACTGCGCCAGCACAGACTGAGACACTTACAACCATCTACAGACGGTGACTGTCACTTTAAATCACTAATTTACATATTTAAACTTCAGAAAACCTGAAATACTGAAAATAATTCAGTTAACAGTGACAGCTGGCTAAACTAGTATAAATTACAAATACATTATATTATATTATATTGCTGCTCTTCACACATTAGGACTCAGACACTGTCGGATGATAACATGAAACTTTATTATGATTAATTCACTGAATACATTTGACAAGTTTTTATCATGTTGTATAAAATGTTATGAAATGATTTTCAGGTTCCTGCATCTCTTATAAAAAATCTTTCACCTCACCAGCTCGAGACTCTGGAAGGATCTGTCAGCCCAACGTGGGACGGTTATTGCTAAGAAACAAAGATATATCTCCAGGATTTGAAGCTCTCAAATATCTTTTATATTTATCAGGGACAGACAGACTCCGTCAGATATGGCTTGGTCATATTACACAGCGGAGACGCCCCCATCACAGCTCAATGTCCTGACTGTGTTTGAATATTAATTTGTCTGTAGAGTACAGATTTGGGAAGAAGGGGGTAATTGTTTGGGTTGGTATTTACCTTGATCCTCTGAACATGAATAAATAAAGTTTTAAAATTCTTTAAAAAAACATGTCAGACGGCTGAAAACTGAAAACTGAAAGTCTGTTTGATGGAAACCTGGAAGAAATGAAAACATTTCACTCAAACATATGAAGAAAAATAAACTCAGCTAAAAGTTATTCATCATAAACAGACAGTAAACTGAATATGTACAGTTTTATTAAGGCTTTGTTTGGTCATTGAATGCACCACGATGCTGGTGTTCCTGCACTGTTCAGACACTGAGAGCAGAACATGCACTCTGTTCATAAACCTTCAAAATAAAACGTGGAGCTGAAGTCATGACCTCCCACGTCACACGTTGGTTTACGGACACGAGAAAGGCACTTCATGGACGAGAACAGAGGCCGCCGCAGATTTAAATTTAACACAGCTAGTTTAAGAGATAATAAACATTCATGATTGTATGTTTTAGTGATATTCAGGTAATAATGATCCGAGAGCCAGAGAACACAGATCCATGGAGGTTCATCGGACGCATACAAAGTGTTACTAACTTATTTATATATATTTACAAGACTAGTTATTCTGATGTTCACTGTCTGAACAAACTGAACTAAATACAAAATAAAAATGTTTGCTTGATGTTTATAAAGTCTGTTCAGGATCACAGGACGTCAAGTATCGATGTTCTGTCACGGGACTTCATCTAACCGTCCACGTCGGGTCCTTTAAAGTTACGTAACATTACGTACGTGACTCTAACCTGATGACGTTGTGATGGAAACTTGCAAAGTCACATAACTTGTTAAAATACGTATTTTAACCCAAAGCATCATATTTTCCTCAACCTAACCACGTAGATTTGTGGTGAACGTTTCACAGCGTTAACACCCGGAGGGTTGTCACGTTAACAGTCGGTACTTGACGACCTGAGATCAGGTCACGTTGCTTTAAAGGCAGACGAAGGTGAAGTCAGCACAGAGTTTGTTCATGTTCATGCAGGAGGTCAAACACTGCCATGTGTTTCATCACGTACACGTCACGTGACGTAAAAAAGGTTGTCTGCAGCAGTCGGACGAGACAAACAAACCCAGAATTTTCATCCTGAGACCGCGGCGTGTCCCGCGTGAAACCAAAAGTCGACGCTGACGTATTTTAAGTTTTAAGTTACGTAACGTTTCGTACGTGACTTCGGAACTCGTCGCAGTAACAACATGCAAGTTACTAAACTTGTAAAATACTTGTTTTAACCCAAACCAGTCTTTGCTAAACATAACCAAGTAGTTTTATCATCAGCCCTAAACAAACATTCACGTTTTAAAAGGCGTCTCGTAGATGAGACGTTAAAGGACAACTTGAAGGTCGTCACGTAACATGTCGGAATTTGATGACCGGAAAGTAAAGTGAGCACCGAGCAGAGGTTCAGTCCACGAAAAGTTAAAGTACAAGTCGAGTATTTAAAGTTAGTCGTAGTACAAACTGTAAGTATTACATTTATGGCTTCTTCCCACAGAAATGTCGACTTTGGACTCGACAGTGAAAACGTCTGAGAATCAGCTCAGAGCTGCAACAACAAAGATCATCTGCTGTCATTTAGAAATACAGAGGAGATGTAAAAAAGTGAGCACCAAATATTTTCAGCCTGACGGATCAGGAAGGATTAATAGTCTAAATGTTGATATTTGACGTTAACATTATAAACCCACTTTACGCTGCTACAATCGTTCTTTGGTGAATACACGTGGGTACGTTAAATTATGATTACATTTTTCCACCTCATGATCCAAACCACACATGAACAACACGTCTTCACGTTCCTTATAAAATAGAACACGCAGAGGGATATTTGGTGGTGAAGATTTTGTTCTCCATCCCGTAAACGAAGTAGCTGTAGTCTTTCCCACCGTACATGTAATAGGCGTGAGTCAGCGGCACCATCTCGATGGTCTGACGCTACGGACAGAGAGGAAACAAGAAGTCAGCATCAACACGTCAGGAGCACTCCGACAGCTTTTATGATTTTCTTTAGAGAAACTTAAACATTGTTTTTGTGTCTCTGTGGAGTAGTTTTGTCTCGTACTTCTGTGTTTCTTTGTAGTTTTCTGTGTTTCTTTGTAGTAGTTTTCTGTCTCTGTAGTTGTTTTGTGTTTCTTTGTAGTTTTTTGTCTTCTAGTGGTTGTTCTGAGTGCAGTTGTGTTGATTCTTTTTGAGGTTTTTTTGTCTTTTCAGTTTTTGCATCTTTTGCAGATCTTTTGTTGTTTTGTGTCTCTGTAGTCTTTGTCTGTCTCTTTTATCTCCTTCAGTGATATTTTACAGGTAGAGATAAATCACGTGTGACTACAAAAAGACCAGTGGACTAATAAATATGCTGTCTTCAACACAATGCTGACATAGCATTCAGTGTACATCACCAAAACACTTCACACAGCAGTGTCTGTTTTTGTAAATGAACGTGTGTGTGTGTGTGTGTGTGTGTGTGTTTGTTTTGTACCTGCTGCAGGATGCGGCTGGTGGAGGTGAAGCGACTGAGGTGTTCGTTAATCAGTTTTGCAGAGACGCTGCAGATTTCCTGATCGGGGAAACCCTGCAGAGGATACACCTGAGGACCAAGGTGAGAAAACAGCGAAGGTAATGCTTACACACTGACGTTCAGCAGGTGTAATATTTGCCACGTTTACGTGCCACTGAAATGAATTCAAATGAAAGTTTGTTTTTTACCAGAACGCTCTCGTCGACAAAGAGAGGACTTCCTGTCACCTTCTCAAACTTCTGATCAGGAAATTCAGGCTGACGGTCTGGAATGAAATCCTCAATGTTGTTCTTCCTGCACAGACGAGAAGACAAACAGATGTGGAGAATTAAATAGAAGATTTTATGTTGGTATGAAGGTATGTGTCTTTGTCGTACCATGTCACGGTGAGCTGGATGAAGTGCAGAAGGTTCTGGTTGCCGTGACAAACAGTGCAGGTCTTGTAGCCGTGGCCGTGACAGGAGATACACCTGGAGGAGGAAATGTTCTGTTTTTATACGAACATCAGAGCAAAACATGAAGGAAAGTGAAAGATTATGAGAGGAGTAAAAAACACACGAGGACTGCAGATGACTAAAGGCTTCGATAAGAATGAAAATAATGAGTCACATGGTCACCAGATCTCAGCCCAGCTGATTCCCTACGCGAGGTTTTGGAGTAACAAACAAATCTGACTGTTATAAACTGCCGACCCTGTTCAGGTACAGACAGTTCCTCCACGTACCACTAGAGGGCGTTCTAATGTGTCTCGCCAGTCATTCCAGTGGTCGGTGTTGCTTTGAGCTTTCTGGTTTCACTAAAGGTAAATTAGCTCTCAAATTAAATCAATGAACTGATAAATGAACATTTTTCTTCATGTTGATTCCTCGTGAACGGACAGACGGATGAACGCAGGTCGTAGTCAGTGTGGACTGGATGAATCGAACGCTTCAGCAGTAGAAGTAAGTCTGACACTATCATGATAGCTGTTTTATGGACGGGTGAAACAAGGCCAAGAAGCAAAATCAGACAGACAGACAGACAGACAGACAGGCTGACAGACAGACAGACAGACAGGCAGACAGACAGGCGGGACTCTCACCTCTTACGACCACGGCCATGACAGGAGGTGCAGCGTGAGTTCCTGCGGTGACCGTGACCGTGACAGAACGTGCAACGTTTCTGCAAAATCAATGTTGAATATTTAAAGAAATGTTTTTGTTTTGAAACTGAAAGGCAGAAAGAGACAGAGAACCTCTGATCAACAGTTAAATATGAATGTGATGAATCAGCTCTGTCTCTGTTAACACATTTACACTTTTCTTCCATCTTTTCAACAAAACAAGAAAATCATTTCAAAAATCATCTTGAAACAAACTCACCATTCCTCGACCGTGACAGCCCACACAGCGAGTTCTTCCACAGCCGTTACACTTGTGACACACCTGAGAAATACAGAAACATCAGTTACTCAAAGAGAAGATTTAAAACTGTAAGTCAGCCGAGAACACAAAGAACAGCAGATCCAGAAAACAGAAAGCCCGACGGTGTGAAATAATAAAAAGAAGAGCTGCACCTTCACGAAGGACGAGTGCGGAACGACGATCTTATCCACCCGGTCGGTGTATCTCTGAGGCAAAGACACGGGAACGTCCCACGGCGGAGGACTCACACCGTACTGAGGACCATCAACCATCTGCCCTGTTTGAAGACAAACACGGCAGTGAATGTTGGCCCCATTTCACATTCATGGGTTGGTTCTAGAGTTTGAGAGGTTTGAACCTGGAAAGTCCTTGAACAGCCTTGAATGTGATGTTTAAGAACCCTGGTATCTTCCAAAGTCAGGATCTTTTTAGTACTGCCGATACTGTGGTAAGAAAACTGACTGTAAACATGTTTATTTCTGCTGTGAAGTTGGACATTTGAACTGTGACTTATGGAGACTGACTCACTTCTGGAACCAGCCTCAAGTGGACGTTAGAGGAACTGCACTTTGTGTTTGCTTCATTCCACAGCAACGAACATTGCCACATGATGCTGAACCAGACTGGACTCGAAGGTCTAGTGTGTGAGATTTGGTGGCATCTAGCGGTGAACTGAACACCCCTCACCTCACCCCCACCCCTTCCAAGCTAGTGGGTGAACCTAAAGTGGGTTTGAAACTTTCAAGGCTCTTTCTAAGGTAACGCAACTTTGATAAATTCTTATTTTCAGGTGATTATACACAGATGGAAACATGCTTATGACTATTATATTCCATATTTAGCCAATAAAAATTCTGCTACATCTCACACACTGAACCTTTGAGGCTTCACTACTGTGGCCACATCTTTACAAAAACCATGAAGATCCTGGAAGAAGCTCTCGACGAGCGCGTCTTGATCCAGAGATGAAATGTTTTAATCACTGTTTAATTGCTGCTGTTTACAGTTCACCATATATCGTTTTATTTGAATGTATTATGCAAATTAAATTATCTGCAGGTGTTTGCCAGGTGAGTACATTTTTACCGTTGTAGGGTTCAAACTGCCAGCCGCTGGTTCTGGTCTCAGTGTAGGTCTCCAGTCGATACTGCAGAATAAAGAGGCAGTAGTCAGTATTTTGAGATGTTCTGCAGGTATTACATGAGTTTCTACAGTTCTGTTATGCTGGTTTATTCATGCAGCCATCTGTGGGACAGACATGCTCCTACCCTGAACACGGTGATGGGCTTCAGCTCTTTGAAGGTGAGGTTCCTGGCAGGTTTGGAGCTGTACCTCCATTTTGATTCCACAAACTTGAGCAGGGCGTCTCTGGCTACGTCCTCCGATATTGCGGGAACACTTGAGGAACAAACATACAAACAATCCTTGATGCCATCGTACCTTTATATTCCATATTTGTATTTAGATCAAATACAGAATCATCAGCAAAGAACTTAAATAAATAAAATGAATTATTGATGCATTACTTGATGTTGGGCACCAGAGTGTTTCTGTTGAGTTCAGGTTGGGGGTTGTAGGCAGGCGGTGGTGGGTACAACGGGTTATCACCCTCTAAACAACAACACAAACACACAGGAGATGAAGGCTGGGAGATGTTTAAGAATAAAACAAGAGAAAGGAGAGGAGAACCCAAGACTCACCTCCTCCTCTGTGACCCTGATATCCATGTATGTCATCCAGCCAGCCAGGAGGGGGCGCTGAAGGTCCCTCCTCTGGTATGTTTGGATCAAATGCACCTGAAAAGATAAATAAAGAAGAGTTTGTGTTGTTGAATCAAAAAGTCCATCCTCTGAACCTCCGTCAAGCCTGTGAGGGCAGAGTGTTGGTGTTTGTTTTGGACCACTGTTGTGCCAGAACCGGAGCTCAGCAAGCAGATAAGAGGAGAAGAGAGCGAAGAGGACGTTGACTTCACCAAGCTCTCACCAACCACTAAAAAGTGGTTGGTGAGAGCTTGGTGAAGTAAAGGGCTGAAAGACAGACGCCGAGCTGGGCTGACTGCTGTTACAAGTGAATTTCCTCCTTAGTAGTATCAATAAAGTTCATCTTATCCTAATTAATTAAAACGAACGACAAAGTTTAGATATTTGACTTAATTATCCAGTGAAGAGCTGAAAACATCATTTATTTGTAATAAGGAGACATTTACACATGAAACAAACAGAAATATTAAACTTCCATCAAGCTTTCAACATTGTTTTTGTCTGTTTGAGGTTTGGACTGGAGCTTTTTTAATTCTTTTTCTTCACCATCATTCATCTTGAAGTAACTGATATTCAAATGGAAACATTAATTCACCTTTTTTGTGACAACTTTCTTCAAATTTGCACTTTATTTGAAAAGAAACAAACACACGATCCTTCTTCCCCTCTGACGCTGACCTTCTTTCTGTATCCGTCTCTTCAACGTTAAGCTCTAAAATCTTGATTCAGACCTTTTCTTCCCTGATGTCCTCACACATGTTTTGATGTCTCTGTAACGTGCTCAGTGTTTCTGTCAGCGTGGCAGGAAGGGAGGAGGATGCATTCTTTAGGAGGCCGTCAGGAAACTGCTTACAGCCCGGAGTAACAAGAGGCGCTCGCACACAAAAGAGCACGATTACATTACAGAAGATGTTCATTTACACGCTACGAGCCACCCTGACTCAGTGCAGGCTCAGAGGGGTGGATGCAGTCCACGATCAGGCAGCTGGATTAGCCAATAAAGTCTGTTTACACAGTGCATGCATGCAACTGTCTCTACGTTCAAGTCTCACTGATTAAATTCAAGGCCTCTGATGTCCTGAAACACTGACTCAGCCCGAGATGCCAGGAGCCAAACCCGGCAAGAAAACCACCTCAGGCTGCTGTATTCGCTGTTAGACTGGACACTGCTGGTTCAGAGGTTCTGCTCAGTCACTGGAAGGTAGACGCTGATGTTAGCCAATCAATATCCATGTCAAGTCCCTCCATATCTAAATGTTTTAACAGGAAACGTAAAAATGAGGAACTCTACTCCCCATTTCAGGGAACAAATTCCTTGAAGTTCAGTTTGAAGAGCAGATTTGTGAATTTGAGGCTTCAGATGTCTCGTGTGGCTCAGCAGCATCATGTTGAGATCACTGTTATCGATCATGGACAGTCCAGAGGAGTTATTTAATGTGTCCCGTGTTCAATGTGCAGTAAACTTAACTCTGCAGAGTTAATTATCAGGTTACTTTGAGGGTTCAGGTATTATTTTGTAACAGTCTCATCTTGGTTGCACAAAATACAATCAGCAGATTTGCTGCTGCGTAATTATCACCTGTCCGTGAGCACCTTTACTGTGCAGACAGAGCTGAGTGTACGTCATGGATAGCAGATGGTCCATGTGGGCTGACTGGATAATAATAATGGGCGATTTCATCTAGAATGGCAAAATATGAACAATGTTTACAGGAGCGCACCTTCGCCAAATAAAGTGAACAACAGGTGGAACAAAGGTGTCGACCTGCGCACCTGACCACCGCATCGCACAACTAGTCAAGGACGCGACAAACAGTCTCTGAGAGGAGTTCATACGGAGATAAATGACAGAAAACAACATTATTTTTCTTCTTATCAACGGTCGGACATTTCCACTCCCTCCTCTGTCCACGCAGGACAAACTCCACCGTGAACGGAGTTTCTGCTCACGCCCTGAGTGTGTTCATGGTTGTTTTTTTAAGGTTTGGTCTCAGTGGATTCAAAGCTCTGCAGGCTTAACAGAGCAGCTAATCCCTGATAGAGTAAAACTTCAACGTTTGTAACAGCTGTCATCGCGGCTCAAAGAGGCCCGTGCATTTCATAAGCTGTGCTTAGAGCACATGGTACGACTCGACTCCGCTCAACTCCACCCGCCCAGCGTAGGCCGAGCTCATTATCAGTTGGGAAACATGTCGGAGCTTTACCTGGGTGCCGGGTGTTTGTAACCGGGCTCAGCAGCTTCTATGGAGAGAGAGCGAAGAGGACATCTGTCCTCAGCACCAGCACCAGTCTGCGGGGACGTCACAGAGACTTACAGCTTACAGTCGACTTAATCCCACCACCTGACAGGTGTGGCAAATCAAGACTATGACACAGGTGTGTCTTTATCAAGGTGAGCCAATCAGAGGCGGAGTTTGGCAGGTCATGACTTCATTGACATTTGAAGTTCAATCAGGACGACTTTTAGTTTGCAAGCTTCGACCTGTCGTTAATTTGTCTTTCCGTCCTGACATTTACTCCTCTCACGCCTCACGATCATTTCCTCTCAGCCGACGCCCCTCCATCATAAAACTCAAGACTCAATCATCTGTTGTCGTTAACAATCCTCCCCCGATGAACAGATCAGTGTCTAATAAACGTCCTATTTCAACATAACACCGCATGTTTTCTAGTGGACTTTTATGTGAAAATCCAAATTATGCCTGATGTTTAATCAGTGAATATTTACAGAGTACAGATTACAGACTTTCTTCATATAAACACTGAGCTGTTATCGTGTGGGACTCCTCATACAGAGTTTATTTGGAAGAACAAACAGCGGTGTGTTAACTTATTAACTAATCTGCACCTTTAAAACTTTATTTAAACTTTATAATCTAAATCTGTGTGAACGTCGCTGAACAAACCGAGCGTGCTCAGACCTGCCAACAGAACCTCTATGGGCCTCACAGCAGGCTGTGTGTTCCACATCAGTCCATCCTGTCATAAACATAAACATGTTTAACATCATCAACAGGAAGCAGGACAACAGATAGTTACTATGGTAACAGCTGAAAAAACTGTATCTGACCAAGCAGTTCTTATTTAATTAACAGTAAAGTAACAAATTTAACTTTATGGATTATGTTATTATATCAGAGGACCTCAGACGGCCTGGTTGCCCAAACGAGCCACCTGTGACCACACCCACCTGTCAATCAAAGCGTCCACGCTCTTAATCCTGCATAACTTTAAGCCTTAATATAATGTGAACAGGTGAGTTGTATATAAATTCACCCTCAGTACAGTTGTCATGAACGGCGAAATTAGCTATAGAGACCAAAACTGTTTTTTGTACCAGGCTGTAAACATGTTTATTTCTGCTGTGAAGTTGGACATTTGAACGTGGGGACTTATGGAGACTTGGGACTAGTTACATATTACTTTTTATTTTACCCAAGAGGTCGTGACCCGCCATGCCCTGCTCCTGATTGGCTTATCCAACAAGAGCAGTCCTCGCCAGTAAACGCTGTTTTACAAAATAAAACTGCACTTTTACTGTGAGCAGTCCAGGAACAAGATGTTTACTCAGCGTGACACCTGTCAGGTAGACGGACTGCACTTCAACTCGTGAAAAATTGGTGAAAAAAAATCAAAATATAATTAAAAATCAGCTTCACGTGAAGTTTTTAATCAAGTTTTATGTGTCAAATCAACCAATTAATATAAAAGCGTTGGCGTCTCAAACAGAAAAACAACCTGAGCAAACACCAAAGAATGTGATGTTTTCACACAGCAGCCTCATATTACAGAAATGTACACAATAGCAGCTTGATTGAGACGCTTCCGAGGCAGCGTGCAGCTCTTTATAGCGTGCGTCATGATTTTTTACTTTCACTGTTTTTCACCCAGCGCTTGGATAAAAATACACCCCTGGACACAATACCTCGAGCTTAGGGATAAAAATATCAGCGAGAAGGTGTTTCCCCGACAAGATCTGGGCCGAGATGGATGGAGTGTGAGAACGGCATGAAGGAGGGAGGGAAGGAGGGAAGGAGGGTAGGAGTCATTAGGAGGGGAGAACAAAGCCGAGCGTTCAACTGGACAATGCATCCAAAACACTCCTGCAGACTCCACACAGCTCAAAGATCTGTTTACAAGTCAGTTTGAACTTTAGATTGTGACAAAGATGAAAGAACACAAGAACCAACTAAACTCTCCAGATGAAGTGAATCTGTGAACACACAACATGTTCATGTTCAGTCCGTCCACCTGACAGGTGAGGCATGTCAACACGCTGAGTTACAGTTTGTCACAAAGACTACGTCCAGGTTTTAGACAGTCTGCGGGGACGTCACAAAGACTACGTCCAGGTTTTAGACAGTCTGCGGGGATGTCACAGAGACTACGTCCAGGTTTTAGCTAACGGTTAGCTGCCCCATGGCCCCCAATGCATCTGTCTATTAACGCCCCTGTGACGTAACAACGTCTTGTTGTTAAAGCAATTAACTTTTGACGTTATGACGTAACACTGGTCGCGTTTTCTTTTTCTCACGTGGCAGCAACACGTCACAAAAACACAAAGAAGTACTAATTTGACGTCATAATGAGACAACATGAGGAAGAAGACAGCACACACACACTTTAACCACACACACTGTGTCAAACTAAACTAACACGGGCTGGTCCGGGTCAGCCCCTCTGCACACACTCACGTTAAAAACAGGGACTATAAAGGAAAAAGAACCGGACCGGACCGGACCGGACAGTCTGGACTCGGTATGGTTCAATGCTCACCGAGGTCTTCATCCTTGTTGTCCATGTCTCAGCTCCTGTTGTCGTTTGGCGCGAGTGAAGCGGTGTAGTAACGAAGCCACTGCAGTCACGTCACTGAGAGGCATGAGCAACTTCCGCTTTTGACTATAAAAATAAAAGCCTGAAAAGATAAATTCATAATTTTGTCCAAAAATATATAATAAGTATGTGTGACTGTCTAAAAACTGGACGTAGTCTCTGTGACGTCCCCACAGACTATCTAAAAACTGGACGTAGTCTCTGTGACGCCACCACAGACTGTCTAAAACCTGGACGTAGTCTCTGTGACGTCCCCGCAGACTGTCTAAAACCTGGACGTAGTCTCTGTGACGTCCCCGCAGACTGTCTTAAACCTGGACGTAGTCTCTGTGACGTCCCCGCAGACTGTAGAAAACCTGGACGTAGTCTCTGTGACGTCCCTGCAGACTGTCTAAAACCTAGACGTAGTCTCCATGATGTCCCCGCAAACTGTCTAACACTTGGACGTAGTCTCTGTGACATCCCTGCAGACTGTCTAAAACCTGGACGTAGTCTCCATGACGTCCCCGCAAACTGTCTAAAACTTGGACGTAGTCTCTGTGACATCCCTGCAGACTGTCTAAAACCTGCATGTAGTCTCCGTGACGTCCCCGCAGACTGTCTAAAACCTGGACGTAGTCTCCGTGACATCCCTGCAGACTGTCTAAAACCTGGACGTAGTCTCTGTGACGTCCCTGCAGACTGTCTAAAACCTGGACGTAGTCTCTGTGACGTCCCCACAGACTGTAGAAAACCTGGACATAGTCTCTGTGATGTCCCTGCAGACTGTCTAAAACCTGGACGTAGTCTCCATGACGTCCCCGCAAACTGTCTAAAACTTGGACGTAGTCTCTGTGACATCCCTGCAGACTGTCTAAAACCTGGACGTAGTCTCCATGACGTCCCCGCAGACTGTCTAAAACCTGGATGTAGTCTCTGTGACGTCCCCGCAGACTGTCTAAAACCTGGACGTAGTCTCGGTGACTCCTGCCTCCTGGCTGAGGACAGATATTTGGTCCAGACTGAACTCTTTATAATATTATTTACAGACTCAACACTGACAATAAAGGCGTTCTATGAAGTGACTTTGAAATAAAGTTTATTGTTGGACGTCCGGCTGAAGTTTGAACAGAACAGTGATCAGGGTTGGAACGATGAAGTCGACGGTGTGTTTGATAATCATGATGCACGTCAACATAGACCTAGCTGTCATTTAAATACAAAGCTCCTTTAGTTTTATTCTGAAGGAAACTTCTCTGGACTTCCTGTCCTGACTCTCTGCTTGTGACTGACTTGAAGCAGCTGCTGGCCGCGCCCATAATGTTTACATTAATATAAAGATTATGCAATAACTCTGATTGCATAATCTTTATATTTCTGATATTTGGTTAAATTCAGTCCTGTACACACACTGTGACTCTGCTGCAGCTTCAAAACATCCAACAGCTGATTACAAACTGAGTTTTATTAAAGTATGACAGCGTGGGCTGGAATGTGAGCTGTCCATATGTTGGCATTCAGAGTTACATTACTGAGGGTGATGGCAGAGATTTATTTATCTCACAAGAGCAGCAGCCTGTTACACACAAATAACAGACCATGAAAGCGGGATCGACCAATCAATTCAATTTTATTTATACAGTGCCATATCATAACAAAAGTTATCTGAGTCAGAGTCGAATATTCAACAAATTCCTGCATTTACTGAAGCCTGTGACGACGCCTACCTGTAACTTTAAACCTTAATGTGAATATAGAGGAATGTTCTGACCTCAGCAAAGAGAGTTTTTATATTAGTTTTATAATTATATGTCATTTTCATGACATTTCTAATGTCTGCTTCAAAACAGAGGTCTTTTGGTGTCATTTAGCTCAGTTGGTAGAGCAGCCGCCCCGTGTGTGAAGGCTCAGTCCTCACTGCAGCGGCCCAGAGTTCAAATCCAACCTGTGGCTCTTTCAGCATGTCATTCCCATCTCTCTCTCTCTCTCTCACATTCCTGTCACTCTTCAGCTGTCTCTATCAAATAAAGCTCGAAAAGGAAAAAATATCTTTAAAAAATAAATAAATAAAAAATTGAGGTCTGTTGACATTCAGCTCAATGAATATTAGTAATGCACTGACAGAAAGATTAGTTTTACTTCATGTTTTTGGGGGGAAACACAGAAAAGTTCAGTTTTAAAACAGCAAGAAGTGTTAATGCCTATATTCTTTCAGCAGCAGCTAATATTACTGACTAGTCCAACAGCAGTCAGCCCAGCTCGGCGTCTGTCTTTCAGCCTTTTATTTCACCAAGCTCTCACCAACCACTAAAAGTCAGTCCCAGATTTACTCTTGTCCGGCGGCTTCTTGCTCGCTCACTCTCTCCTTTTCTCTTCTTAGCTTCCTCCGTCAGCGTCCTCTTCACTCTCTGCTCCTCTGCCATTATGTCCATAGAGGCTGCTGAGCCTGGTTACATTGACCGGCTCTTGTTCAAATCTCCTTTGCTAACAGACAGTGTGCAAAACAAGCTAACGTTAGCTTAGATATTGAGTCTGCTGATGTCAGTGAGCTAACAGCAGCTACAGCTGTCAGCAGTTTACTTCACTGTCCATCATAAACTCTGTAAATCACAGAGAGTTGAGGCAGAGCAGCCGGAGGACATCAGAGGGAAAACCAGAAAACATTTTCTCCATAAAATATGATCCAGTTTCACCAAACCCGGAGCCCAAAGTTACATAGTGTGAGAACAGACGTACGAATGACAGAGACACCGTTCACCTGATCACAGGTCAGTGTGGATCAACAGGAGGTAAAAGATGTTAGTTTTTCAGTTTATGTTGACTTGTTTCAGTACGACACTCATTTGTTCCACTTTTTCCGCTGGTACGTGAACGCCGCGTTGACCCGGATGTTTACGTCAGTTGTCTTCTCCCAGCAACAGAACCGGACTGTTAGCTTCTTCTGCTGAGCTCTTGGGCCAGATTCTGCGCACATAACCGAACATGGTACGACGAGATGACTTCATAACATATGTTTCATTAACATGTTCACATTTCCGCCGCGACTGTTTGAATAATTAGTTAAAGTAAATCGGGATTTTAACGTGTTAGCTTCACAATGCTAGCCGGGCGTTGTCAGTGTTTATAGCGCTGTACAGTTAGCTTAGCTCAGCCTAGCTTCAGTCTTCAGGCTGTTTGGACAGCTCGGTGTTGTTTGGTGTGGCTAACTGATGCTAACTGGTGTTTTCAGGCTGAAGTGGAGGAAACTCTGAAGAGGATTCAGGGGCAGAAGGGAGTGCAGGGGATCATCATCGTCAATTCAGAAGGTGAGACGGCTCCAAACATTCATTAATCAGCAGTTATTGTTTCATTTACGACATTTCTGATGCAGGTTGTTCATTTAGCGGCCTGACTCTGGCCCCGTCACACCCATACATTATTATTGACACTGCAGCAGCACAGAGACTTCAACAAAGTTAGTCAAAGGCAGGCTTGAGGTTGCCAAGCAACCAGGGTCAGCTGCAGGTCAGAGTAATTAACTGCAGCTGTGCTCTGTCTGTGTGTGAGTGACTGCTGAGAGACACAGAAAATCTCTAAATGAACCCCCTCCAACTAGTGGACACTAATGCCAAACGGTAGGTCGTATCAAAAAGCCCAAATGACCGTGAGCATCCTCATCTTGTCGACCATGTGAATGCCGAATTTCAGTGTGTAAAGTTAAAAAATGTGACCTGGGGAGAGAGAGAAAGAACAGGTGCCCCGTGCTCCTTTGGGAAATTTCTCCTCTCCAGTTTACATGGGAGTAGATGGGGCTGTTGGTGGGTGATCCTGGCGCATCAGTGCGTCTCCTGTAAAAACCTTAGACTGTAACAAACGACCGTTTGCAGACTGCTGTCAGGAACTGTTTTTCAGCTGTTACCATGGTACCCACCCGGTTTCCCATTTCCTGTCTGGTGCTAAGGAGAGCACGCCGACCTTCTGGTGATATTTAAACATGTTTGACTGTCAACAGACATAATACTTACATGTAGACCGGCACAAAGTAGTTACCAAGCCAGCGTGTTGATGTGTTGCTTGGCAACAGTGCAGTCTCCAGTCTCCGCTCCGAGGCTGCTGTTCGGAGTCCGTCAGCTGATTAAACGTCCGTCTCTTCCCCTTTAGGAATCCCCATCAAGACGACTCTGGACAACTCCAGCACAGTGCAGTACGCTGGACTCATCCACCAGCTGGTGATGAAGGCCCGGAGCACCATCCGAAACATCGACCCCCAGAACGACCTCACCTTCCTCCGCGTGCGCTCCAAGAAGAACGAGATCATGATCGCTCCAGGTGAGTCAGGACGTGAGACGCAGTCTCCTGTTTAACGAGCTAAAGAGTCAGACTCGCCCGTCGTAACGTGTCTTCTCTCTCTCCTTCACAGATAAGGATTATTTCCTGATCGTCATCCAGAACCCATCGGACTGAAACAGAAGAACCGCCCGACTCGTTTCTCTCTTTGTCTGTCTCATGTTTAAACAGCCAAACATTTCTTTGTCTTGCTAAATCAAACGAGCCCGTTCATCAGAAGCTTCTTGCACCAGGAAGTGACGGCACAATTCGAAGGTGGATGAAGATGGATCTGCACTCAGTGACGGAGGTCGATTTTCTTTTTTTTTTATCATTCCAGCTCGGTCTCCTCTCTCTCTGCAACGTAAACACACTGACAGTAACACACGTACTGTGTGTTACTGTCAGTTTACATCAGAGACCAATAGGAGAAGATGCAAGAAGAGAGAGAGCGACATGTTGAAGTTTGAGGATGTTTCTTTGGGCTTGTTATTTATTTTGTTGGCGTGCAGTATTCCACTGAGCAGAGCGACACTACAAACACTCTGCTGATGTTTCTGATTTTTAACATTAAAAAATTATCAAATGTGTCGTCGTCTTTCTTTTGAGTCGTGTCAGAGTTTACAGTTTTAAATAATATTAAACAAATCAAATCTGATCTAGTAAGTTTTGTGATTCCTTGGTTATGTGTGAGTCGGACCTGAATGAGTTCAAAGTTTAAAGAGCTCTATGATGTGAATTTGTCTTGTTAGCAATAAGAAACTGGGAGTGTAATGAGCTGATTAGCTGTTTTCTTTGGACGTTACCAAATATCTGGTCCAGCAGAGCGTTCAGGAACAGCTCGTCACGTTTCACAAGGGAGGATATTAAAAAACATCTGGTGGAGAAGTTTAAATCCAGTTTTGCAGATTTCATTTTTGAGCAACTTGAATGAGCTTTCCAGAAGTTTATAATGAGTCCATCCAAAGTCAGTCTGAATTAACTAATGAGTTAATGTAACATACTGTTTACATTAAACAAACTGGTGACGAATTACAAAATCAGTCAGTAAGACGTCCAGGTCTTCATGAGCTGCGTGCTTCTTCTTCCTAGAACAAATTAGATTAAACTTCAAAGTTCAAAGAGGATGAAATGCAGTTAACGTGCAGAACAATGTACTGGTGAACTGGATATTTAAATAATAGTGTAGATATAAATCTGAATATATTTCAGATATATACAGTATTGAGTGAAATGAACGGGTCACCTCAGTGCAGAGTTTATCAGGTTGACAGCTGATGAGAACAAGCTGCTCCTGAAGCTGCCTGTTCTGGAGAGGAGAGTCCTGTAGCGCCTCCTGGAGGAGAGGAGGTGCTGCACGCCCCTTCTGGTCCAACAAAGAGCGAGCAGTGATGCAGCTGGTTTGGATGCTCTTAATGGTGCAGCAGTAAAAGTTGACCAGGATCTGAGGAGACAGCTGAGCCTTCTTGACCAGGACGGAGTCCAAGAAAGGTCTTCAGAGATGTGGACACCCAGAAACTTGAAGCTGGAGACACACTGCTTTGTTTGTTTTCAGTCCACATGATCTCTTTGGTCTTCTTGGTGTTAAAGCTAGGCTGTTATTGGTGTACCAGGTCACCAGGTGCTGGACCTCCTCCCCTGAGGAGTAGAGGTGTGCCACAGTCGTTCACAGACGTGGGCCGCAGTAATAAACAGACTGACGAGACTGTCAACAGACTGACGACTGTCAAGAAAACTGTGGGGGACGTCACAGAGACTACGTCCAGGTTTCAGACAGTCTGCGGGGACGTCACAGAGACTACGTCCAGGTTTCAGACAGTCTGCTGGGACGTCACAGAGACTACGTCCAGGTTTTAGACAGTCTGTGGGAACGTCACAGAGACTACGTCCAGGTTTTAGACAGTCTGCGGGGACATCACAGAGACTACGTCCAGGTTTTAGACAGTCTGCGGGGACGTCACAGAGACTACGTCCAGGTTTTAGACAGTCTGCGGGGATGTCACAGAGACTACGTCCAGGTTTTAGACAGTCTGTGGGGATGTCACAGAGACTAAGCTCTCGCATAGCTCTGTTATTACTCAACAACTGGAAAAACACAGGCTGGCATGTCAACACTGGCTATAAACATTGCATCATTTCATATCAGCACAGAATGACACAACACTGAGTTGCTTATACGTGACATACTTCACATACATACTCTAGCATATGAACATGGTTAGTTTTGATGGTATAAGTTCGATAAATTAAGTTAAAGTTGTTTGTTTTTAAAGTTTTTTGGTGCGCGGCCCCTTTAAGGCCGAGCGGATGACGTCAGCTCCTCGGTTTACTTGCTTTGTTTGTCCGGAGCGTCGAGCAGACACTCAGCCGACCAGCAGTCACTGTCCGCCGGCGAACACAGCTGCGTTAGAACCGGCCTCAGCGCGCCTCCGTCACAGTTATAACTGCGTAATAAGAGCCGACAGAGATGCCGTCCGACAGACCCTTCAAACAGCGCAGGACATTTGGTAAGAAAGCCGCTGTTAGGCTCGATAAAGCCGCGAAAAACAAGGCAGCTGAGCCCGAGGAGGTAGCTGGGCCTGCTAGCAGCTTAGCTTGTTGACAGAGTGTAGTTACATGTTTGTTGTGCTGTTATAAGTGTTAACAGCTGTTTATAAAGCAGGATATGATCTATAACAACACGAGGCTCACACCCATTGGAGTTAAGCTTATTAAATATACATTTAAGATGCCGATAAAAGCGAATAATAACATTAAATCTGCTAAATTAGCCTGCGTGCTAATGTTTAAAGGCCATCTGGGTCACTGTCACACTAGCCTCGGAGCTAACAGGGCCCAGCTGTTTGTGTGTTTGTGTGATGTTAGCAGTAAACATTGTGTGTTTGCTCACAGGAGGGAAACGACATGTGCTGACACATTATCCAGGACACGTGTTCACTGATTTATGTGGTAATATGATGCTAAAAGTCAGACAGCCCCTCTGTTCTGGACAGGGAGGAGCGCCCCGACTGTCTGTTACATAATCCGGCCAAAGACACAGAAATATGGGACAGGCAGCGCGGAAAATACTCAGATTACTCTGTGTGTGTGTGTACTCGGTTATTACCTGCAAAGTGTCATAGACAACAGATAGATGAGTGATGACACCAAACCTGTCAACCTGTCCTATGATGCTCACAGACAGACTGGAAAGATGATGGAACAGTACAGACGGTAATGTTATTGTTAATAACAGCCTGTAATAATAATAATAATAATAATAATAATAATAATAATAATAATAATAATTAGTCTATAATAACAGTATATTATAATAATAACACTACAACAATAATATAGAAATGATTTATTTAGCCTGTGTAAGGTGTACATACATACATATATAACTGCAATATATAATATGTAAACATGTATAAATATATGTATATATACACAGATATGATATGATATACAGTTTATGTATAATATGTGCATATTAAATACTTGACTATAGAAGATATACATACTATAAATAACATACTATAAAAATACTATAAATAATATATAATACTATAACTAATATACTATGAATCTGGATATGTAAACAGAATATTGTATACACATCAACATGGTTTATATGAACTCATGTCACATATGAAGTGTGTGTTGCAGTGTTGAGGTGAAGGTGGATTTTAGAGCAGCGGGGTTGGATGAGTTTATCTAATTACTGTGACATTAAATCACGTTTAAAGAGCGATGTTGATGAGACGTTAACTCAGCGTATGTTTTTATAAACACACTCATGTCCGAGCGGTCGGCACCGACCCTTCCCGTAACCCAGGAGAACACAAACGTCCCCAGAACCCAAACAAAGGAGGCATTCACACTTCACTGTCGGCTCTCGGCGCCGGGCTGAGCTTTGGACCCTGCTGGTGTTAGTTTATGAGATAAAGCTGCAGCCTCAGACAAACTGTCACCTCAACACGCCACCTGCAGATCAGATTTAAACCATCTACAGCAGGGACGAGGTGTTAAAACGAGTTTCCTGAAATATCAGGATCAGTATCAGCCTGAAACGTCGTCACGTTACATTCACGATTAGTTATGAGCTAAACTGTCTCATTAAGGCTTCAAACAGCACGTATTATGGTCAGATCCCGCCCGTCAGCTCCAGAAGCGTCTGTTTGATTCTTAAAGGACGGCGCGAGCAGCTCGAGCTGACGGTGAGCGAACAAATGAACGACGTCTCATATTTGGAAGAACATAAAACAGGAAAATGACAAAATCTGAGCAAGTTCAAAGTCTGGAGGGAAAAAAACGTTTCTGAAACGTTCCTGGTGGGTTTGAAGTCGGACACAACGGACGTGTGCGGATCACGAGTTCATCTCAGGGTTCATCAGTCAACAATAATTAATTTCTTTTAATTAGAATAAACTTCCTCCTGGGGCGATTAGCGACTGCTCCGTGTGTGAAGGCTCAGTCTTCACCGCGGCAGCCCGGGGTTCAAATCTGACCTGCGGCTGTTTCCTGCATGTCGTTCCCATCTCTGTCTCTCTCTCCACATTCCTGTCACTCCTCAGCTGTCTCTGTCAAATAAAGGCCAAAAAAATAATCTTAAAAAAAAGAATGCAGCTGATCACAGTCAGGCCACGACGATTTGAATTTAAGTTTGAGAAACACTGCAGTGATGTATTCACGTCACATTCACATCAGAGACACTAAATAAAGTCATGAATACATAAAGAGAGACGGCCTGCAGGAGATATTGATACAAATTATATGCAAAGTAAAATATGCAAATGAAGTCGTGTTTGATCCGGAGGAAGTGAACGAACATGAAGAGTGAAGATGAAACTAATGTAAAGACACTTTTTCTTGATCTATATCTACAGTATGTATATTCATATTTATCTTTATTTCTATATTTATACGTGTTGATTCAATAAATAAACTTTGACCTCTGAGCTGTAAATGAAACAGTTCAGATAAACGTCCTCGGTCAGTTCAGTTATAATATATAATATAATATTTAATGTTCTTTAAATAAATCAGCTCTAAGACGACAGATGCTGACTTAAACTTTACGTCCTCGTCCTTCTCTGATCGTTTATTTGTTTATTAACTTCTTCTGATTTGTGTTTTCTGTCGTTCACAGCTGATCGGTGCAAAGAGGTCCAGCAGATCCGCGAGCAGCACCCCAACAAGATCCCTGTAAGCTCAGCACAGCAGCTGATGTCAGATCAGTCTGATGCAGCCCGTCCTGCTCTAAATGTGATGTCATACAAATATAGAAATTCAAACACTTTCAATGACCCAGGTCTGTTTTCAAAGACGTGTATCAGACAAGCTCAACTGTCAGGATGTAACCTGAAGCTCGGTGGTCCATATCCTCATCACTTTTCAAGGATCTTTCAAGGCCCAATTCCCCCAAATTTCAAGGATCCATCACACTTTGTAATTATGTTTTCCTCCTCAGTCTCTAAATGTGTCTCAGTCTCACCTTAAATAACATGAAGCTTCAGATTGGAGCCTGCTGATTGGACGGTCAGGTCAGGTGCTGCTCCAATCAGGAGAAGAATGGCCACGCCTCCTCTGGCAGGGACCAATCAGGGCGACCTCACACACACACCTGACTTTACAGGAACATAAACAGGAACATAATCCACCTCACAGCTCGTTAATCAACATCTTGTTTGTTTAATTAGTCTGTTAGCTCAATGCTAACACATAATGGGATTTGCTATAAACATGCTAACAAACACAAACTGTGTGTGCAGGTCATCATCGAGAGGTACAAGGGAGAGAAGCAGCTTCCTGTTTTGGACAAAACCAAGTTTCTGGTCCCGGACCACGTCAACATGAGCGAGCTGGTCAAGATCATCAGGTACACACACACACACACACACACTCTGCAGGTTATTACAGGCTGCTGAACTGGACACCTCTGTGGGTCACTGAGGTGTGTGTTTGGTATGTGTGTGTATATTTGGAGCGGTGTTTACATGTGTGTTTACCGTCCACACAGTTTCAAACCGATCAGTCAGTTCAGCTGAGGATTACAACCTTTCAAGGCCCAACTGCCCTGAAATTCAAGGATTTATCATGCCTTATAACTATCTGGTAATTCATTGCATCAGTCGCTTTTCAAGGACTTTTCCAGGCCAAATGTGCCTCAAATTCAAGGATCTATCAAACTTTGATATGATCCTGTAATTGGTTGAGTTGGTCAATATTCTTGTCACTTTTTAAGGACCTTCCAGGCCAGTTCCCTTCAGTTTCAAGGATCTATCACACTTTAACTAACTAGCGTTAGTCGATATTCTCGTCACTTTTCAAGGCCTGGTTCCCCTGATATTCAAGGATTTATCACGCTTTGTAACTATGTTGTCCTCCTCAAATTCTCAAACTTTAAAGGATTTCAAGGACCTGCAGTAACCATGATGTTAACTTCTTTGTCCCCCCGTCTCCCCCCTCAGACGCCGCCTCCAGCTGAACCCCACTCAGGCCTTCTTCCTGCTGGTCAACCAGCACAGCATGGTGTCGGTGTCCACGCCCATCTCTGAGATCTACGAGCAGGAGAGAGACGAGGACGGCTTCCTGTACATGGTGTACGCCTCGCAGGAGACCTTCGGCTGCTAGGGAGGAGGAGGAGGAGGAGGGAGAGCGGGACATCTTCAGGGGGGAGTGGGTCGAGGGGGGGAGGGCATTGGGTCAGAACCACCACAGAACTCACCGTCCTCTCTCCACTTTGATGCATTGCGGGCCCACGTAGCAGCAGCAGCCCGTCGTCCCTCATCTTCATCGGTCAGTACACAAGCTACAAAAGCCAGAGGACGACTTCCTGCGAGCGTTCCTGCTTTTATTTTCTCTCTCTCGTTCTTTCGGTTCCACACAGACTCTTATTTTGAAAAGGTGGGCCGACCCCCCCGACATGTTTTTAGAGTTCGGAGTCTGCGACGTTCATCCGTTAAACTTGAACGCAGGCGGGATGTAAGCTGAAGCTCGGCGGCGGCTGATCGCTTCGTAACTCTCCGATAATCCGCCGCGTCGCTCTTTATTTTCTCATCGTTAGAAAAGCCGGACTCGCAGTGATTGTTTTAATTATTTTGTCTGTTTTTAAACTCACGTTAGTTTTTTAATTAACCGTCGTCTGTTTGCGATCTTCTCTGTAGTTTAGTTACCGTCAGCCTGAAGCTCAACTCGCCAACTCGCCGGCTGGCTACCGAGTAGCTGACAATCAGGCTAAAAGATGAACAACATGTGCAATATACTCACCCCTCGCCTCACCCTTTCCGCCCTGCTGGGTGACACAACACTACTCCCCCCTTCCTCCCCTGTGAAGCTGCCGTAACGTACCAACTGCTCAGTCACAGAAGGCACGTTCGCATCCCGTTAACAGCATGCTAACTTTACCTTTTCGCCCTGTAAGCACAAAAACACGACTCACCCGTCTTCCTGCACAAAGCTGACGCGCCTTTTAACGTCACAGCCAACCAATCAGCTCATTCAGAGTCCAGTTTGTTTTTTTTTTTAGGCAGCGGGAACACGAAGGACGCGCTCTGCTTTCTCGCTGACAGGAGGGGGCGCTGTCTCCTCAAACGATCACAGGACAGGACGTCTCCAACAAAAGCTGATAAATTCCCCTTAAATTCAAGAATCTATCACACTTCATATCTGTCGGGTAATCTGATACATTGGTCCATATTCTTAGAGCTTTTTCCAGGACTTTCAAGGCCCAAGGCCCCTTAAATTCAAGGATCTATCACTAGTCACCACTATGCAGTAATCAGCTCTGTTGGTCCACGTTCTCGTCACTTTTCAAGGACTTTTCCAGGCCCAGTTCCACTTACATTCAAGGATCTATCACACATCACCACTATCTAATAATCAGCTGTTGGTCCATGTTCTTGTCGCTATTCGAGGACTTTTCAAGGCCTAATTCCCCTTAAATTCAAGGCTGTATCACACACAGATGAAGAAACGATATATGTAGGTGTACGTAATCAGTCCTCCATCTTGCAGGAAGTAGTCACATCCCGGTCGAGCTTTTCTCGTCAGGCGGCTTGTAAGAACGCAGCGTGTCACGGTAGCATTAGAGGAAATCAATTGTATTTAACGTCGGACATGAATGAGCTTCTTTTGCACATGAATGAATAAATATAAAAAAGGAGTTGGCATAGAGTTTTTTTAGGATTTACTGTATCTATATATAACAATCCTTCTTTTTGTATCTCCTCTGTCTGTCTGCCTTTATGAGTTTAATGAGACTTTATAGATAAAAAAGGTTGTAATGCACTACAGACCTGCATGTTTCTGTTTTTTAAATAATGTATATTGATTTTACGCTATAGATAATATTGTATTGTTTAATTAAAAAGTCTTTTAGATGTTTCCTGAACCAAAAACTGAAAATAAAGAAATGTAAGTGTATGACATTAAAAAAAGGTGTGTGCGTATAAACGATCATATAATCGAGCTGTGTTACAAAGTGTGGTTTCCTTTTCGGCTTCCTGACGTCACTGTCAATGTTTGGACGGGTGTACATAGACGCATTGCTACAACCTGAAAGCATTTGCCAATAAATAAATAAAAAAGTTGCCTTTAAAATATTTTTCTTGTCGTTTGTTTGTCTCGTGTTTCAGAAAAAGAATCTGAGCAGACGTACGCTGATCATCTCGTTATCACACTAAAAATGATCAGGGTGGTTTAACTTGCAAACCTTGGAAACGTGAGTGAACTCAACTTCAAGACAAGTTTTATTTCATGAAGCGAAGTCAGACAAACTGTTTAATTAATGATCATTTATTGTTTAAACTTGATACTCTGAGTTACAATAACTGACTGCATTACATTATACATTCAAGAAAACTCGTTCTCTGTCAAAGAAACTTACAGTTCCACATCATGTCAACTCACATTTTAAAGTCAAGCTGACAAACTACATTCAGACCAGTTACCTTTTGAAGTTCTTTCTACTCGTCTTTTTAAATGTATGCAAGTTTATTTGGTGTATTTTCCTCCACAGCGTTCAGTCGATAGTCAGACCAGTTCTAAAATGAACATGTTGCATCAGTCTGCACCATCAGCAACAAACCAGTCCTTTGGAATGAGACACACCTCTGAGATACATGTGAAGCAGAGGAGATGTGACAAAGCTCCACCCCTCCCTGACTCAGCTGACACAAACCAGGAAACAGTTAGTTTCACTTCTAGTGAAGAGACACGGACTGAAAAACAGACGATCAGATTCACCTTCAGACCAAACTAACAACTTCCTCTGAGTGAGTTCAGCTACAGGAGAGAAAAGTGGGAAACTACAACACTGCTGCTTCAAGCTGCTGACGCTCCACACACTGAATGTGAGTTTGACTAAAAACTGAACTCAAAGTAAATCTCAGTGAAGTTCGTAGAGGAGGGAGGGGAGCCATGACTGACTGTACTTTCTGTCTGTTGTGTTTTCAGCTTCACTCACAGACTAAATGGCTTCCAGATCAGAGGAGGATCTCTGCTGTCCGGTCTGTCAGGAGGTCTTTAGAGATCCTGTTTTCTGTCATGTAGCCACAGCTTTCTGTAAAGACTGTCTGGAAGAGCTGGTGGACAGAGAAACCAACACGGGGGTGTCCAGTTTGTAAGAGAAGAGCTTCAAAGGATCAGCCACCTTGTAACCTGGCGTTAAAGAACCTGTGTGAGGCCTTCTTGTTGAGAGAGATCAGAGATTCAGAGTGCTCTCAGTCTGCACTCTGGAGAAACTCAAACTCTTCTGTCTGACCATCAATGTCGGGTGTGTGTCGCCTGCAGAGATCTCAGAAACACACACCGACCACAGATCCAGACCCATCGATGAAGCTGCACGACAACACAAGAAGAACTCAGGAAACTCTGCAGCCCTTAAAGGAGAAGTTAAAGGTTCTTGAAGAAGTTAAAGGAAGTTTGGATCAAACAGCAGAACACATGAAGGTCCAGGCCCTGACGACAGAGTAGCTGGTGATTAAGGATCAGCTTGAAGCAGCTTCACCAGTTTTTGGCTAAGAGGAAGAGGTGGCTGTGATGGCTGCACTGAGGAGTGAAGAGGAGCAGAAGAGTCAGATGATGGAGAGAAGATGGAGGCTCTTACAGAGGATAGCAGCTCTTTCAGACACCGTCAGAGCCACAGAGGACGAGCTGAGAGCTGAAGACGCCTCATTCCTGCACAACTACAAGGCTGTAGTAAAGAGTCCAGCAGCGCTCCCTGCTGGATGATCCACAGCTGCCCTCAGGAGCTCTGATAGACGAGGCTAAACACCCTGGGCAACCTGACCTTTCAACATCTGGAGCAACATGAAGGACATGGTCTCCTACACTTGTGGTTCTGGATCCAAACACTGCTCATCCAAAACTGACCTGTCTGAAGATCTGACCAGTGTGAGACAAGGAGAGGAACAGTGCTTCCTGACAATCCAGAGAGGCTTGATCTTTTGCCTCTGTTCTGGCTCTGAATGATTTAACCTAGACCTACAGCTGGGATGTCGAGGTTGGAGACAGTACACTCTGGACTCTTGGTGTGTTAGCAGAGTCTGTCCAGAGGAAAGGACGATACTCTGGGATTCTGGAGAATATGCCATTAAAGGCAAATACTCAGCACGATCACCATCAGATCCATCCACTGATCTCCAAGTCCAGAAGAAGCTCCAGAGGATCAGAGGAATCTGGACATGAACAGAGGAAAACTGTCATTCTCTGATCCTGATACAAACACACACATACACACCTACACACACTTTCACTGAGAAGATGTTTCCATTCATTTACACTGTGGATAAACTCCCTCTGAAGATATTAGCACATAAAGTCAGTGTGACAGTGTAACAGAGCAGTTAGGAGACACAGAGGATGATTATATTTCTGTTTATTAATGTTCTGCTGTCTTCATTATTCCAAAGAAGTTATTTTTGTTTCACTTCTTGTTTTTTATTGTTTTTATTTTCTTTTTCTGTTATTTAGTTTGACAAAAATCTTTTTGTTTCTGTCAGCCGAATCTTTTTAATGCAAATGATTTCACTTCATCTTTATGTTTGTCTGCTCAGACTCCCTTTTTTATCAATAGTCTGTCATTTTAAATTGTTGGGATTTTTTATCATTTGACTTCTGTGTGAGCCATGATATCTGTATTCTGTGATGTTAAATATTTGCACTATTCTTTAGAGATGACAGATTATCATAATCAAATTTTTTGGCTCTGTTGAACAACATGAATTTAGTTTTATCTCACAGAAGAACTTGCTTATGGTTACTGAATACAACTTGTAAATCAGCAAAGCAGCGCTAAAGAATTTAACAGAATAATGTTTAACATCCACATATCAGTACAGAATAGTGTCATCAGCATAAAGATGTATATTACACCAACTTTGAGAAGAGACTGAATGGTCATTTATTGATTTAACTTGATACCTGAGTTACAATAACTGACTGCATTACATTATACATTCAAAACTTACGTTTTGTCAAAGAAACTTACAGTTCCACATCATGTCAACTCATGTTAAGTCAAGATAAACTACATTTCACTAACGAGGACCACACCAATAGATTCAAGTTTAGATGGGTTTATTGCAAGTGATGGAAAGGGTGCGCTGGGATGATGACTTATAGGAGAGAAGAAAGAATGAAGGGTTGACGGTATGGAGGGCTGAAGGTATGAAGGGTCGGACGTATGAGGTGCTGAGGGCCGGAGATGTTGAGGCTGCTTGAGGCCGGAGATGGCGAGAGGGGGTGTAAGGACATATAGGCCGTGGAGGGAGGAGGAACAGGGTCGCTGGTGGATGGAGGTTGACCGGGTGTCGCAGTTGCTCTGGGTGGGGAACCGTCTCTGTAGCTGTATGTCTTAGAGCCTGAAAGAGAACTTCAGATGGAGAGCGCTGCGATGCACATTTACCGGTTGGATTGTTTCTAATGCGTGAGACTGTGGGGGTCGTTGAAGATTGTGAATGGGAATTTGAACCATTTGGCCCCAAAAAGGATGGCTACTATGATGATTGGCTACGCTTCGTGAATGTGGTAGAGTTAGTTAGGTCAGATAGGAACAGGGATGCATGGTGAGCATGCTAATCGTACATATAGAATTGATGAGAAGGGAGGTGATAGGGAAGCACAGGTGATGTGCTGTGGGGGAGGGTTGAGGGTCGAGGGAGGGGATGAGGGTAGAGGGAGATGTCTCTGTGATTTGGGCCTCAAGGGAGAACTTGGAGACTGGAGTCAGAAGGGACTGAGGCTGGAGCAGGCTGTGGGGTTTCCTCGGAGGATTTCAGATGTGTGATGCTCAATGATGGAACGTGCCGTCCTGGAACTCCGTGAGCCATGGCCTGGGCGTGATGTCGAGGCAGTGGGGTCCTTTATTGGTTTCGTTGCTGCGCGTTGTCGGAGTAGGTGCGGCATTTTCTTGGACCATTTGACCCTAAAGCGTGAGTGTTGACTGGGGCCCTGATGGCTGGAATGTGCCACCGTTGGTCGCTGTCGAGGGTACTGGATCGGAGAGATGCATATGGCCTGGAGAGAGCTGAGGTTGTTGAAGAAGTAGGACTCACTGCCTACTGGCTTTAGGGGGAGCTGTGGAGAAAGTGGTGAGTTACTGGGGAAGAGAAACACTGGCAAATTTCTGGGTTATGGGGAGGAGGAGGGAGGGGTTGAGCTAACAAGGGGTGGGAAGGTATGAGTGCAGAGGGGACAGTCAAATCAAATTCTATTTATATAGTCCAAAGTCACAAACACATTATCCTCAGAGGGTTTTTTACAATCTGTACAGGGAGTGACACCTCTGCCCTTAGACTGTTCGGAGTGAGGAAAATCCTACCACCAAAACCTCCTTTAACAGGGAAAAGGTGGAAGAAACCTCAGAAGAGCTACAGAGGAGGACCCTCTCCCAGGACGGACAGACGTGCAATGGATGTCACGTAAAGGAACAAATCAACACAAACATATTGCACAATTACAATGAATGATAGAATGATTACAGTAGCAGTGGAACCTGTGATAGAGTTAGAGAGACACAGATGCACAGCAGCAGTGAATCATTAACTAACTATAACTAACTATTATGACAGTAATAATATATGTAGTGGACGTCGAGCAGGACCACAGCAGCAGTAATAAACATTTCTCTCAGGGCTGCCTCCTTCAGATAATGACTCAAGCCAGACGTGATCAGAAAATATAATCAGTGCTCCACATTTTCTCCAACACTTTGCTGTTCATGTGTGATGACTGGAAGAGTCTCCATCAAGTGACTTTCTCCAAAACACAGAGCTGGTCATCAAACCTCCTCCAGGTATCTGATGATACGCCTGTGTTCATCTCAACCTCCCATGTCTCCTCTTTATTTGTGCGCTGTTGTTCAAGCCATTGATAGAAACATGAAGTGTATATTGAGATCACTGTTCTAACCTCACGTCTGACTTCCATGCTCATAAAGAAGCTTGGAGTTTTTCATATTCTCCATTTCTCAGCTGTAAACATGTCAAACATCCAGTCTTTGGGAGGGTGTAAACTTCTGTCTTATTCAGAACATTCTCAACGTCCACATCTAAATGTGTGACGGGTCAGTCTATATTGAATTCATTTTAAAACAGGCAGCCTGTCAGTAAACTGTCCAACAGATTCACCTTCCTTCAGTGATCGACATCAGACTGCTGCCTATCTAAAGACACAAACATTCACTGACATTACAGCAGAGCTGTTTGACTGTGACTCACACTGTCCTGCAGCAAAATCAATGTTCATCTCCAACTTCACACTTTGTTTTGTTGCACCTCTAGCTGGCTGATTAGTTCTCCTTCCAGAAGTTTGAGGTTTGAGGTGAACTGTTTAATGAACACAAGTGCCATTGGTCGACCCTCCATGTCACCCTCGCTTCACATGGTAGTTTTGTGGTTGATTTTGGATTGTATGTGTCCTGCTGCTGTAATTTGTGATCCTGAGTTTGTCTCAAAGGTCAGACTTTTACTGTGTGTGCTGTAGAACAACAAACAGATAAGTCTTCTGCAATGAACCTTGTAAACTGGGGAAGTGTGACAAAGCTCCACCCTCCCCTGACTCAGCTGACACAAACCAGGAAACAGTTAGTTTCACTTCTAAAGAAGCAGACACGGACTGAAAACAGACGATCAGATTCACCTTCAGACCAAACTAACAACTTCCTCTGAGTGAGTTCAGCTACAGGAGAGAAAAAGTGGAAAACTACAACATTGCTGCTTCAAGCTGCTGACGCCCACACACTGAATGTGAGTTTGACTAAAAACTGAACTCAAAGTAAATCTCAGTGAAGTTCGTAGAGGAGGAGGGGAGCTCAAGACTGACTGTACTTTCTGTCTGTTGTGTTTTCAGCTTCACTCACAGACTAAATGGTTTCCAGATCAGAGGAGGATCTCTGCTGTCCGGTCTGTCAGGAGTGTCTTTAGAGATCCTGTTCTTCTGTCATGTAGCCACAGCTTCTGTAAAGACTGTCTGGAAGAGCTGGTGGACAGAGAAACCAACACGGGGTGTCCAGTTTGTAAGAGAAGATCTTCAAAGGATCAGCCACCTTGTAACCTGGGTGCTGAAGAACCTTGTGAGGCCTTCTTGTTGGAGAGAGATCAGAGATCTTCAGAGGTTTCTCTGCAGTCTGCACTCTGAGAAACTCAAACTCTTCTTGTCTGGACTATCAACAGCCGTGTCTCTGGGCTCTGCAGAGATTCAGAAACACACACCACCACAGATTCAGACCCATCGATGAAGCTGCACGACACAAGAAGAACCTTCTCAGGAAACTCTGCAGCCTCTTAAAGGAGAAGTTAAAAAGGTTCTGAAGAAGTTAAAGTGAAGTTTGATCAAACAGCAGAACACATGAAGGTCCAGGCCCTACACACAGAGAGGCAGATTAAGGATCAGCTTAAGAAGCTTCACCAGTTTCTACAAGAGGAAGAGGAGGCCAGGATGGCTGCACTGAGGAGGAAGAGAGCAAAGAGTCAGATGATGGAGGAGAAGATAAGGCTCTGAGCAGAGAGATAGCAGCTCTTCAGACACCGTCAGAGCCACAGAGGACGAGCTGAGAGCTGAAGACGTCTCTATTCCTGCACAACCACAAGGCTGCAGTGCAAAGAGTCCAGCAGTGCCCCCGCTGGATGATCCACAGCTGCCCTCAGGAGCTCTGATAGACGAGGCCAACACCTGGGCAACCTGACCTTCAACATCTGGAGGAACATGAAGGACATGGTCTCCTACACTCCTGTGGTTCTGATCCAAACACTGCTCATCCAGACCTGATCCTGTCTGAAGATCTGACCAGTGTGAGACGAGAGAGAGACAGAAGCTTCCTCTGACAGTCCAGAGAGGTTTGATACTTTCTGCCGTGTTCTGGGCTCTGAAGATTTAACTCAGGGACTCACACAGCTGGGATGTCGAGGTTGGAGACAGGCAAAGACTGGACTCTGGGTGTGTTAGCAGAGTCTGTCCAGAGGAAAGGACGATACGGTCTGGAATATGCAGAATAGGTTAATAAAGGCAAATACTGTGCACGATCACCATCAGATCCACTCACTGCTCTCCCAAGTCCAGAAGAAGCTCCAGAGGGGATCAGAGTGAATCTGACATGAACAGAGGAAAACTGTCTCTCTGATCCTGATACAAACACACACATACACACCTTCACACACACTTTCACTGGAGAAGATGTTTCCACGCTTATTTACACTTGGATAAACTCCTCCTGAAGATATTAGCACATAAAGTCAGTGTGACAGTGTAACAGAGCAGTTAGAGACACAGAGGATGATTATATTTCTGTTTATTAGCTGCTCCTGCTGTCTCATTATTCCAAAGAAGTTTATTTTTGTTTCACTTCTTGTTTTTTATTGTTTTTATTTTCTTTTTCTGTTATTTAGTTTGACAAAAATCTTTTTGTTTCTGTCGTCGACCTTTTTAATGTGTAAAATGATTTCACTTAGTTTCTGATCTTTACGTTTGGTTCCTTCAGACTTTTCTTTTTTATCAATAGTCTGCCATTTTAAAGTGTTTATCATTTTGACTTCTGTGTGGAGCCATGATATCTGTATTCTGTGATTTTAAATATTTGCACTATTCTTAGAGATGATGAGATTATCATAATCAGTATTTTTTGGCTCTGTTGAACAACATGAATTTAATTTTATCTGCATAAATAACTCATTTATGGTTACTCAGTAAAATCAGCACAGCAGCGCTTAAAGAATTTAACAGAATAATATTTAACATCCACATATCAGTACAGTATAGTGTCATCAGCATAAAGATGTATATTACACCAACTTTGAGAAGAGACTGTATCATCTAGGCTTATATAAAGAGTAAACACAACAGGCCCCAGTATTGAGCCTTGTGGGACGCCTTTTACAATCTGAACAGATTCAGATGATTAATTTAAGATTTCCAGGAGCCACATACTGCTCTCTGTCCATGAGTTTTATTTTATGAAATAATTTATGAGCAATTTCATCAAAGTCTTTCTTAAAAACAGTGCATGATAAACTGTATCGAATGTTTTAAAAAAAAAATGCAGAGGAAGTGTTGAATGTAGTCCATTTATCCTGAGCATGAATACCTGTTTACAGGTGCCACAAGTTGATTGGTTGACTCCATGCAACACAGATGTGAAGCAGTTCTCAGAAACGGTGGTTATACAACTAAATATTAGTTCAGTGATTCAAACATTTTCCAGTTTATACAGTAAAAGTTTGAGTTTGTAAAGAATGTGATTTTCTTCAGAAGCCTAATATTAATTTTTCTTCATTTTCTGTAAAGTAAAAACAAATTTCATCATTTTTTCTTGATGTTTTGATTTGGAACAGAATGTGCAGTGTTCACAATTCATTTGCATGTGTGAGAATAAAAGTCATTATAAGGACTTTACTCACATTATTTTAAATATTTTGAACACTGTTATTTAACTGCGTATCCACCCACTGACAGGAGCCATGATTACCAGATTATCACCTGTCAGATGTCTGAATGTTACGGTTGATTGGTGTAATTCACTCGTTGAGGTAGCGACGGAGGACCAACCACCTGAGTCTGGATATCGGAAACACTTCAGAATAGTTCGGTCCACATATGAAAGTGTTAGCAGATAAATCTGAGGAGTCGTGAGATGATTAAAGAAAAAAAGAAGAAAAGTTCTGATTCATAAAATGTTTTTAAACTTTAATCTTCTGTCGAATCTTTAAAACTTTCGGCTTCGAACAGTTACTGAGTTTAAACCACGTGACAGTTTTAGAGGGAGAAATACTGACGTGAGATTAATTTGGTTGTTTGATGTTACAAAGTAGAAGCTTGACGTGTTGACTACCTCAAAAACTTTATTACAACAGTAGAGTTTAACACTTCTCAGACTTCTGTGAACCTCAAAAGAAAAAACATCAAACATAAAAAGAGGAGATTTATTTTATTTTACAAGACACACAAGACGAAACGTTCGCTCGGAAACCGTCAGGCGGCTTTGATTCTGAACCAGTTCGTCTGCACGCTGCTGCTCGTCCAGACAAACACACTTCAACCTTCAACATTTCATCAGTTACTTTCAAATTCATTCTGGATCTTTGGCTGTGACGTCGCGGTCAGACCACGTGATGTTTAAGACGCTTAACATCGTCAGATTAGACGTCGCTCAGGGACCAATCATCATCGCTTAACACATGACGTCAAACAGCGGCCATGTTTGTGATTGTGAAAAGGTGACAGTGACCTTTCCTCTTTCGTATCACTCGTTTACAGCCGGGACGTCATGAGGCGTCGATTACCGTCCTTTATGACAAACAACGAGATAAAACGATCGATTGTCACACAGACATCCTTCGTCTATCACCGCGTGGTCTGGCTGCGACGTTACAGCGTCATCCTTCTGATGAACAGTGGTACAGTTGGTTTTGTGTGTCGATGTGAATCTGTTGCAGCAGAGCGAGGAGCGCTGACATTAAGGCGCGACGGGACGCCGTCACCCGCCAGAGACGCCTCGACAGTCGGCGAACAGTTTGTCATCAGGCACAGACGTCATTTAATTTTTAATTTGTTTCAAACTGTTTGGATGAAGAAATATTCACGTTAGAGCCACAAAGGCTGAAATATCAGAAGCTTCCTATCAACACTTCTTCAGTTTCTTCTATCAAAGCAGCCAAACCTCTGATCTGCAGTTTGAACCGACTGATCTCCACCCGAGGCGAGGCGAGGTGAGACGTGCAGCTGAACCTGATGAGTAACCGAATTGTTGAAAAAAGAAGTACAAAGATGAGTGGCTGCAGGTGAGTGGCGGTGGAGATGAAGGTGGAGGTGGAGATGAAGGTGGAGGTGGAGATGAAGGTGGAGGTGGAGGTGGCTGTCCTGTGTGGGTGGAGGTTTGCTTTCGTTGGCTTCACGTGAGATCAGGCGAACCGCAGCAGAAGCTTGTCAACGGCGGCGGGTAACTGCAGAGGCGTGTTAGGCCATGCTGAAGAGAGACAGAGCAGAGGAAACACTTTAAAGTTTTAATGATCCTTCAAAATAAAACAGGAAGTAATCAATTTTAATCAATCATAGCGTTTTTCATCAGCATTTTATATTTAATTTACAGAAGTTTGGTTGCATTTGTGTGTTTGTGCTAGTCGATGTGAAACAATAAAAAAAAATAACAGTTTAACATTCAACACTTCTCTTCATTCACTCTGTCTTCGACTAAAGCTGTTCCATGATATAAACCACGAGAACATCAACAGGTAAAGTAAAGAGTGTGTTTAGAAAGAAATCTTGACCTTACACAGACTTTAAGGAAACAAGCTTCTTGATAAATTACTATAGTCAGTATGTTTCTTATTCTGAAATCTGCCTTGACGGACCGGGCCGTCTGTTTGTGTTCTGATCCAGCTTGATAACTACACGGATCATGATGAAGCTCAGATATAAAACTAAAACAATGGAAGCAAATAAAGTGACACAACGAAGTGAACATTAGATTGTGTTGTGACAGAGATCCTGACCCACAGGGCATCGTGAAAACTGACAGACACATTGTAAAAGTTACGGACCTGTCATATTAGTCAGTCATAGAGTCACTGAGTTCAAGTACAATGGGCGATCCATAGCAGCCGATCTGTTCAGTCTGAGTCTATGCTACAAAGCGGAGGCAGCTAACTTTGAAGTAACGAGGTGGAAAATTTCCACTTTTGTGTTGGATGTTAAAATGATTTTGGCACTGAACTAAACCATTACAAAGAACTGACTGTTTATTTTGAACGTCTGTCAAGCTTGTGAAGCTATTGGTTTTAAAGATTGTTGTACTGGTGCACAGTTATTAAATCAATAAGTAATTCAGTGCATTTCTATCTGTTTATTTGTTTTTAAAAACAAATGATGCCTTGCACAAAAAAATGATTCTTTTCCACTGTTTGTTACTGTAATTCTGCACTGTTTTTGTGGATCGTATCAGCTCGGTATCAGACGATACTAAACCTCAGATCAGTATTGGAGGTGATAAAAGCGGATCGGTGCATCTCTAGTAAACAGCGGGACGTTCTCAGCTCTTACTGCTCGAGAAGGAGACTACTGAAGGAGACTTTTTAGCTCCAAAGTTACCAAAACAGTTTGTGTGGGACGTCTAGAGGAGTTTATTTACGCTGAACTTTACCGCTGTGAAATGGACGAGTCTCATAAAGATCATCTCAGTCTTCAGATCACAGCTGACCTGAGTTCAGATCAGTTACCTGTCGATCAGCGAGTCCCTCATGCTCGTGGCGATGGCGGACGGCTGTGCGGCGTCGCTGAGTCTGAAGACGCTCTCGATGACGGAAAGCTCGGTGCTCGTGGTGTCCAGGCCGCAGAACGCACACCAGTCGTTGACCACCATCCCCGCCGCGATCACCTCGCTGCCCCGGTTCACCGTGCCAGCCTGGACAGGAAGTTAACTTTAACGTTACATGCAAAACTTAAAGCATCAGCGGCGAGTGAAGGAATGACTGTCACGGCGCTCGTCTGACGCCGCCGTCACTCACCACCAGAGGAACCTGCAGCAGAGACGACAGCTCGTCCTGGTCTTCTATCGACGTCTTCGGGTGGACGAGGCCGCCCTGGTTGCTGAAGGCGCAGTATGACCCGACCAGAACCTGCTCGGCTATCGTCTGACGGAAAACCTCCACCTTCAGAGTGTCGGCGAGGATCTCCTCTGTCTCCTAAAGGGGAGGAAGGAAGGAAGGAGGAAAGGAAGTGTTTACTGCTATTTTCTTTTATTTAAAGTCTTCACTCATTTATTGAATACTGATTTGACTAAAGTCTGAAGGAAAGAACAAACTACTGGAGCTTGAGTCAAACTTTTATTCAAACAGCCGCAAATATCGAGCAAATGTTTCATATTTAACTTGAGAAATGTCAAAAACAACAACTTGTTTAAGAATTCAGGCTGAAACTAACGATTATTACCATCACAGATTAATCTGCTGATTGTTTTCTGGATTCATCGATTACTTAAGATCTTGGTGTCTGTGTTTAAAGCCCGAGTTGATGTCCACAAATGTCTTCTTTTGTCCACAGCATCACTGGTTCACAACCTACAAGTCCAAACTCCACCGGGCACGGACTTCAGATCGTAAAAACATTTGAACTTTGTCGCATATTTACATATTTAGAAGCACATAGACCAGAAAATTGACCAAATCTGAGCGAGCTGACAAAGTCTGGAGGGAAAAACGTTTGATGGGGTTAAAGTTGTAGACACGACGATGACAGAGACGTGCTCGGCGGAGTTTTGGCTTGAGTGACTCACTTTTATTCATTTATTTTTCAAATTAAAAGTTTTAATCAATTCATCTATTGATTATATATTTGACTAAACCCCGAAACTCTTGATCAAACTACCACTTCAGCTCTGAATATCGAGCTAATGTTATTATTATTACATCATGAGTTTGACAGATATTCAGTTTACACCCTGTGTGGAGCTTTGGTGACCTCTAGTGGGGGTCAGGACCTCAGGTTGGGAACCAGCTTCATAGAGAAAGAAACCAGTGTATGTGTGTGTGTGTGTGTGTGTGTGCGCGCGTGTGTCTCACCCTGTCGAGGTCGGGGTGGACGAGTGCGACGTAGTCGTTGCATGCGATGACGTTGCCGAGCGCCGACAGCCTCTCCTCCACCCTCTGGATCCTCACCGCCTCGGGCAGACAGTTCCTGATGTGCTGCAGCTCCTGGTCTGTCGTGTTGCTGGGCACCAGGAGGCCGTGACGGTTTCCTGATGATCACATGACCGACGGGACAGACGTGTCATCGCGGGAACGCTGGCATGTTTTTACAGATTTACTGACCAGAGTTAATAAAGAGTTACTCACCCACACACATCCTCCCGATGATGCGACAGCCGGCTATGGAGGCGTGAACCACGGGGATGGTTTCTGATAATTCACCTTCAAACACACTGCAGACACACAAACACACTGATGTCAGCCAGGGACCATGGCAACGATACATTCCTCTAACTGAAGTTTGTTTTGAAAATATAATTATGTACATCACAGATTGGCGACAGATGAAACCAGCTGCTTGGTTCATTCTGGCACATTTACAGTGATGTTTATTAAAAATATTCTGACCTCAGAAATAAAATAAAACTTTTATCGTTCAACAGAGAAATCCATATTTAAAGAAACAAACACAAAACATTAACAAACATTCATTCACAAGTCTCATCCCATTTAAAGTTACAAGTTAAACTTTGATGACTTGAAAAATTGTAAATATAAAACTTAATCATCAAGACGACACACCCAAAGTGACATCATGACTTTTACTCAACAAGATAAAAAAAGAGGCACACGATATCTACAAGGCGAGAGGCAGATAAGCTAAGAGGAGGAAGAACATACAGCTCCGTACAGGTAGAAATATACAACAGGTAAAAATATACAGAAACTCTGCACGTTCTGTTTACAGCTACTGTGCAACCGAGTCAGTGCGAGTTATTAGTATTCATATTCATCAACAAAAACATTTTCTCTGCGCTCACTGAACTGTTTGAACACAAACCAGTCACACACCTGTATTAATGAGGTGCACACCTGTATTAACGAGGCAGTCTAACAGCTCCGTAAAAATAAATTCAGATGTATTACATAATTAAAATGACTTCCTGTGGACTCATATTTAATTACATGTTTTATATTTTCAGCATGTGACTGTGTGGAGTGATATACGTAGCGCCGAGTCAGGACCAATCAGATTCTATAATCCATATTGTACAACAGGTGAGTTTAGTGTTTGTACGTGTGCTCTTCATTCAGATCTATAGAACGCTTTAGTTAGCCGTCGTCTCTGTTGCAGGTTGTTACTCGGGCTCGGGCTACTTGCTGGAGTAATAAACTGGGTTTCATTTCATGTGTTAGTCAGAGGTCGTGACGGAAACGGTGAGCAAAATAAATTTATTAAGTTTAAATTTATATAAATACATAAACATACTTATAATACATAAGTTTATTCAGCCGTAAAACATCTTATGATTATGTTTTATTTTAGTTGGTTATTGTTGTATAATCACAATAATACACGAGAGGTGTGCTGTAACGTCATTATTGGCACGGCCCGTTACAGCACACCTCTCGTGTATTATTGCTTAAACGTCAGCTGACATCAGCCTTCAGTCCACCGTGATCAACACGGACTCTGACCTGACCCTCACCTGTTGTCACCTGTCACATGACCTGACTAAGTCACAGGTTGCACTCTGATGTCATCATCCTGGAGAGGCTAACTTAGCTCCATGCTACACAGACCGGCTGACTCAAGCCAACCCAGGTGTGTCGTTAACCACCAGGTGCACGCTCACCTGTAGAAATTCTCCGAGCCGCCGATCGCCACCAGGCAGTAGGTGTTGGTGAGTTTGGCGAAGCAGCCGATCTCGTTGTTTTTCTCGAAGGCAGCTCTGACGGCCATGATGACGGAGAGGAGGCTAACGTCCGATCCTGGAACAACGGCGGGAAAAGAAAAGAGTTAAGACACGCGGGGTTAGTCCACGGAGAGGAGCCGGTGGTTACCACGGCAACACGCAGGGAGTTAGTTCAATTAACGGGAGAGACACCGGAGACAGGTCCACGAGCGAGGCTAACTGTTAGCAGGCAGGCTAGCTACTTCTAAAAAAGAAAAGTTTACCGGAAAGAGGAAACACGTCACGTGACCTCACCTTTAACCGACTTCAAACGAGTTGATGTTCCGTCTTTACAAACACCTGACGACGTTTAAAACACGTTAGACGAAGGTTACCTGTTACCCGAGTAACGCTCGTGGCAGCACAGCACGCGCTGGGGCTTCCCTTCAACCCACACGTGTTCACTTCCGCTTCGGGGTCAACGTGATGACGCAGGACGCACGGCACGTAACAAAAACAATCCACCACACAGAAACACGTTTATATATTTATCATACCATAAATATGATAACAACCCGTTTATTTTATATATAATAAACAAGTTTGTTATATTTATCTGTGTCTGAGTTCATGAAAAAAGTATATGTATTATTATATATAAAATAATATTTAAATAAATAATAAAATAAAGAGCTGTAGAGTGTTTGAAATCAGGAGGATGCACTGAGTCAACATAAAGCACAAATAATGCAAATAAATATATAAAACAGTATAAAGTATGAAGAATATGTTCAGCATAGATACTTATACTTACTTATTGATCCCGAAGGAAACGTAAGCATCCAGTAGCAGCATGCAAACATACATTTACATTTAGCTGACGCTTTTATCCAAAGCGACTTACACAGAGCAATTTGGGGTTCAGTGTCTTGCCCAAGGACACTTTGACATGCAGACTGGAGGAGCCGGGGATCGAACCACCCATCATCTACCTCCTGAGCCTCAGCTGCCCCATTAAACATTAAACATGCATTAGAACAAACCTATAACACAGTAATCACACGTTAAAATGAACCTGAGATAGATCTAAATTTAAATATGCACAGAGGAATCAAACATTTGCAGAGAAATCAAACATTTGCAGAGAAATCAAACATTTGCAGAGAAATCAAACATTTGCATGGGATTTAAATATGTACAGAGGAGTTAAACATTTGCATAGAAAATAAATATATAACGGTGTTAAGAGGTTAACCCGTGCTAAACATCTATACAAAAAATAGAAAGTGAAAATAGTGCATTAATACTGTGTGTGTGTTAAATGATTTTTTTACACGTATATATGATGTCGGAACTTGAAATTTCCATTTATTTAAACTTTTTTTTAAAATTACAATAATATTAACAGCTGTAGAATAAATGAATCATTATTTACTGCTACAAATTACAGAAACTCAGTTTTACATTAAAACAATAAATGTAAACATTTAAACGAGATCATTTATTATATGACGTGAAAATCAAAAATGAAAATTGCATTTTAACGTAACACACTTAATGTTAAAATGTGATACTGATCATTTTCTTTATGTTTCTGTTGTCAGCGATAACGACATTCTCCTCTGGTTATTTGTCAGTTATCATACACTGATAAAACAATATCAAATTTAAATCACTCAAAACAGCTGATTATGAGTTTATTTGGAAGCTGCAGTCTGACGGTTATTGCCATATATGGATATATATTTAGATCACTGATAAACAATAAAAACAAATCAATATAATTGAACTACAAAGAGCTGCATGTACTGCAGCTGCTCTATGTGAACTGTAATATACATTTATATTATAAATTCATAAACAGATGTTTATGAGTGTGAGCACGTGGCATCAGGAAACAAAATAAGTTGCCTCCTTCTTTATTAACCTGCATAGCAACCGCACGCGCGTGCTGTCCTCCTCTTCTTTCCTCGTGCAGCGCCGGGATGGGCACTCGGAGCCAATCACGTTGGCCCGTTCCCTGTGACGTCTTGTTTGTTGACGCTTCCATTAGCTCGCCACCTGCGTGACGTCACTGCAGCAGGTTGGGGTTGGGGAGCAGACAAAGAGCATCCAAGATCAAGTCAGAGGTCTCACTCTGTTGTGTTTTTGTCAGCTCTATCACACAGCTCGGATTACTGCTTCACCAATCACGTTACAGCGGCGGACCCCGCCACAGCCAAAAGCTGCCGCGAACTTCTGGTTTAGCCCTTCGCTAACTTGAATATGGATGAAATGATTTAACATTAGCATATTAGCATCTAGCTCAATGTACTGCTAGATAACGGTAAACAATAGCATTGACTTTGTCAGCATGTTAGCATGCTAATGTTACAATCTAGCTATATAAACTGCTATACATAAAGACAAACTAAGATAGCGGTAAACATTAGCTTTGTCTGTGTGAGCATGTTAGCATACTAATGTTAGCATGTAGCCCTATACTGCTGTGCCAAAGTACAACCTCACAAACTAAGTTAGCAGTAGACATTAGCATCATCTTTGTGAGAATGTTAGCATGCTATTAGCATATGGCTCAATGTGTTGCAAGTTAGCTATAAATACGGTTAACATTAGCTTAACATTGTTTATTGTTAGCATATATCTCAATGTGCTGCTGTGGCTAAGCCTCACAGAGCTGCTAGCATTAAACTACTAAGTGTAGTTACATGTTGTTAACATATTTACAACATATTTTTAAAAATTGTTACATCACGGCGCCATATTGTGTCACAGAGTGACAGAGTGATCCCTCCTCTTTCATTAACACGATCTTTGCAGGGAGCAGCTCCGGATACTCTGCCTGGAGACACCGCGCGCTGACAGAGCCGGACGAGGCTCGCGGGACACGAGCGGGTCGACTAGGTGGGATAAGATTAATATATGTTCACTAACACACACACACACACACACACACAGACACAGGCGGAGCTCCGTGTTGTAAACATGTCAGCATGAACATGGAGGTGGAGGCAGTGACGGGCCGTGGAAGGCCAACAGGTTCAAATACAAACAAAGACATCATTTACATGATATTTATAATGTTATTAATGATTAACACCGTGCTGTGAAGCACTTTAGTGTGAGCTAACATGAGTGTAACACGTTAACAGTTTAAGGTAGCACTGGTGGTTACCTTCCATTAAAGGTTAGTTTAGTCCACCTTAAAGGTCTAGTGTGTAACATTCAAGGGAATATAATATTCATAACTGTGTTTTTATTAGTGTATAATCACCTGAAAATGATAATAATTATGTTTAGGAATCTTTTATGTTTACAGAGGGAGGGGGTCCTCTTCTATGGACCTCCATGTTCCTACAGCAGCCCAGAAGGGACAAACCAAACGCTGACACTACGTACAAATCAAATGCTGGCTCTGTGTACGACCTTTGGGGGGGGGGGCTCTAATGGCAATTAGCATTTAGCTTAGCAATGCTAAGGCTATCTGCTAACAAGGAAAACAGGGACTTTGACTGGCACGTCGTAGATCGTAAATATGAAGACTCAACTCAACAACTCGCTCCCAAACTGGAGGGAGCAGCTACAGTTTTCTCGGTTGGAGGTTCAACTGCAACATTTAATGTTCATATTTAACAGTCCTGTGAATTCACATCATCTTCAGGGTTGTCCCCTGCAGGAATCAAACTACCAACCCTGAAAGAAAAGCTGGCGTGAACCCTGCAGCTGCATGCAGAGAGGGTCACATGCAGGTTTTTTCAGTTTGCCATGAACTGAGGAAGGAGTCAAAACAAAACAACATCTCGGAGGAAGAAGAAAGAAAGAGGAGCTATATTTAGCTCGGCTTTCTCTCTGGCTGTGACAGCTGGGGAGGGGAAGTGAGGCGACTGTGCTGAATACTGATGGAGATGCTCAGATTCATGAATGAAGCATGTGTAGCTCACATTAACTCGCTTGCTGTCTTCATTTTAACTGCTCGGCTCCAAAAAATCTGTTTTATTATGACAGAAAATCATCCTTGAGGCGTCTCTGAAACGCTCCTGCAGCTGTATTTTTAGCCCTAAGATGAATTTTCTCTCGCCGCCTGTGCTTAAATTTTTATGCCTTCCCCTCTCTGATGTTATATTTGGGTCTGGAGGAAAGGTTAGGTCCACCATCAACTTTTATGTGAGAATTATCACAAGTTATTGCTCTGCGGTTCAGCCGGAGACGCGTCTCCGTAACACATTTGTGAAGCAGTTAATTTCTCACTTTGAAAGGAACGCTCGGCCACACGTTACTTCAACACGCTGGTTACTCCTTAAGACCTGTCTCCATTTGTCACAGAGCTGTGAGTAAAATCAGTCTGAGCAGTGTGAAGATATTCAGCTGCATTTTGTTCCAGTTTATTTCAGGATCGGAGACAGAAAACGTCCCACGAGCTCGAACTATCGACAGGGTTCAGCTAATTATAGCTCAGTTTTTCATGTCATCAACATTTGATCACTTTTCTGTGATAAACTAACGTCTGTTAACTCCTGTTGATCCACACTGACCTGTAATCATTTGAATGGTGTCTCTGTCATTCGTACGTCTGTGACACACCACCAACTGTTTCACTGGTTCTGGTGAAACTGGATCATATTTTATGGAGAAAATGTTTTCTGGTTTTCCCTCTGATGTCCTCCGGCTGCTATCTTCGGCCTCTCCTCTGCCATTATGTCCATGGAGGCTGCTGAGCCTTGAGCTAATGGACAGTGTGCAATAAGAGCTAACATTAGCCTGGAATTTGGAGAGCAATAACGTCAACAAACGACCAACACCCACTACAACACATAGTCCAAAGTCAAAGCTAATGTTACTGCAAAACATGTCAAACATAATGTCACGTTGTAGTTATAGCATGTTTTGATATGCCCACTATGGTCCAAAACGCCTGTGGTAACATTGTGCTAACAGCAGCTACAAACTGACCTCATTTTAGCTAACAGCAGTTAACAAACTGAGCTAACATGAGCTAACAGCGGCTACAGTTGGCAACAGTTTACTGCCCACCAGGATCCTGGACCCAAAGACCAGCTCTTCCCTGGTGGACAAAGTCAAAGGACAGACATTCAACACAATCAGTCGTCTCATTGAGTGAGAGTGAACAAAGATGGAAAGACCTCGATAGCGAGGAAGATGGACACAGATAGTGAGGAAGAGGACTGACGGCGATCACAGCCACCTCCCGGTTATCAGCTCGGACATCTCTAATCTCTTCCAGAACGATCCGTCTAGGACGCCGATCCAAATCAACCCAGCTCAATCAGACACAACTGATGGGATCGTCTTACTCTGATTAACACTTTACACGATCGCAGTGCGAGCTTTGAAAGCTTTCCCGGCGATCTTGTAATGCATGCTGGGACTCACAGGACTGAGGCTATGTAGAAACACAAGAGAGCAACAACAGGGACGCAACAAATCACTTATTGTCACAGTCAGTCACTCAATTTGTTATTCACTGTGAGGTGTACAAGATGTCAGAACAACAACTTTTAAAGACATGTAGAAGCTCCAAACCTTCACTTTAATTTAGTTTGACATGTTTGTCTGATGAATTACTTAAAAATTAACTATTAAAATGAACATTCATTTGTTTTCGACTCTGGCTTCAGAGTGTTCAGATTTTACAACCTACGAGCCAAACCACGCTGTAAAAACATTCCACTGCCAGTAAAAGTCCCCGTTTAGCTGGTTTGCAGTTAGCTCCATTTGCTAAAGAAGCTAATTGCTAACTGTCTATTAGCAAGCTACGGAACCGGGCTCAACACAGCAGGACTTAGTCTCTCAAGGAAAGACAGCATGCTAGGAGGCTAACTCGGCAAGAAAACCACCTTGTTACTGTGTTCCCTGTCGTCAAACTGGCCTCTGTTGGTCTCTGTGACTGGAAGCTCCCAGTCTTATAGCAATTAGCACCCAGCTAGCACTTTCATAGCATCTTTGAAACAACTTCAGGCTAGGCTAGCTGTTTCCCCCTGTTTCCAGGCTAACCAGCTGTTGGATGCAGTCTTATATTGAGTTCCACTGTGACTGAAGTCAGCATTATTGGTACAAGACAAAGACAACTAACTGTAGGTCGGTCACCATGTGAGCATGTACCTGTGTGTTTGTGCTCAGGTGTGATGATGGGAGGAGATCAGAGCCGCGAAAGGACGGAGAGAGACGAGGAAAAACCTGAAGACACTGCCAAACCTGACAACTCACAGTCACAGTCTGCTGCTTCTGAAGGTAAACGCTTCAGATGTTCTTCTACTTTTTTGACTTCTTACAGCTCTGATTCATTCAGATTAAGAATTTACATGAAAAAATATATTAAGATAATAAAATACATCACATCGTTAAAGATAGAAGCTGTGGTTCGTGACCTTTTTGACCCTGAAAGCGTCCAAAGATTGGGCTGGTTGAGTCCTTTTACTTGTGGTTCAGTGTTTTTATATGAATTCATTGGTACTTGACTTACCTTATCTCCTCCAGAAGTGACTTAATGAGGGTGAAGTTTGGTTTCAGGGAGGTCATCTTCCAAAACTTTATCTTTATCCTGGAAACATCCAAAAACAAAAACTGTCACTGCACACGTCATGAAAAATATATATAACATAACATACTGAGTGTTTTACTCCCACAGACACACCAGGAGAGCTGCCCCAGTGCCAGATGGGGAACAGGAAGGTGGACAACATGTGCTTCATGATCTCATGCACCAACTGGTACTAAACTGGTCTGAAACTGGAGATGTCCTACATGCTGGGCTGCATCGATCCAAGAAGAAGATCCTGTAGTGTTGACGAGTAGTTAGAAGATGAGTGATGGGATGAGACACCTTCACGGCTCCATGAATCTAAAGGAGTCCACAGATGATGAGCAACCTCTGTCTCAACTACATATCCCATGAATCCTTAGAGAGGATGTTCCTACTTATACAGCCCTCTGAGAACTTGTCCACAAGTTCAACATGTTTAAAGTCCTCCACATACTCTCAAAGGCCATTAGAGGTTCTTATTAAAATTAGGTCTCTAAATTAGCTTTGCATCATTCTTAGTAATCACATATTAAAGTGGATATTGTACGCTGTCTCAACATTTCAGGGACTGCTTCTTTGTTTATCGCCAGGTTAAACACAGAGATTGTAACCACATGTATCGGTACACTAAATATGAAGCTGCTAGCAGCCAGTTATCTTAGCGCATGTGTACAAAAACAAGTCTTTTTTCAGGTTGAACGTGACATAACAAGTTAACTGTGAATTTTAAAAGGCCTTCCAGGTAGGTTTCATCAGAGTTGGAGCCAGGCCGGCTGTTTCCAGTTCTTCTTAAATCAGGTCGTCTTTCTTTGAGAACGGTTAAATCTGGGCTAACTGGTTTTGGTTGGTAGATTCGTGAAGACGCTCCATCAGGAGGCTCTTCAGCCTAGATGGCATTGTTGAACAGGCCGTCGTTCACACCTGGTTTGTTAGTGTTCATTGTTATTGAGACGACTGTTGTTCGAGTCATGAGCTCTGGTGTGAACGACAGTCGTCCTCGTCAACTGTTCTCCGGTTTGGATGACGGTCGTTGTGCATTTCCAGTCTTTCCAGTCTGGCTGCTGGAGGTTGCTTCATGTTTACTGCACAGACGAGAGCGGCATCAATCTCCTGATCTAACTCTAAGAAAGAAAGTGAATAAGTACATGTCCCAAAATGTCAAATGTTCCCTTTGAACTGCGTTCCCACACCATTTACTTCCAGAAAAAGACATGTGTAGCAGCTAACTTTCACAGACGCTGGTTCAGTTAAAGAAACAGTCAAAACTACAATCAAGAACCATTAGTGGACTGCCAGCCCTGCTCTTTCATTGAATTAACTAATCAGGTAAATCTATTCTTGAAACAATGACGACTGAAATAAAGATGTTTTCATTTGTGTTAAACATGTCAACTGTATTTGTACAAAGCCTTCTTTACACAACCTTACAGAACCACTACCTTTGTGGACAGTGCCAAAGCTTACCAGGGACCCGTCCGACAGACCACCAGTCCTAATCAACCTTCTTTGTGTTGGCTCCACCAGCAGAGGAACCACCACCTAGGTGTGGTGGGACCAAACAGGAAACTAAATGAATTCAATTCAATTTTATTTATATATCATAACAAAAGTTATCTTGTGACACTTTTGAAGCCAACATAGGAAGCTACAATTCCTCTAATGTCCACTTGAGGCTGGCTCCAGAAGTGAGTCAGTCTCCATAAGTCCCCATGTTCAAATGTCTAACTTCACAGCAGAAATAAACATGTTTACAGCCTGGTACAAAAAACAGTTTTGGTCTCTATAGCTAATTTCCCCGTTCATGACAACTGTACTGAGGGTGAATTTATATACAACTCACCTGTTCACATTATATTAAGGCTTAAAGTTATGCAGGATTAAGAACGTGGACGCTTTGATTGACACACCTGTGAAACAATCAGGAAATAACTTTTTATTTCTCTGATTAATGAAAGGCCAGCGCTCGCTCTCTGTTATTGTTGTCTCTCTCACTCGCTGTCTAATCATTGGACACAAATCAAATTAAACTTCATGTCATTATACTTTGTGTCGCAAATTGCAAGTCGGACTCAGATTTAGAAGCTGGTACATGAACAAAGTGAGAACACACACACAGGTAGATGATCAGAGCTTAGTATAGTCTCTGCTTCAGAGACATTTCAGGCTGTCTGTGGAGGTTTGGCCGATCTGAGTATTTGATTGGTGACTGGAGTGTGAGGAAAGAGCTCCTCGCTGGGTGGCGTATCTGCTCTGCCTTCCACCATGTTTGTCAATATGCGTGTGAGTTGGGCTGCGAGTGTGTCACGCACATATATACATCATCAGTGGGAATTTATTGTTTTTGTCGTGGGATGACATTTTCTTACCGTGGGGAATGTTTTTGACAATATATCGTAAACAATGACATATCACACATCCCTAGTACCCAGGCATCATTCAGCATGCCTCAGGTCCACTGATGATCCACATCTTTGCCCAAGAAGCAAGACTTCCAACATGGTGGCAGCCAGAGCCCACAGTGAGCTTCACAATGGCTCTTTAGAGACCTGTGGGTGAAATCACGGAGACTCTTGAATTTCCCAATAAAGTATCTATCTATCTATGTCCATTCTTTACACAGTCTGTCAGTGATTAAGACAGTTACAGTATGTTTATATATCTATAATTACCTTCTTCACTGTGGCTGTACCTTCAAAATGGCGCCTTCTTGGCGTCACAGATAGAACTCGCATTTTCCCGCTCCGTGTGTTCCTATTGGCTGATTTCAGAGGCGCGTGAGCACGAGAATGAGAGAGCAGAGAAAGGGACAATTAAGTTTGGAGAAATGCGGCTTTAATTAATTATTTAAACGATATAACATCACATATGAACCTTAGCGGGGTTATATCGATTTATTTTGTTGAGTTAGTCGGTTGTTCTCTGCTTGTCAGTGACGTAAACGCGTGTCTGTGTCTTCCGGGGCGGGAGGTGGCGCTATGCGCGGGAAGGACTCCGCTATAAAAGGAGAGGACGGAGAAGAAGAAGGAAGCTAGCGCGGAGGAGAGGGAGAGGAGACGAACAGAGGCTGCGCATTGTTTTTATACTTTAACTTTTTTTTCCTTTTAAACTTTACACTTTTATACTCTAAACATCAGAACACAGACTGTTCTTCAACTGACTAAGTTTGATCTTTGTGAGCAGAAGAAGAATCCTGATTGAGGAGTTTAAATAAGGTAACAAATACACTGTAACACACACACACACACACAGGTTTTACATTTACTATGCACACAAGTAAGATTTCCTATAGTATGTATTTCCTTTATATCTGTGTCAAGTCACGTGGTTTTATTGCCTGTCTATACACAGGTACTGCATACTTTATACCGTCTATTCTGTTTATATCATTGAATCTATCTATATTTGCAACATTTAGATTTATATCTTTTAGATTTGCCATATTTTTCTTTTAGATATCTTTAACTTGTATTTATTTTATATTTCATGTATATTGCTGTTTGCAGCAGGGATATGAGGGAAACACTGTTTCAGTTCTCTGTATGTCCTGTACATATAGCAGCACTGACAATAGTTGACTTGACTTACAATAAGTGAAAGAAGACTCAGAGACTCCCCAACACAGTTACATGAAACATTAGCAGATGGATGACATGAAGGTCCAGTCTGTCACATCAGGGATTCTTTATTTTCAGAATAAGGCAAACATGGAATATAATATGACTATGTTTTCATGCATGTATAATCACCTGAAAATAAGAATCTTTTTTGTTTTTGTTACTTTACAGACAAACTAACCCTGACTCTAGACAGAGACTTTCAAGTGTTGTTTCTCCTTTACAGTAGTAAAATGAGAGTTACGTGAGGAGAGAAACCAAACTTGAAAGTATTTAGTTTGTCTGTTCTGGGATACTGTAGAAACAGTGTTTCAACATGGCGGCCTCCATGAAAGAGGACCCGCTCCCACTGTAGATATAAAAGGAGAATTTTAAGTAACAAAAACAAATATTTTTATTTTCAGGTGATTAAACATGCATGAAAAAATAGTTATGAATGTGATATCTGTGTTTGTTTTATTCTGAAAACAAAGGCCACAAAATCACTGACACACAGACACACTGACCTTTTTAAAGAACACAAACACAACAAGGCTAATGATTTAACAGACCTGGAGGTGTTTATATACTACATGTGGTTATATACAGTGTACAAGCATCGACACAGCATGAGCTATAAGACCTTCTGGTGTGTGTGTGTGTGTGTGTGTGTTAAAAATCCAAGGCTGCTTTGTTATTTCATAGTTTTGACTTTCATTTTATTGTTTAGTTTTATAGATTCAAGATGAACTCTGGAAGGAAAATGTGTCATTAGATATCTGTCTAACTTCTGTCTGTTGTGTTTTCAGCTTCCTAAATGGCTTCCAGATCAGAGGAGGAGCTCTCTGTCCGGGTCTGTCACTTACATCTACAGAGATCCTGTAGTTCTGTCATGTAGCCACAGCTTCTGTAAAGACTGTCTGAAGAGCTGGTGGACAGAGAAACGACGAAAGTGTCCGCTCTGTAAGACCGCGTCGCCAAAGGCAGAACCGCCCCGTCAGCCTGGTGTTGAAGAACTTTGTGAGGCCTTCTGTTGGAGAGATCAGAGATCTTCAGAGGCTCTCTGCAGTCTGCACTCTGAGAAATCCCAAACCCTTCTGTCTGGACTATCAACAGCCGGTGTGTCTCGCCTGCAGAGATTCAGAAAACACACCTACCACAGATTCAGACCCATCGATGAAGCTGCACGACAACACAAGAAGAACCTTCAGGAAACTCTGCAGCCCTTAAAGCAGAAGAAGGTTCCTGAAGAAGTTAAAGTGAAGTTTGATCAAACAGCAGTAGAACAAGAAGAAGGTCCAGGCCCGACGACAGAGTGTTATGATTGCTGATCAGTTTAAGAAGCTTCACCATAGTTTCTAAGCAAGAGGAAGAGAGGCCAGATGGCTGCACTGAGGAGGAAGAGGAGCAGAAGAGTCAGATGATGGAGGAGAAGATGGAGGCTCTAGCAGAGAGATAGCAGCCTTTCAGACAGACTGGCAGAGCCAGCACAGAGGACGGTGCCGAGAGCTGAAGACGTCCATTCCTGCACAACTACAAGGTTGAGTGCAAAGAGTCCAGCAGCCCCCTGCTGATGATCCAGCAGCGCCCTCAGAGCTCTGATAGGATGAGGCTAAACACTCAAGCAACTGACCTTCAACATCTGGAGCAACATGAAGTATGGCGGCCCCCAGCACTCTGTGGTTCTGGATCCAAACACTTCTCCTTCAAGACTAGATATGTCTGAAGATCTGACCAGTGTGAAGGAATCAATTCCACACCAGCAGCTTCCTCTGACAATCCAGAGGTTTTGATGGATCACAACGCGTTCTGGGCTCTGGAAGGATTTACTCAGGAGCTGCAGCTGGGATGTCGAGAGGTGGGACACAGTCAATACTGGTTTCTGGGTGTGTCTAAGAAGAGTCTGTCCAGAGGAAAGGACTCGCAGAGACTGAAATATGGAAACTACTGCCATGACGATGATATGCACACAGCACAATCCCCATCAGATTCATTTACTGCCTCCAAGTCCAGAAGAAGCCCAGAGGATCAGGAGGATCTGACATGAAATAGAGGAAAACTGGGTCAAGCCTCTGATCCTGATACCAATAATACATACACACCTATACACACTTTCACTGAGTAAGATGTTTCCATTCATTAACACCTGGGATGTCATTCCTCTGAAGATATTACTACAAAGTCATGTGACGGGTGGACAGAGAAAGAGACAGAGGATGGGGAAGTTTAATTACGTGTATAAAATGTTTTAAATGATACAAAATATATCAAGTTTCTATTTGATGATTCTGTTTTTCCCATTTCCCCATTTCTCCCACTTCTATGTCAGGTGGTTGGACTGGTTTTAGAACTTCTAACATTGATGTTTAATGTACACAATTCCTGTTTTTCATCATTTATAATAAAATATAAAATATGAAAGTTACTGTAATGACAACATACAGCATAAATAGAATTGAAGGGTAGTTTTCATGGTAGACTATATTTCTGTAGATCATATGCATTTGATTATAAACATCCGGAGGTCTACAGAACATGTACATATAATTTTATGTGATAAAGTAAAAATGTGACCACTAGAGCTAAAAGGTATCTCTGCTTTCTCAAATTTCTGCTCTCAGTTAATGTGGGAGTAAATGCAGCAGTTGGTGGGTGATCCTGACACTTCTGAGCTCACTGAGCCGAAACTAAAAGTCTGACGGCTTCAGCAGTAACGTGAACGAGCAGCACAAATCCTTTGCTACTGTAGTTTGATTTTTAAAATTATGTCTGTAGAGTGAAATTCAGCGCAGTTTAATGTATTTTCGTGGACAGATTTTGTTCACTCTCTCCACTTAACTGTCATGTGACTAGTTTCCGAACATCTCGCCCATAAGCTTCATGTTAAATTTTTCCGCTTTTTGATAGGATTTGGCAAACTTCTCCTGGATGAGCGGCCACATATTTTGATTTATTATTTTGCTGGATGTCAACTAAAACTGTGGGAGTAGCAATACTGAATAATAGTGAAGAATAAGAAGTAGAATAAGCCAAAGCAATCTGAGTAGTGTGTGAGACACTTACAATTACACAATTATTTTGATACAGGAACCGGGTGGCCTGCTGACCGCCATCTGCCAGGTAACACTGACTCTGTGGAATAAACGCCCACTTCAAAATATCAAACGATCCCTTTAATGAGGAAGATTACTTTTTCCTGAAAATCGGAGGAGTAACTCCTTAAAATGTAGAAACCTCCCCGCGTATGAGCCTGTGTTTCAAAAACCTGATAATTTAGTCCTTCCTGTCACTTCTTTATATTTATTTTGCCGTCTATATTGTGGATTAATAACAGCTGCTTCTGTAGAGGTTCCAACACCCCAAACACCTCCAGGTCCAACCATTAGACACCTGTAAAGCACTTCAGTACATCCGTTAACTTAAGTGTTCTTGTGACTGCTCTAGAAACCCATCCTGATAAACAGGTTACCAACCACGACAGTGTTGACTGGTATCGTTTTTGTGAATCTGTATTTCATCTCAAAATTCTGGTCCTGGTCTGGTCCTTCAACTACCACAGGAGCTCTGTAGACATATTTTGTCAACATGACCGTGTTAAAACCTGACAACATGCACTTAAAACTGCACAGTTGTAAAGTTGAGATCAAAGGTGGTGGAAGTACATGGGTACGACGTAGGCAAGGGGCCATCGCCCCGACCGCTTTTCGCCCCTGGCCCGCATTTGTGTAATCTACATAATAAAGACCGACCTATGATGGGATCACACCAGCCACAACGACCATCAGCGTGTTGATGTATCAACTAATGGGGCCCATTCAGGAGTGATGACCACATTATTCATGGGTCGGATCAAACATACCTTTGAAAGCTACAATAGTAAGAACTACCGTTGTACTTCCTCCACCATTTTCAGTACTTTTGTAGGGGTGTATGTCTGTATGTGGGCAGATTGTGTCAAAATGAAGATTGAACTGAAGATGAGTGTGGCCTGATTCATTAGTACTCATGTAATAATGTAGTAAAGACTACAAAGTATCAATGGGTCGGAAACATCCACATGTTGAAGGATGTCATTGGTGTGATCCTAGTGCAAGATGCTTCACCTTCTCATTGCTGGTTTCAGTAATGAGAAGTCTGTGAAAGAAAAACTGTGAAAGCTAATATAATGATCCATTAGGCTAAAATAGAAGAAAGAAAGTTTCTGATGAAAACTCCAAATGACACATTAAATTGCCATGAAATTGAAATGGTGTTGGCGAGCATCAGTATGTCCAGTCCCATTACTGGGCAGGTGGTTGAACATATTGCATATCACCAGAAGAGATGCATGTGTATCCCTAAAGGGTTATTTCAGCAAAATACCACAAGGCAGATTTATTGTGCACATCTGGTGGATTTATACTGCACATTATCTCACAGATGCCCCCCAAACTGTGAATGGACTCACAGAAATTCAGCTATTAAACACTAAGTATGCAATGTGAATTTAGCAGAAGAAGCAGCATTTACAAATTACCTGATTCTGTTTAGGCTTTCTCCTGTCCTACACAGCATAGCATAAAGATGCAGGATTAAGAGCGTGGACACTTTGATTGCCAGGTAGGTGTGGTTATGGGCATCTTGACTGATTATTCAGCAAACCTTAAGCTGATCCAGGTCTTTGCTGATTTCTAGATTAGCCAAGAGGCAGAAAAACAGGATTACAAACATGGTGTGGCCATGGGTGGGTGGGTGCTTGACATCACAAAGACTACGTCCAGGTTTTAGACATTATTTCTGTTTTCGGACTACATTTATGGTTCCCAAGTTCCCAACAATAATTATATGTGATGATATAACTATGAAAACTAACACTAAATACTGAAGTTGAATATGAAATATGATAAGGTAGTTGTTTGATGAATGATGAATCTTGATTGTAGTCTGTTGGTTAAATTAGTTGTGTGGTAGTGAGATGAGGTCTAATTGGACTACATTTTTTAAAGTAACAGTATTGATCTGGACATCGTCTACTCAATGAAAAAGAACTCAATGAAAACACAAGTTTTCACTTTTATTGACATTTCATTGTTAACAGAACATGGTGTTATTGGTATATAATTGGTGCGGGACAGTAAAACCAAACAAAACAGAAAAATAAAAATCCGTTCCAGTCATGTTAGCATTTTAAATAATCTTCAAGTCATTAACATAAACATGCCTATGCGATATAAGCATCGTCATAAAAATGGTAAAACATGATGTGCAAATGATGAAGACGTTCATCTTAAATAAGAAATTAAAAAAAAACTTTTCCAAAAAGCTTTTGTTCATTTTTCTATTTACACGAGCTGATATTTGATATCCGACTGGAAAAGGACGTGATGACGCTATAAAACAAAACGGTGCATCGTTTTTCATGTAAAGAAGTGAGCCACGGTCAGATTTTTTTCATTTTGATTTTATAATCAACCCATTTAGTCAAAAAACCCAAAAACCAAACAAAAATCATATTTACAGAAAACGTTTCTTTATAAGAAAAACTGAATTGAATCTCTCTTAAAGCTATATCTGATAAAATCCCTACAAGTAGAAGTAGTAGTAGTAGTAGTAGTTGTGATATTATCCAAAAAACTTCAGTATATCTCGTTATTTCAAAAAGTCTGCCCAGACTACCTCTGATATGTTTTTATTCATCTACATCATTTTTATTTTATTTTATTTTTTAAGAAAAGACAATGTTAGAAACTAAAGGCAACAACAGGCAAGTTAAAGGAAGACTTAGCCACGTGAAGCCACACTCCAAACTCGACGCAACGTTTACCACAGATGGACCGAAAGACGTGAAATGTGATCTCGGCGACTGGACGCAAAGAAAGCGCTTCTTTTAGAGGATCGGCAAATGTGAAACCTGTGGACAGTTTGTTTTTCACATGATTCATGGTCTTGGATTTTGCTCACCAACAACCTGAATCAATTAAACGAAACACTCTGGTCCACACAACTTCAAACTCCACCAAGACCGTTTCAGAAGTGTTTCGCCCACCAGACTTTGTGTATTTGCTCAGATTAATTTTTCTGGTTTATGTGTCTTCTAAATATGTAAATATGCTACGTGGTTAAATTGGTGGCATTTAAAAACTGGACTAGAGCGACTGCGATTAGCTCCAACGGCCACAGATTGGCCATTAGTTTGCTTTGCTCTTTGATCACAGTTTATCTGAAGCTGTTATGATGCTTTAGTCATGTTCAATGCTTATGATTTAATGAAACGTCTTCATTGCAAAATGCATCATGTGAGCAGAAGTTAGGTAAAACAACAAAAGTGTTACTTTGACACGGAGCCCCTCGACAAGCAAATGGCACACAGTGAAGTTTTTGGGCGCAGTAACACAAAAACACGATTTTGTCTCGAAGACTCACAGTTTTTTTTTTTTTTTTTAAACTCAGTTGAAGCGTCATAACAGCTTGAAATAAACTGAAGAAAGAAGCAGAAAATCATAAATCAATCAATCAAAGTTACATTTAGGTTCAATGTTTATTCATTATTATAATTAACTACATTTTTTAAAGTGCTCACCTTCAATTTAAATAACTAAAACATTTTTTCTGTCCACAGCAAATCAGCGTTCCGCAAAAGTTTGTGTAATAAAAAGACTAATTTTTGTTTAGTGTCACTGTGTTGAAGGTTTCCTGAAGACGTACCATCATCGGTAATCCCTGTTAGTTTGGGAGTGGCGATCTCAGATAACTAAGTCTACCTTTAAAGGCAACTCACTGTTGTCCAAAGCCACCAGAACGTCACCAGACCTGGGATACAAAAAACGACCCACAAGACGTCAGCTTCTCTGCTGCTTTTCTGCAGTGACGCTGAGCTCTTACAGTTATTTCTTTCATTTTTTCTGAACTCATCTGCTCCACACTGAGCTCCTTCCTTTCTCCTTTGAGTTAAAATAACACTCACATGATGGATGCACAGTAAGAGGTGTGAAAGGGCCAAAGGGAGGAGCGCGTGGACTCCAGAGCAGACTATAAATGAAGTTTCAGTGTTTCGCTTTATCCCAGGTCTGCATACAATTATCAGAAAAGAGGCAAATGTTCAGAGGACCCTTTGCCCTCTGTGACAAATACAGAATAAATAAGTTTTTAAACAGAAGAGCGGCAGCCAGACAGACCACCACATAAAGTTTAAAAAACCTCATGTACATATATTTTGTCTTAATGTGTGGTTCATAAGTAATATGAATAGGCGACAATAAATCACTACAGTCTTCAAGTACCCTTTTTCCATTTCCACAAACAGACATCTGCTGAAGTACACTGCACTTTGTAAACAGCTATTCTTCTGTAAATCTCAGTAAATATGTACACAGTCTCCTCAGACTTTTCTCTGCAGTGGAGGTTGGTGTCTCTTTAGTCCAGTCTCATTATTTTAATGTTTTGTTTATTTTAAAGGTAAAACATGATGGAAAAGAAAGTTTTACCTGCTCACCACCCTCCTTTATTAAACCACCGGACAAGCCAACCTCATCGTCTCAGGAGCCTCAACGGTTAAATTAGAAATTAAGCAACCAACGAGGGAGTCACCGCCTTTAACCCCCCTTTAAAATCAGCACGAAGAAGCTCGTTTCTGCTCAAATATCTACTACCAAAGTGCCGTGAAGCAAGGCACTTAAACCCCCGACTACATCAGCGCAGCGACTCAGTGTCTTGCAATAAACAAAGAGTTGAACGGTGGTTAAATCTGCTCTGTAAAACCTGCAGTAAGTACCTGACGTTAATCCTGTATGCCTCTGCCGTTTACAGCATGAATGAGCACCAAGAGTGACGATGATGATGGCGAGAGTGAGTGAAATGAATTCAGAGATGTTATTATTATTATTATTATTATAACGTGTGGGTGTGCTGAAGTGGAATGGAAACCCCTCGTTAGCTCGATGAAATGTTTCTCCCCTCAGGGATAACACACCGAGAGGAAGCTGACGCTCTCTCCTTTCTCATCATAAAACAACAAAACGTTCAACTGGTGACGAACCTGCTTCAGCTCGGAGCTCTACTGTTTTACAAAGTGGTCCAGTAGAGATGCCGCGCAGCTGAAAACAAGTACAAAGATCACGTATCTAACACCGCTTCATGTCTAAGAAGTGCACAAAAGCAGAAAACCTGAGGTGTTTCTCATCAATTAAAGAAATTAACTGATAAAATATAAGTTTTATAGCTCGATCTGTAGAGTGAAAATTAAGGAAGACAAATCAACAAAACATGACAAAGTGGTTTCAAGATAAACAGTCCAAAAATGGTTGAGTTGCTGTAAACATACAGGATGATTTATCTCCTCCGACCATTTCTTCAGTTTGCAGTTTAAAGATGTTACTTTAAGCTCATCAATCATTGTTTCATCGCTGACATTTCATCTATAAAATAACTGATTAATCGAGAAAATAATCGGCAGATTAATCAATAATGAAAGTATCAATGATCCCAGACTTAATCAAAGCTGGAAGCGACGGCAGATGTACGGCGACAGGCACAATTGCTGTTACAGTTGGATAAATACAAGTACTGCTCGTGTGTCGCTTGTTAAATATGAGCAATCACACTGCGATGCAAGTAAGGCTGTTGAATTGTCATTATACGCTGATGACTCACTATTCTACGTGTGCCAAACTAACTGTAACATGAGCTGTAACTGTTTGCTCTAAAACAAAGTTGCTGTAAAGTAAAAGAGCAAAGAATGAGCTTTCATTTTTTAAAGAGTTTGACAACGTTATTGTTGATCTAACTGATTGAAGTTCGCCCATGATGGCAGCTCAATAAACCATCAACCAAGTATTTTCTCTCTTTTCCAAATGGTTTCCCACAGCTGCTTCACAGATGGTTCTGTGTAACAAAAAATCCGGCACAGACAGGTTAGGAAACATTAGTGGTCTCTCGGCAGATGTCCGTCCACCAATGATCCGGGTTCTGCTCGAGGTTTCTGCCTCTTAAAGGAGGTTTTTTCTAAGCTAAGTGCTTGTGCTCATAGTGGGAATTGTTGAGTCTCTGTACGATCTACTTTATATAGGAAGTGTCATGTGTTAACTTCTGCTATAATTTGGAGCTATATAAATAAAACTGAATTAAAACATTGAATGTGTATGCCATCTGAAACTGTCTTTTGGGATGTAACTTTTCAGCTTACTTTCATCAAATGTATTTTTTCTTTCTTTTTTAGTTGAATCAAGCAGATCTGTCCAAACAATCACAATAAAGCTGAGAAAACAGAAAGAGAAAGACAAGTTTGGTCCAAAAGGCAATTTTCTTTAGATAGACATTCATGTTTCCAGCTGACAGTCTGTATGATGTTTATAGGCTTAAAGGTAAAAGGATAGCAGGATATCTTGTTCTGTGTTTATTGGACACCATCAAGGAACAAGTATACGTTTCTTTTTTTTCTTCTTCCACCAATTCAAAATAGCGCTGTAGGATATCGAACAACATCGATTTGTGCTGAACGCTGCGTGTGCTGAATTGCTCTCGACGGCAGCAAGTAATTGCGAGGATGTGCGTCAAGAACACATTCAATTACTGCAGGACAGAGCGCTCGGTGAATAAGGTACAAAGCTGAACGAATGAGAACAAGAAGGAGGGGGGAGAGGGAGACAAAGAGATGCACAGAGGCAGTGTAGCCTTTTAAACGTATGGAAAGCAAGTCTTGGAAATGAAAGACATGCTGCATCCTGCTGCATTATTAATGCACCTATATGTGGATAGTGTAGTTAAAAACTCTTTTCAGGAACAAGATAAAACAGCAAGGTTGTTTTTGCATGATGATGATGCATTATTTAAAATGTACAGTGAGTGTTAAGCTGCACTGCACTGCACAGAGTCTGAATAAACAGTGACTCAGTGAGGATGTCCCAACTCGCCTGGGGTGGGAGGTCATGGATGGGGGACTACAAAACCCCCTCTGGGGACCTGACTGAGGCTCGGAGTAAACCATTATGAGTCACATTGGAGTTAATGACATTTAAATGAGCAGCTTGTGTATTTATATAACACATACTTAGCTCAAACTGCAGTGGAGCTCGTTTTAACCGAGGAGCTGAGGAGCAAGTTGGCAACTGCCCAGAAAATACTCAGAAATTGTGTAACATACCAACTGTAAACTGCACATAGCTCGTTTATGAGAGGAAAAACTACAAAATGTTTGATCTGTTCTATGAAATATTAAATCTGAGATTGCAAAAACAACCATACCCGACATCCAGGTGACTACAGTCAAAATTAAATGGTCTTATCTAAAGTATTTCATATAAAAACAGTTCCTTTTGCAGGTTGTTGTACTTAAAATCTTTAAACTGATGCAAATAACTGAACATTTCAAGTCTTGTCTCACAGACACACATAAAACTTATAATCGCTCCTGTAAATCCTGGAAGTCATCAAAAATGAAACAGGTCACAGCCCATATTATGTTCTGATGTACATGAAAAGTTAATTTCCAGTCCGGATATATTGCTGGCCAAACTGGGACTTTCTGGCACAGTGTCAAACTGGTTTAAAGGGGACAACTTTGGGTCGATTGGTCCGAGGAGTTCCCCAAGGCTCCATTCTCAGACATCATCTTCTTCGTTTAAAATCTACAATTATGCAGACGACACTCCGATTTCTATCACGATATCACCAGGTGACTATGGTCCCATACAAGCACACAGTAGGTGCATTTAACAAATCGTTTTTTACATGCAACAAATATCTTTAATTAGAGAAAGGTAAAACAGAAAAAAAAATACAATTAAAAGTCAGTCCTCAGTTTCACAAGCTAACGTCAGAACGCCAAATTCTTGGACAAGATAAAGACTAAAGACTGACATCTGTCTGAGAAAAGCTTGTTCATCTTCAGTAGGCTTGAGTGCTGTTAACGCTGTCTTCACAGATCGATCAGACAGCTGCAGCTGTTTATTTTTGGACGTCTACGTGGGTGAGGGGTTGCAATCAATCAATGCCATTAAATCCTACAAACTGCTCCTTTAAATATGGTCTTTTAATCTTGCTGAAAGCAAAAGTCAACAAATTAGAGCCAAAGACATCAAGAAATTTTGGCACTTCTGACAAAACTGGAGCCAAATTGAAAGCTCCTCATGCTTAAGCTCCTTAAATCATAAATAAATTAAAACATAATAAAAGCAACCTGGGGTGTTAATTCTCGATGCAGATGTGTATTGATGGAAGAAGTAAAGAAAGGCTGTAAGTAGCGAGGGAGAGCAGCACAGATGGACGGATGAAGAAGGTGAAAGGGAGGAAAGATCAGACAGACGGAGTGACGAGAGGCCAGATGGACGGGAAGAATTACAAGAGGACAGCAAGTAAAGACAGAGCGAGGACAGTAGGATTAAAGCGAGGGACGTGGAGGGCGAGTAGCCCCTATTAGAGCTTTGTGAACAGAAGTACTTCATTAAGCTCAGTCGATGTCGCTGTGCCACAGCCAGCATACTAATACAGACTCACATATATCCTCTGTGCATACCCTCCTTCTCCCCTCATCTGTTGAAGCCTTGCTTATTCAGCCTTTACTTTCTCTTTCCATTTCCTCCATTTTTGCATTTGTCTAATTCCTAGTTTCTCACAACTCGCGGAGCCTCACTTAGAAAGAGAAAAATACAGAGATGGGGACAAGACAAATACAAGACTCGAGGACGCAAATAAACTAGTTCGGCTCGTATTTATCAAACTTCTAAAAATTTCACTTCAGAAAGCTTTTAAAACCTGATCTAGGATTATGTGCGAGAATCCAAACACAATTTACTCCTACTTATAGCAAAGTATAAGAATAGCATGCGTGTTCAGAGCACGATAAGCCTGTTTGTTTGTTTAAAAAAACTATGAGCAAAAAAATTCGATCTTTTTTGCTGTTTAAAAAAATGTTCAAATAAAAATCCAAACATTGTGCTAAAAAGACTTTTCTGAACACATTCATCATAACTGATGATATTTTGTAGAATAAAGCAGCAATCCAGCATGCACTTGTAAATTTAAGAATATTTGCAATCGATAAGAAATCTGATGGACTGCTTTTATCCTTACGTTTGTGAGTAAAAGTGAAGTGATTACTTTACTTTTATTTATCACTTCATTCCAAAGTTTCACTTTTAGTTGTTTGATAAATGCAGGTACTGGTTTTGTTTTACTTGTTAAATATGAATTGAACTGTCATAATATGCTGACGACTAACTATTCTACATGTACCAAAAATTCCAAACTGTGAAAGCAAAGCATTTCTCTGTTTTTGTTTGGCAAGCTGAGGGGAATTTTGAGTTGACAAAGGTCTGATTTAATGATGATGAAGATGTTTTTGTTGTGTTTGGTGAAAAAAAGAGAGAAAAAGGTCCTCTTTGACAGTTTTACATCTCCATAACAGCTAAAAATAAATTAAACAATATTCAGTGATCCACAGAGAGATCCATTTTTTTTTTTGTTTGTCTGTTTTTTTGTTTGTTATGGCCTTTCTACCTAAATTTTATCTTCAAGTGTGATTTTTCTTTTCTGTTTTTTCTTCTTTCATTAGATTTCATCTGACTGAATATTTGAAGTAGCTCACGTGTACAAGTTGTTAGAACAAACTTGGAGGTGGTGTCTGGCTTTAAGGAGCTTTATCCTTTCCAAATCCTCTTTTTCTTTTTTTCATTTCACTGAGAAGAGACTTGTGTTGTAGGTCCTAGAAGAAAAAGTCAAAGTTCAGCGTCGCTCCTAAGACCTCCGAGAAGTTGTGGGCAAATCAAGTGTGAAAGGCTGGAAAAACTTCTGTCTTTAGCCTCGTCACATCCTCCTGGAGACGTTGCGGACTTGTTCTCCTTGTCCTCAGCCATGTTTGTTTTGAGCGTCCTCGCCTGGTGAGGAACGGTGAGGAACAAAATCAGTATCTGAGGCACGAATCGACCTCTCAAACAAACACACTCTGAGCCAAGGTCTAAATCTACTCCTGCATTTTCAGTATGTGCCATTTTGTCACCAGCTAGCACATTTAGTGTCTTTCAGCATTGACTCTCCATCGTTCTTTGCTAGCATTCTTGGCTGTTAGCCAAGAGAAGCTAGCTAACAAGATGACCACTGCTTGACCCCCCTTCGATTCATGAACTTTGACCTCTTCAGAAGGAAAGTTGCCTGTCATACCCACTCCTGAACTGGGTATTTGTAGTAGTGCTGCGTCATGGTGTTCTGCTGCACTCCTTTGTTTTTAAACTGAAAAATCGTGTACACCAGCACCAGGATGCACAGCGACAGGATGCAAGGGATCACCACGGCGATGGCATTGACTGTCGTCGGGACGTCGTTGATGGTCACCATGATGTCCACGTCGTCCAGGGGCAGTTGGCGGTCACCGCGGTTACCCTTGTTGCCCGAACGCTCCATGTCAGACTGGTCGCAGCCCATCCAGTCGCGCAAGATGGACTTTGGGTATCCAGGTTCCACCGTCAGCTTCTGGTTGTCGAACTTCCAGTACTCCTTCCCCTTGTAGAAGTAGGTGTAGTCTGAGGAACAGAGGACGAGTAGGTGGGGCGGTTGGAATGAAAGGTGGGCACGGGAGGTAAAAGAAAGAGAACAAAGAAGGAAACATCAGTGATTGTTGATCATGAAACAAGCTGAATTTAAGATAATTTGATAATATCAAAGTCAGTATCATCTGGGCAGATTATTACTGGGCAGAGTTTCTGGCACAGCGTCAAACTGGTTTATTTTGGGCTCCATTCTCAGACCTCTGTTTAAAATCTACGAGCTCAGTTTGTAGAAAACAACAATTATGCAGACGACATGATTTATTTACGATATAACCAGGTGACGATGGTCCCATACAGAGTAGGTGCATTTAACAAAAATTTGACGTGCAAAAATTATCTTCAATTAAAGAAAGATAAAATAGAAATAAGTTTTGGAGCCAATTTTTGTTGGCTGGTCTACATTAGCTAGCCGTTGAATGCAGAATTAAGTTTTAAGTTTCTTTTAATTGCCAATAAAACTCTACATAGACTGTCCTCACTTTATATTTCTATATTATTGCATCTCCTGACCTTGGTGAGACCTCTGAGGTCCACCAGCCGAGGCCTTACACCAAAACATCGACAGAAAAATTATGATGAGCACAGACATGAAATATAAATCAGAACACTGTAAATGCAGATGAACAGGAAACATGTTATATTTAATAAAACAGACTTCCTCCAGCTGTTTGTGTGAGGCTGTGCGTTGTTGAAGGTTTATGCTTCCATGTTTTCTCCCTCTCAAACATACCATCTCATTTGTCTCACAGCTACAGTGTCTGTCTCTCAGGCATTACATAATATCGCCCTTCAATAAAAACAACACTGCTGGGACTGAAATACTGTCGCTGCCTGTAACCACTGTGTCACAATAGAAATGTTATTGGCTCTAATGAGACGCTGCGCCACAGGGAGAGCCGAGCGAGCGAGCCGAGGACGCTGATGGATGTTTTTCAGTTTGAGAGGAAGCTTTTCTTAAAGAGCGAAGGACGCCGTTTGTCACTGTTGTGCATGTTGGCCCGACTCTTTGTCTGCTCAGAGCGAGCTTTTGAAGAAACATGCAGTCATATTATATTCATAAGATCGAGCACAAATGTGTGTGTTACTTCACCCGTGGAGCCACAAGTCAATATTTTTACAGTGAAATGGTGATTTTGTGGCTCCAAACAGACTCAGTTTGTTTTAATGAAGACGTTGGTGAAGAGCTGACGTAGTGCTGAGTGTTTTTCAATATATAATAATGCTAACTAAGTAAACTTTGAATTTATATTTTTGAACCAGGATCAGTTCATGAAAAACAAACAGTCAGATTTAATATCTACACCTTTAATTCAACATGTCAGTGAATCTAAGTACTCGATCAGTGATTCCAACGTCAACATCAAGTCAATAAATATATAAATAAATATGTCGTTCTGTATGTCGACAAAACTCCACGACACAGACGACAAATCATAATATCTTAAATAAAAACAGAGTTTCTTTTTGTCGCTGTAATTTCCTCTAGATCTGACTGGATGACGCCTTCAGGGTCGATGAGAGCGCGTATCCACGTTACATAGCAGCTTTAACACACACACACACACACACACACACACACACACACACACACACACACTGCATGATCTGAATGAAGCATGAAGTCCCTGCAGGAGCTTCTCATACAACACCAAGACACCACGCCTGACCGACCATGTCACCACCTCTGATGTCACACACACACACACACACACCCTCTGAGGCATCCATGAGGTCATGAGGTCACATCTTGACAAGCAGACGGCTTTCGGCACTTCGTCCCATCGGGCATGTCAGCTCCGGCGACCCGCCGGCAGAGCTGATCGCTGACGATGATTGAGGTTCCACCAGAAACACCGCGCCACGTTTCAGAAGCGTCTTTCCTCTTCAGTCGGAGGAGACACAGCAAGTTTATTTTTGACGGAGAAGAACGAGCTGACAGGAAGTCAGACACAGAAAGGGCATCGAGAACGCTGTTGATTTACAAAATAAAACTACTCACTCATGGTAGAAGCATGAAAAGCTCCCAAATCTGAGCAAGTAAACAAAATCTGGACTTCTGAAACGCTCCTGATGGGACGTAAAGCCACGTGAACCAAAACAGCACCGGCTCACCAGGATCGCTCATGGTGCAGAAACGCCGGCAGAGGAATCTCCTTCACTCACCTTTAGACTGATGGAAAACTCAATGAACGCAAGGTTCGATAACTTGGAGACCTCTCAGCTGCAAACTCATCCTGCAGTACAACTCGGAGAGACGCCAGAAGGTGCGCCTCGCCGACTGGAGGAAAGTTACGGTGAGTACAAACTGAACTGAGCGACGTTGAGGGCCGGTCAAGGAGGCAAAATATCAAAACTGTGGGTCTGCCCGAGCAAGAAGATTAAAAACGGCTCCCAACAGGATTTGTGTTGGACCTCCTGGGAGTCAACCCACCAGGCGACAAGCCGAGATACCCCCAGATCCGGTGAAGGTGATTGGGTAATGCAAGCAGCTTGCAATAAACCAATAAACTTACGGACCTTACGGACACGGAGGGAAACACTAAGTAACTGTTGATGTTTGTGTGTCGGTCGTACACTTACATCCCTCCCTGCTGATGAAGGCTCCCTGCGGTCCGTCCGGTATTCCCTTCCACACCGTGATGGGTTTCGGGTATCCCGGGTCGGCCGTGCGTTTCTCCTCGTTGTAGCGCCAGTACTGGTCCCCTTTGAAGAAGTAGGTTTTCCCGACCGGCTCCCAGCGCAGCGCCGTGTCGATGCCGTCTTTGGGGAGGCAGCTGCCCAGCTCCACCAGGCTGTGAGGGTAACCCGGCTCGGCCGTGACCTCCTTAAACACCCAGTACTTATCGCCTGGAGGACGGTGGGAAAAGAAGAGTCAGTGTTTTAATTACAGGACACAGTTTCAGGGTCGTTTGTCTCTAAATGTTTATTTAACAGTCAGATCAATTGTTCTTTGACTCGAGGCCAGTTTGACTCGAAATATCAGGAGGTGAAGACATGACGTCCATCTGTCAAAACATAACGTCGTACAGAAATCCGATAGCCACAATAAACTGTGGTACGATGCAGCATCTGGAGATTAAACAGCTCCTGTTTGGCTCTGTTAAATATTATTCAGAGGACAGCTGTGGGAAAACACACACAGATTAAAAGCTGGTGGATAAATCAGAGAAATACTTGGCTTTATTAAATTAGCCGGACTTGACAGTAACGCTTTAAAAAGTCTCGTACTGAAAGAAAAAACACACATTTGGGAACAATGAGCACAAACACAGATCCTGATTTTAACACTGACTTTTTCACGCTACAGAAGTGCGTAACGCTGTTAGTTACGAATTAGCTGACGCTATCCACCGGAGACAAGCTGATACGAACCACAACATGTTTGTCATGCTTTGTTGACATGATGGCAGAGGGGAAGAGTGAAGAGGACGCTGACGGAGCGCGTTAGCTCGCTCCACCTTCTTCATCATCTACACTGTAAAAACAGAAGACGTCAAAATAAATCGGAGAAGCTGCAGAACGTTTGTTTGTCCCTGCACTCACACAAATATGTGCAAGAGGCTTCGCTGCATATGTCACCGAGCGTGTCATAGACTGGCTGAGGCGTGTCATTGTGTGTGTGTGTGTGTGTGTGTGTGTGTGTGTGCCGGCAGCTGAGAGAGCAAAGCTATTAATATCAGCTCCTGGCTGGACACTCTGTCAGAGGATGTGTGTGTGTAGGTGTGTGCGTGTGTGAGTTGCAGTGAAAGTGAGATAGAGCGAGCGAGTGAGCGAGATGGAAATGAGTGACTGCACAGTCGGCAGGCGAGAGATGAGGGAGGTTTCATACGCAGACTGAAATTCTATTACTCGAGGCCGGGAGCTCCCCGCTGCCTCGCCATTCTCTATTTCACACTTTATTAAATATATTTCCAGGAGGAGGAGGCCGCGTGGAGAGTGGGACAGAGTCTAATAACACCGGAGCAGATGGTGGACGGAGATTTGAAGTTTCTCTGCTGAAGACTGTGAGAAGAGTCGACCAACTTTGGAGCAGCTCTGCAGGCTAGTTTAAGTGTCAGAGTGTAATCTCTCTGTGTAACTATGTCCAGCTGTACTCGAGTATTTGTTCTGATTACATTACTTCTGATCAAAAACTAGCAAGTCGACAACTTTGCTAACAGCCAAACATCAACCAGGTCACCAGCAGCAGACACAGCAGCAGCTAATATTACTGACTAGTCCAACAGCAGTCAGCCCAGCTCGGCGTCTGTCTTTCAGCCTTTTATTTCACCAAGCTCTCACCAACCACTAAAAGTCAGTCCCAGATTTACTCTTGTCCGGCGGCTTCTTGCTCGCTCACTCTCTCCTTTTCTCTTCTTAGCTTCCTCCGTCAGCGTCCTCTTCACTCTCTGCTCCTCTGCCATTATGTCCATAGAAGCTGCTGACTGCTGGACCTGAACACCTCTTCTTCTTCTTCTTCTTCTTCTTCTTCTTCTTCTTCTTCCTCTTCCTTCTTCTTCCTTCTTCTTCCTTCTTCTTCCTCCTCCTCCTCCTCCTCCTCCTCCTCCTCCTCCTCCCGGTGCTCCAAACCTCCTGTGGTACAAACACTAACACTCCCCCGGTGCTCTGAGCTCACAGTCCGAGCAGCTCAGCTAACAAACTGAGCTAACAGCAGCTACAGCTTGCAGCAGTTTAGCTCACTGTCCATCAGGAAACTCTGTAAAATTAGTTTATCAGAGGAAAGTTATATGATGTTGATTTAAAAGATCAACTTTAGTCACATTGAAGTGTTTAAAAATGCAGAATGAATAAATAAACTGGTGCACCTCTGTATATATGTCTGGACCCCTGGGACTGAAAGGCCCAGTTCCAGGCAGAACTGTGACACACTGATGTTGATTAGTGGAAGGCAAACGTTTGTACCTTTGAAGAAGACGAATTTGCCGTCAGATCTCTCATAGGCAGCGTCGATGCGAGGCGGCAGGCCTTTCCAGAACTGATCGATCTGCATGGGGTAACCCTCCTGGACCTTGTTGTTCCTCAGACGCCAAAACCAGCGGTCCTGAAACACAAAGAGACACAAGATAAAGAGCTGCAGCTCAAAGTGTCTTTATATACACTTTAGAAAGCATGGCTCTGTTTTCCATCTCACACAGTCTGTGGGGACGTCACGGAGACTACGTCCAGGTTTTGGGCAGTCTGTGGATGTCACAGAGACTACGTCCAGGTTTTAGACAGTCTGCGGGGACGTCACGGAGACTACGTCCAGGTTTTAGACAGTCTGCGGGGACGTCACGGAGACTACGTCCAGGTTTTAGACAGTCTGTGGGACGTCACGGAGACTACTTCCAGGTTGTAGACAGTCTGTGGGAAAGTCACAGAGACTATGTCCAGGTTTTAGACAGTCTGTGGGAAAGTCACAGAGACTATGTCCAGGTTTTAGACAGTCTGTGGGGACGTCTCTTCACTGAAATGAATTAGCAGAAGTTGGAGCCATAATTCACGACGGTGTGATGAATCGTGGATAACGTGGATAAAAGCAGAAGGTCAGAGGAGAAGAAATAACCAGACAGACGAACAGAAGCAGAGCGGAGAAGACAAATGGAGAGGAGAGGACAAAAGACAGAGATAAGAGGAGCGAGGTGATGTGAGGTAAGAGGAGGACGCAAAGGAAGGAGACGAAGAAGCCGAGCATCAATCTGAGCTCATTATCATTTAGCTCCGGTGAATCTAGGACACGGCACACAGTCCCCACTGAGGACTGCAAACACACACTCGTACGATCGTCCACCATCATCCGCCGCCCGCCGACGCTTTTCTGTGCGAACCCAAACAGACGAAAGAGAAAATCAATGCTTCACATCCAGTGAGGAAACATCCCATAATGAGTGTCTCCTTTCAGACGCCCACTGGCTCTTTATGTCTTCATACGCCCCCTGACCAACAGCTGAAGGAAGGAGGACATCGGCTTTGTTTGTCTGATCGATGATGATGTTATAGAAAGGCTTTGTGTTTCTTTAAGTCCCCCAGGACACGATGAGTCCAACACATGCTGAACTCTAACGTATCATTCAATGAGGCCACAGCGAGGTGTCCGTGTCCGTTTCATCCACCAAAAAACGTGAAGAATGGTGAAGTTGAGCCAGATCTAACTTTTAGACGTCACACCTCAAAACCTCCACAGTCAGCCTGAAGTGTCTCTGAATCTCTGATACTCGACCTGATGTGTTCTGACTTTGTTTATTTCACGAAGCAGCTTCTAAATCTGAAACAAACAGTGCCAGGAAGAAGTTTAATTTGATGTGTCTGATGGTTTGAGAGCAGTGGTTGAGCGACATGGACAGTGAATGAGAGTGATTGATAATCAGGCCTGATTGTTTCACAGAGGTTCCGTTTAACACATATACTAAGTTTAGTTGTTTGATCGTATACGTCAGTGAATGTCAACTCTTTAAGTGAAATGAAACAAACGGCCTCTGAAAAGTAGCTTATAGAGTTCATTTTTGAGAAAACAGCTTCACAGGTGTGTGTCAATCTGAACATGGTGAGCACATACATGGCCAGTGTCCTCAGTGTGTCACCCAAAAGGCGCTCCAAGCTTTCAGCACCACGGAGAGCAGCCTTCACGTCACCATCAGTTCACTGTGATTGGCCGCCTCGTCCAGCGGCGTCACCTTCATGTTAGCAGTTTACAGCCTAAAACATCTCTTTGCCCCCCTAGTGGCTCACTACCGTACAGGTAATATGAGTCTGTTCACACTGACAAAGGCTAATTAGAAGGCAAATTGATATATGACATAATAATATATAACTGAGGATATAATATACATTTAGATCTATGTAGACCTTCATCAGAGAGGTGAGGCCGACCCACAAAGAAATATACTGTCACAACTTCTTACTACTCAACCCTCAACACCAAAACACACACCTGCACGCTCCTCAACAGGTACTGACCCACTTTAAAAGAGCTGATCCACAGAAAATGTATATGCAGTATATATATATTCACACCTGAGCCTAATATACCTCCACCTATATCTCACTGAGGCTCACAGCAGCTGCTCAGTTTGTTTCTGTTTTAATCATCCACTTAGGCGTTGTTCGCTAAACGCTCACATCTGAGCTGTCGTCGTGCTTCATCAGCGGACGTGCCAGAGACGACGGCGTGTTCGCAAGACGCCGTAATTATGATGAAAAACGGAGACGCTGATTACCTCAAAAACATGCTGATCCACACTGACCTGTGATCAGGTGAACGGTGTCTCTGTCATTCGTGCGTCTGTTCTCACACTATGTAACTTTGGGCTCCGGGTCGGGAGAAGTACGTAACGCTTTACGGCACTAAGTCACACACCACCAACTATTTCACTGATTTTGGTGAAACTGGATCATATTTTATGGAGAAAATGTTTTCTGGTTTTCCCTCTGATGTCCTCCCGGGTTGCCCGCCAACTCTCTCTGTGATTACAGAGTTTATGATGGACAGTGAAGTAAACTGCTGACAGCTGTAGCTGCTGTTAGCCCGCGTTAGCTCAGTCTGTTAGCTGCCGTTAGCTCATGTTGAATTAGTTTGTTAGCTGCTGCTTGCTGTTAGCTCACTGACATCAGCAGACTCAATATCTAAGCTAACGTTAGCTTGTTTTGCACACTGTCTGTTGGGGCAAAGGAGATTTGAACAAGAGCTGGGCACAATCGACTCAGTGCCTCTATGGACATAATGGCAGAGGAGCAGAGGAGTGAAGAGGACGCCTGACGGAGAAGCTAAGAAGAGGAAAAGGAGAGAGGAGTTGAGCAAGAAGTCGCTGACAAGAGTAAATCTGGGACTGACTTTTAGTGGTTGGTGAGAGCTTGGTGAAATAAAAGGCTGAAAGACAGACGCCGAGCTGGTGATATGAATCTATCAGAGAGGAGACAGACAGGTGATCAGATAGGAAACAGACACATGAACAGGCAGACAGGTGGAGAGTTAGGACGGGGTCTGCACTTTTCAATATTCAGTTTAAAGATCAGAGAGACATCAAATGGATTTTTCTTCCTCCTCTGGTCTTCACAGTTGTCTCTCTCTCTCTCTCTTTGACATTTTAACATTTTTGATGCACATGGTGAATATTCATGACGCTTCACACGTGAACGTCAGCCTGGCGTGTCAACATACCAGCTGTGACTAACTATACTGCAGCACGATTCGTGCTAATGATCAGGATGGATAGTACCATGTCAGTAAGTAATTTTGAGAGCACGATGTGGGATCGTAACCTGATGCTGCCAGTGGTAAAGAGCAAACAGAGCCGACCATACTTCCTGCATCCTCCTGCCTTAATGTTCCACTGCTTTATTAAAGAAGGGTTCTGTTTTTCAACCTGGACTCTACTGTTCTGTGAAATCAGTCCAGAGTGTGGGCTGCATCGTAACAGTATTTGTTTTTGCCACTGACACAATTGACTGAAAACATTATGAAGAGGATCCTAAAGAGAGACCATTTAAGACTATTACAGTCTTAAATATTTTAAAGAAATCAGAAACAGCAGTTATATCGCTCATACTAAAACCACCAGACTTTTACCAGGTAACACTGTAAACCTCAACAGAAGCAAAATAAAACTTCTTCCTCCTCATTTCCTCCTCAATTCATTCAATGAGTTAACAGCGGTGGAGCCAGAAATAAGGTGCTCACCTCGCTTTTGTCTTAGCTCACCTAAGACAAACATCTCCCGCTTCCAAAGAAGGCCACGGTGTTGAAGTTGCCATCACAGATGTTGGGCTTGGTTGCCTCGGCAGCCGCCGGTCACCGGGTGGACGCGCTGGACGGGAATGCTTGGCGGCCGGAGGTGGAGTGGTCCATTGGAAGGTAAGGTGGTAGCGGCCTGGTGGGTTCCAACATGGCCGTGGGATACTCTGGTGAAAACATGGAAGAACAGCATGAAGCAGAAACTTCCTCAATATATTTTAAGTGTCTGATAAGAGATTGTGCGAACTTAAACAACAGATAGCTGTCAGCAACCGTAGGGTCGACAATAAACAGTAGACTTGATTATGAGTGATCCTCAGGCCTCGCTGTACGCCTGCATATATTATTTATGTGATAAAGTTAAAATGTGACCATTAGATGCAGGTAAAAAACGGCATCTCTGCTTCTCTCAAATTTCTGCTCTCAGTTAATGTGGTTAAATGCAGCAGTCGGTGGGTGATCCTGACACTTCTGAGCTCACTGAGCCAAAAACTAAAGTCTGACGCTTCAGCAGTAACATGAGCGAGCAGCACAAACTTTGCTGCTATTTGATGTTAAAATTATGTCTGGTAGAGTGAAATTTGAAGTGGATTTAGAGCAGTTTGTACGTATTTCTCGTGCCAGAGAGAGATTTTCAACCAAAGAGTAAACAGGATGGACTCTAACAGGCTTTGTTATTCACACTGAACAGTGGAAAACATCATGGGGATCGCAAGGCTGTGGTCGGAGTTTCTCTTCATCGCTGACTCAAAATGTCACCTGCATCATGACTCTTTAATGTTGTTAAATGTTCGAAGAAGAAGATAACGTCTGCTTTGAAGATTAAAGGAAAATAGACCCACGTAAACAGAACAAAGCCATCCAGTGAGTCAGTGTTGAACATACTGAATGTTATCTGGCTGTTTGTGAAGCTGCAGAAGAAACATTAAATATTTAGGTCCATGCATGAAGTAAGAGAGGTTGTTTATATCTTCATTTTTACGGGTTTCTGTGGCTATAGAGGAAACGTGTTACCCCGAAACCCCACCGCACGCCCAAAATAGAACAGGCGCATTGAATTCAACGCTGACGAAAGGAGGCCCGCTTGAACCGGACCGCAGCGGCCGCAGAGGTTTGAAACATTGACTAGAACGTCCGCGTATCGCTGCAGTGACCACGGCGCCACGCCGCATGATGCTCATGGACTTTAAACTGTGATCAGGATTGAAGTTCGACAGGACGGTGACATTGCAGAGTTTCCAGCCTCTCTTTGAATCATACAAATAAAAAGTTACAGTGACATAACAGAAACTGCCATGATTATATCAGAGACGGAGAACGTGTCAGAAACGCGGTCGCCTCTGACAGGCAGCTCTTTTGTCGGTTTACTGAAAAGTTCTGGAAGCGGAACAACGTGTCTCTGGTGTAACATCATGAAAAGACACAAAGTTGAGCATTTTGTTTTCTTATTTCATTTTTCTTTCCAGACAACCCTGAACATGTTTACATTCACAGCTCTTCAACTGATAACACACAATCCATGTTCAGCCGAGCCACTTCATGATGTGGTCCCGCCGCCCAGGTTTTGAGCAGTCTGTGGGACGCCACAGAGACTACGCTCCAGGTTCAGACAGTCTGTGGGGACGTCACAGAGACTACGTACAGGTTTTAGACAGTCTGCGGGGACGTCACAGAGACTACGTACAGGTTTTAGACAGTCTGTGGGACGCTACAGAGATCAAGGCCCAGGTTTTAGACAGTCTGCGGACGCTACAGAGACTACGTCCAGGTTTTAGACAGTCTGCGTGACGTCAAGCAGAGACTACGCCCAGGTTTTAGACAGTCTGGCGTGGACGCTACAGAGACTGGGCGCCCAGGTTTTAGACAGTCTGCGGACGCTACAGAGACTACGCTCCAGGTTTTAGACAGTTCGCGGGACGCCAATGGAGACTACGCCCAGGTTTTAGACAGTCTGCAAGACGCTACCGAGACTCACGCCCAGGTTTTAGACAGTTCGCGGACGCCACGGATATAAAACACTATTTTGTTACAGGAAGTTTTGTGATCGACCATTTTATTTGATATATATCAGGTGGCCGCACCAAACTGCTCTAGAAATGTTCTCTGCATTAAACAGATTCATCTTCAGGATTTTTACTTCAGATCTGCTGTGAAGACTTAATAAAAATAAAGTGGACGATCATCAGATCTTCTGATGCCCTGCAGGTCGTCCAGAGGCAGTTTGAAGTTGTGCGGTCCATGTACTGATAGAAAGGAGCCATGATGGCGCTGGGATCGCTGGAGGCCCAAACCCAACGCGTGATCACCAGGACCAACATTCAGGAACAGATCATTACCTGGAGAGATTGAGGGAGGAAGGGGAAACATGAGAACACTGCGAACAAAGAAAAACAGGTAGAGGGGAGGAAACGAGATCTGTCAGGAGCTTTTTAACGGATTATTTCCCAGCAGAAATCAGGCGAGGAAACAGGAAATAAGAACCACTTTCCCTCAACAAAGCCTCCTCGGTGCAAAACACAGAGAAGACCAGAGGACGCACATCAAAACACACTTAAAAGTGAGTCAAGTCAGCCTGTGATGCTGCTGACTCATCAGCAGTCGAATATGAATCACATCAAAAGAAGAGTTTATGCAAAATGAAAGCACTGTCAGCTGAAGTGGAGCATGAAGTCCAGCGTGAGCCGGTTCTGCAAACGCTGCCTACGGAGATTACGTGCCAAAACTGTTTCAGCCTACACGCCTTATTTATTTTTTTATTTTGGCTTTTTCAAACTTTTTATTGTACAGAGACAGCTGAAGAGTGACAGGAATGTGGGCAGAGAGAGAGAGATGGGGAATGACATGCAGCAAAGAGCCGCAGGTCAGATTCGAACCCTGGGCCGCCGCAGCGAGGACTGAGTTCTTCGCCCACGCAGGCGGCTGCTCTACCAACTGAGCTAAACACCGCCAAAATAGTGGATGTCGGAAACCAGGATGGAGAATTAATAACGAGCTAATTCAGGCAAAAATGGAATATTTGGTACGATTTTTCACGAAAGAATTACTGACTATCTGCAATTCGGTTCCAACTAATCAAAACAATCTCACGACAGCAGAGAGATGGACGTGGTTTTCCCAAATGTCGGTATTCCTGTGGGCTTTGTTAAAACCAGGCGCTCTGTCATAATCCAGAAGAGCTCCATCCGAGCGCCAAGTGTCAGACGCTTAATGACTTCTACGGTCTGAACGTTATTGTGCCCAAATTAATACATTTCGTCAGCTCAGTAATTGGTTTGACTTTGTTTGAACCTCCCAATTACAGAACGTAATTATCTTTTTCTTTTTCCACCCGGCAGGTCTGTTTGGAAGATTACGTCGCTGTGGCCAGAAGCTGACTTCTTATAGACGTTTGTAACTGTACAGACGTTTAATTTTCTCTTGTTTCCTTTTGAGATGAAATAGATCTCGTCTTTCGCTGGAGTATTTATGTATTCTCACCACTTTGTAAAATCAGCTTGTTTTTGCTGCCAGTTGAGCTTCACTACAGTGGATTGATAATGTTTAAAGAGACATTTCTAAAGATAAAAGAAGAAAGCAGTCATCCTCCATGTTTCAGTCTGAATTAATGTCTGGGGGAATCGCAGTGTGTGCAGAGTACCTTCAAAAGGCATCACGTCACGCAGAGTTTTCCTAAAGTGAAGCAGCTTAAATGGAGCGCTTGAATATCCTATGATGGAATAACAAATATTGTTTCAGAGGCTCTTCATAAAGTAAAATGTATAAACAGGAATTAATCACATCTCTTGATAGAAACAAGAATAAAAGTCTGAAGACATGAGAACAGTGGCTCCCAAATCAACGCTGTCACAAAGATCACGCCCCAGGTTTTAGACAGTCTGCGGGACGCTATGAGACTACATCCAGGTTGTAATCATCTTCAGTCTGTTTTCGCCTCTGTACTTTGTCTCCTTCCTGCCCCTTTTACCTTTCTTTAAGCTCTTGACTCTCTCAGCACAGCCCTCCTCCTCCACCTTCCTCCTCCTCCTCCTCCACCTTCTCCTCCTCCCTTTATCTCTTCGGCTCCTCTCTTGCCTTCTCTTCTGCCACGTCGCAGCAACGTGATAAAGATGATTTTGCCAGCACAAGACGCATACTCATGTTCACTGGCTTCAGGAAACTTGCCGGCCTCTGCGCCTACCTCCCCTGTGATTGGTCTATGATCGCCAAGCCTCTGCAGCGACGATAACGGGCTTCCTCCCATCATGCTTGCCCCAGCAGTCGCCTGCTCGCCAGCGATAAAGATGATGTTTGGATATCGCCAAGCATGAAAACCTGCCCTCAAGCGGCAATCCCAGCCTGACGTGTCCACAGAGTCCTCTTCTTTGTTCAGCTCGAGCAGTTCTCCGATGAAACGTCTGAGTTGCAGAGACGGAGCCGACAAACTTGTCTGAAATTTACTTTTTGGCTCAACAATTTGTTCAAAAATCGTTAAATGTGCAAACATTTTTCATAGAAATACATCAAGTTAACACGTCCTGCCTCTGTGTGAAAGTATTTTCAAATATCAGAGAAGAGGTTTCTCTCCAGTATTACCAGAGAACCAGCATTAAAGATCTGACATCTGCCTTAGTTTGTTAGCTGCTGTTAGCTCAGTTTGGTTGAAGGCCGGCCACTGGACTGTGTGAGCCCAGAGCACCGGGAAGTGTTAGTGTTTGTATCACCACCAGAGTAAAGAAGAAGAGGAGGATTTACAGGTCAGTGTTGACGGGAGCAGAGCCGGTGTCACAGCTCTATGTGGACATAATGGCAGAGGAGAAGAGAGTGAAGAGGACGCTGACAGAGGAAGCTAAGAAGAGAAAAGGAGAGAGTGAGCGAGCAAGAAGTCAGCCGATTTTTCTTTTTCTCCTTTATGGAGAAAATGTTTTCTGTTTTCCTCTGATGTCCTCCGTTGTCTACCAACTCTCTGTGATTTACAGAGTTTATGATGGACAGTGAAGTAACTGCTGACAGCTGTAAGCCGTTGTTAGCTCATGTTAGCTCAGTCTTGTTAGCTGCTGTTTACAGCCACACTGACATCAGCAGACTCAATATCTAAGCTAACATTAGCTTGTTTTGCACACTGTCTGTTAGCAAAGGAGATTTGAACAAGAGCTGGGCAATGTAACCGGACTCAGCAGCCTCTATGGACATAATGGCAGAGGAGCAGAGAGTGAAGAGGACGCTGACGGAGGAAGCTAAGAAGAGAAAAGGAGAGAGTGAGAGAGCAAGAAGCCGCCGGACAAGAGTAAATCTGGGACTGACTTTTAGTGGTTGGTGAGAGCTTGGTGAAATAAAATGGCTAACAAACTGAGCTAACATGAGCTAACAGCAGCTAACAAACTGAGCTAACATGAGCTAACAGCAGCTACAGCTGTCAGCAGTTTACTTCACTGTCCATCATAAACTCTGTAAATCACAGAGAGTTGAGGCGGAGCAGCCAGAGGACATCAGAGGGAAAACCAGAAAACATTTTCTCCATAAAATATGATCCAGTTTCGGGGCGGTGTTTAGCTCAGTCGGTAGAGCAGCCGCCCCATATGCGAAGGCTCACTGCGGCCGGCCCGGGTTCGAGTCCCGACCTGTGGCCCCTTTGCCGCATGTCATTCCCCATCTCTCTCCCCGCATTTCCTGTCACTCTTCAGCTGTCTCTGTACAATAAAAAGCTTGGAAAAAAAGCCAAAAAAAATAATCTTTAAAAAAAAAAAATGATCCAGTTTCACCAAAATCAGTGAAATAGTTGGTGGTGTGTCACATCAACATGATTTAAACGTCTTGTGTTTAGTCGTTTGTATTCAGCAGTCCCAGCAGCTCGTGTCTTCTCCTGACGTGGACGCTCCGTCAGGTGTTAACAGGTTCACCGCAGACGCCGTCCCTCAAGAGGCGACGTGAGAATCAGACCCGTTTGTCCTCGGCGCGTCCTTCTGAAGCTGATACCGAGAATTCGCTTGATTCGTCTGAGAAGTTTGCCGTCTCGCTATCGAGTTTCTAATCTTTCAATTACTGTGTGTGTGTGTGTGTGTGTGTGTGTGTGTGTGTGTGTGGAGGGATTTTAGAGATAAAGCGACGTTTGTGAGGACGTGCACAAGATCACCTGGCTGACCGCTCACACACCTGCACAGCGATCGATCAATACTTTTATGACTGCAGATATGATGGATGTTGACAAAGCTGCAGTTTTAAGGTGGAAAGGTTAAAGAGTTCATGTTCATGTGAGTGAATTAAAGTCTTTTCTCGGGTCAGAATGAGGCTTCCACCCCAGCTTTAATGTGTTACGGCAAATTTAGAGCTCCTCTGTCAAAGTTAATTCTGTTTCCTGCTAATCTCTCAAAGCAGATCCCCCTCGCTTGCTCTCTATCAACACGTTAGTTATTCAAGCAGAGGGAATCTGGCAGAAGTCATTTGTCAAACCGAGATAGAAGAGAAACACTTTGTAGTTTGTGTGTTTTTTTCCACCATTTTTCATCCACGGCGCTCAAAGATAGAGGCAGTGACGACTGAGGACGTCTTCACATTTACTTCACATTAATAACTGGAAAAAAAAAAGAATTTATATTTTATAACGGTCATTCCAGATATTTACACAGTCTGCAATATTCCAGCATTAAATTGATTCAGGCAGAAAAAGACATTTCAATTTAAATTATAATTCAGATCCTGAGTGACAATGTCTCAAACTACTTCCTCTGTCCAACACGACACCAGCAGATACATAAGACACCCAAACTGATGCAAACACACCCCGCGCTTGCCGGTCAAAAAACAGACAAAAGAGAAACAACTGAAGTACGTAGCATATTTAAACATGTAGAAGCATATTTAGAAGAACATGAACCAGGAAAATGACCAAATCTGGGCAAATAAACAAAGTCTGGAGGGATGAACGCTGCTAAAACGCTCCCAGTGGAGTTTGAAGTCCATGCAGGACGGAACAGAACATAGACGTGTCTCGATCATATCATATCTACACCTTCATTTGGTTATGTGTGTCTGGGCGCCGTGTATTTAGCAGCTCTTCCTGAACACTGCTGTGTTTTTGGTATTTTTAGGACTGTTTTTGGTCCGTCCATTTTGTCTGCAGATGTGGGCGAGGAGTTATGGAGATGTTGTTATACGGGCTAGTTCACGATACATCAGATCTCTTGTTTACACTCGAGAACAGCTGTTAGCGTTAGCATACTCTCTGTGGAAAGAAGTGAGGAGAAGGAGACGGACGAGGATGCAGAGACGGATCTAAAGACGGTACAAACCACCAGTACCAGGCTACAGAGGTGGGGAGTGCAGGACTCGCTGCGAACTCCGAATGGCTTTAAACTTGTGAGAGACAGACATGAAAGCAGGAAGACAGAGGGGGAACAACACAGAGCAAACATCCGTGGACCACAGGCCGGATCAGAACTGTGTCGCTGCTAGACGCAGAAATTTCCACCTAGCTTCACAGGATGGACAAACACTCAGAGGGACCAAACAACGATTCATGAGGACCTGGACCCCTTTTACACAAATACTACAAGGACTTAAACACTTCTTATTGAAGAAGGCCAAGAGGATGATGATGGACTAATGATTCATCTTCAACCCCGACCTTGTTCTTGGTTCAAGTTCTTGATGGGAAAATGTAGCGATGGATCAATCGATTAGTGCAGCAGTATTGCAGACGTTGTACTGGACTGTTATGGTTCAGGTTCTCGATGTTCAGGTCCATCTATGTTCCAACCCTTTGGGTAGTGACCGAAAGAATGAGACTGCAGATACAAGCGGCCGAAATGAGCTTCCTCAGCCTTAGAGATAGAGCGAGGAGCTCGGACATCTGGAGGGAGCTCGGAGTGGAGCCGCTGATCCTGCGTGTTTCAAGGAACCAGCTGAAGTAGCTCATCTCCTGGGCGGCTCACGCTGGAGGTGATCCAAGTACTTCCAACAGAGGCAGACCCAGAACCTGATGGAGGGACTATTGGTCCATCTGGCCTGGGAACATCTCGGGATCCTCCAGGAGGAGCTGGAATGTGTCTGGAAAGGACTGCTAAGCCTGCTGCCACCACGAGCCGACCCCGGATAAGAGGAAGAAAATGGATGGATGGATGAACCAAGGTAGCAAAGAACAACTTTGATGAGCTTGTATGGCCTTTTCTTTCAGTGTATGAATTGACCGACTGTTAATGAGATTCATTTTTATGCAAAGTGTCTCTCCAGTCTGGACCTGAATTAACTTAAAAACAGGAGAGTCATTGGTTATTAGATAAAAAATACACGTTCCTGACAGCCTTACATCAATCCACATCGCCTCGAGGATTAATTTAGTCCAAATGAAGCGTGAGTTCTCCGTCTAATTGATCAAAGTGCAGAAACTCTTTGAAGGTCTCACCATCGTGGTTGGCGTTGCCCAGCGTCCAGGGCTCGTCAGAGTCAAAGTGCGTATCTCCTCCGATGCCGGCGCCGGGGAAGTAGGCATGAGCCAGGAAACCCCCCTCCCCGTCAAACGGGGAGCTGTCGCCATGGAAACCGGAGGCGAAGAAGATCATGATGTCGGCCTCCTTACCCTCATTCTTGATCTCCGAGTACGGCACCTCCTGAACAGGATACAAGAACAGAGAGAGAGAAACAGTGTAAGAAAATACAGAGTGAATATCTTGGTACTTTAGTCATATTGGAAGGGATAATGTGAGCTGAAGGTGAGGCGGAGGAACAAACACTGCCAGAACAAAAGTCATAAAAACATGATAACCGAACTGACCTGGAAGGAGAGCGGCGTGACGGTCTGCCAGACATTAAAGGCTTGTCGAATCGCCCTCTGGGTATCCTTCTCACCAACTTTAGGGGTGAAGTTAGATATGCTGCAGGAAGGCAAAAAAACAGGGCACCAGTTAGTATGTGAACAAGACCACAGTGGACAGCGTACCTTCCAAACGCTGGATGATCGAACAGCTTCAGAAACCTCTTGACTCTGGAACCTGACTGCAGCCGACAGTTCAACAGTCCAGTACCAAAGTACAGTTGAGGTTGATGGGAGTGTCGGTAGTTTTGAAGGTCAACAACTCTGACCTGATGACACTAGAGTATCCCACCAATAGAAGTTGAGATATTTCAGTCTGGACTGAGGTGGTGAACCGACTTGCCAACCAATATATATCGACGTTAACGTACTCAGAGCAGTTAAAGAAGTCGACGATTTGTGGTGATTTATCCAAACTAAAATATCGTATGGCTGAAACATGCAACAGTAAACATGCTACGTCTGATTACACTTTCAAAATAAAGCTTGTGGAGCAACGTTTCACATTTTATGAGTTTAAACGGCTGCAGTTTGGTTCAGTCTATCCCCAACCTGAATTTAAAGGTTCTTCCTCGGCTCATGCTGCACCCTTGGTTTCTGTAAGACATCGTTACTGGCCGTCCATCAGGAAACTGCTTTTGTATTTAAATGCATTGGCGTGTACGGCTGTCATCCCTGCGTACCCAAACGAAGTGCTAGACGTGTGTGTGTGTGTGTGTATGTGTGTGTGTATGTGTGTGTGTGTGTGTGTGTGTGTGTGTGTGTGTATGTGTGTGTGTGTGTGTGACAGTACGCCATCTGTGTGTTTTGGCCACAGGTCATTTGGCCAGATTCACTGCTGTAACGTTCCACACCATTTACTCAAATCAGACAACTGCTACCTACCACACACACACACACACACACACACACACACACACACACACACACACGGCTTCGGGGTGGAAAGTTGGATTTATAAAATTATTTTTGTATGATTTGCATGCAGACAGATATGCAATGCAGTAAAAATTTAGTTCAGGGCTTCTCGAACTTGTCGACGGTCCGCAAACAGATATTTTATGACTGAACGTCCATCACGCTACGAACAAGCGGCTGCAGGAGATTATGAAACATCTTACACGATAATAAACATTAAATCAGGCTTTACTTTCTTTGTCAGTCGCTCTGTTTACAGAGAGATTCACTGCACGACGCTGCAGCAAACGGTCTGTCAGGAAAGTCGAATAAAAAGGCTTAAATTAGCTGAACTTAAGATGAGCTGAGACAGCACAGACTGTGTTCAAACATGTGCAGTGCTTAAAATATATCCGCTCTGACCCTACAGTAACCTCTTCATATTTCACGTCATGTTTCACGTCATGTAGTCACTCTTTGTCTTTATGTGGACGTTCAAAGGTTCACAGGCCCAGCAGTCAGCAGCTTTTTTGGACATAATGGCAGAGGAGAGGAGAGTGAAGAGGACGCTGACAGAGGAAGCTAAGAAGAGACCACAAAACACAAGCTGCATCTCATTTACACTCCGTCTGCATCGTCCGTGCATTCCGAACACGACACGGCGCCCAACTACTCGGAAACTACAGAAAGTTTCTCTGCCAGATGGACTTATTTATTTATTCGCATCAGGACGCTGCTGTTCGCTCAAGTGTGAATGTTGGATTATGACAACTGTGTAATGTGCTGATATTTATTTCCATAATGTATTTTTCTGGTTGGGAACAAAGCATTTGCCCCCTGTTGAGAGACAGATTGTGTGAAATGAACTCAGCTCGCTCTCTTTTGCCGTCTTATCCGTTCTCTTTCTTCTTCATCTTGCTCTCTATGTCCTGGCTTTTCTTTTCCATCTCCCTCCCTCCTCCATCTCTCCTGCCAATCACTCCATCTGTCCTCCAACACTCCCTCCCGCCTCGTATCTCTGGCACAATCGGAAAGTGACACTGAAGGTTTAAAAGGATTTTTTTAAAAGTGTTTCCTGGCGGTGTAACAGTGACAGTGAGCGATAAAACATGTAATCATCCCCTCGCTCACGGCAACACAGACGTGGACGGCACGTCTCCTCGCCTGCAATTTCTCTGTGATGACCTTTAACGCCTCATTCGTCTCTTATAGCTGCACATGCATCAACATACGCCGAGAAGTCAACTGTGCTGCAAAGTATCGGCCAATAATGAATACTTATCTGTTAATTACACCAAATTTGAAGACATAATGTTCACTGCATGTCAACATTTGCTTTGTTAGCAGGAAACTTTCAGAACAATGTTGGCGCAGCATCGACATCTCTATCTGTTCTCTCACGCCCTGTCCCGAGGCTTCAATGGAAAGTTTTCATTCAGAGATACACAGTTGCACAATTCAGCAGCTACAGCAACGAGCAGCGGGAGAGAATTTACAGCTGCTAACAGCCCGAACACTCCAAATGTGTCTCTGCATCGCCGTCAATGTCAGCACACAAAATGGCTGTTCAGAGTCACGCTGACGGAAATCATCGACATCCAAAGACTACGTCTGCGGGGACGTCTCAGAGGCTACGTCCAGGTTTTAGACAGTCTGCGGGGACGTCATAGAGACTACGTCCAGGTTTTAGACAGTCTGCGGGGACGTCTCAGAGACTACGTCCAGGTTTTAGACAGTCTGCGGGGACGTCATAGAGACTACGTCCAGGTTTTAGACAGTCTGCGGGGACGTCATAGAGACTACGTCCAGGTTTTAGACAGTCTGCGGCTACGAGAGGAGTACCAACAGCTGCCAGCAGGGGGCAGTACTCAACGAGTTGCGAGACATCTGTGAGGAAACACCACTAACTGATGGCGGCCATGATTCGTGCGGTGTATCACGAGAAGCAGAGAACGACACCTTCAACATAAATCTGCACATTAAATAACACCATCCAGACAGCATTACGTTAGCAAACGCAAATTAGCTACACACGGGTGTAGCTCAGAGGAGAGGGGCTGGCTCTGGAGATGATTTGGCGCCGCAGAAGAAGAGGAAGAAGAAGAATTAGGTTAAAGATGATCAGAGTAATGCAGCGTGAACAATGGCAGCAGGGCTGAAGACAACATGGAGCTGTACTGCAGGAATGTGACAGCTGATAGCAGGTGAAACAGAAGGACGAGGAGGCTCACATACAGTAAGAGGTAACCAGATAGGACTGTGATCTCACACTGTGGGTTTATGTAACGCTGGAGAGTGGGTAGCTGTAATGCGGGAGAGCTGGGATGCCTTCAGTGTCTTGTGGGAGAAGCGTAATTTACATTAGACCTATAAAGTCTGAGTAGGGTGGAGGAGAGAGAGACGAGATGAAAGGAGAGCAGAGCGTTAAAGGGTTTTTATCAGGACAGTTCATGTAACAAAAGTCATTAAAAACTCACTTTATTACAGCAAGAAACAAAACAATTAAAAAAAGATATTATATAAATTAGAGCTCCAAGTTCCTCTGATAACCTGACGTCTGTCACCTCCTGTTGATCTGCACTGACCTGTGATCAGTTGAACGGTCTCTGTCGTTCGAACGTCGCACTGACTTTGGTGAAACTGGATCATATTTTATGGAGAAAATGTTTTTCTGTGAGCTTCAGTCATTTGAACGACATAGGTTTGACTAATAAACTTAATGTGAAGTAAGTAATAAGAGTTACGTAATAGTACTAATAAACTCAATGTGCTTCCACCTCACAGTAGTGTAGCAGTAACCAGGTTTATGCATTCAGTATTAATAAAGACAGTTTGTCCAAACCCAACAGTGAAATGAATGCAGTCATTTTGATTCCATCAAGTCTGAATGAAATGTTTCGATGTTTTGTCCGTGGAGTCTGGCGGCTTTGAACGCAGCGACATAACGGCTGTTACAGGATCCCTACAACACAATCTGAGACTGTCAGCGACACAAACAAACACTTTTATTGGATGTACATTGATTAATTGACCGTGAGGATTATGTTGCAGCTGGTACTGGACCAGTTTCAAAGATCGCTGTTAGAACACAAAAACACAGAAATAAAGTCCAGTCTTCAAAAGTGAACTGCTGAGCTGTCGGAGCTGAACTCATGACGACGCCTACACCGTAAGTTATGGATCCTCGGGTGGAAAAAGCCAGAGAGAGTCGACGAGGAAACATTGTTATCTGAAACCTGCAGACGGAGCTGTTTATCGATAATGGCAGGAACAAGACGTCATGGGTGGCAACATGCTGGGAGGGAAAGTTTTAGTTACGTCTAATGAGGAAGTGCCCAAACACAGAGCATTGTTTCTGTTTTATTCACGACGCTGAAGCTTATTTTAAAATCTGAGAGCGAGCGCGAGGGGAAGGCAGGAGAGGATGAAGAGGGCAGAAGCAACAACGGGAGCTGGGATGTGTTCAGTGTCTCGTGGGACGGCTCTAATCTGCATTAGACCTATATTACAAGGCTGAGCTGCCGGTTTGGATCGTCACATCACACAGCGCAGAATATTTTCTTACTGTACGCAGACAGTAGAAGACAAAAGAATAAGAGTGGAAAGAGAGGATGGATGAAGAGACAGAGTGGGTGGATGTAATGCAGGGATACGAGATGCAGCCGGGGTCCCGTGGGACGGAGCTAATTTACATTAGGCTGAGCCAAGTTCAGACTGGGAGAGGAGGAAGGAGGCAAACAACCAGGGAGGACAGAGAGGATGGATACCTGTAGGAGATCTTCTTATCCCTCCACTTCTGTCCCGTCAGGGCGTAGCGTTTATTCCTCTGCCGGCGGCTGGTGTGAGGATGATCTGGGACGCCACAGCGAGGTCTCCTCATCCACCTGAACACAACACGACATTTAAACTTCACACTCATCTGATCCTCCAAACCTGCACCTACGATCAGCTGATGATAAACCCGATCAGCACACCACCAATAATCAAACCAATAACAGTCTGTCAATTCAGCATCAATATAATCCACAAAGATGAGTCAACAGACTCTTATTTTATTTTATTTATTTTATATTTTTAAGTCTTGTGACTCACTCTATAGTCGTCTCGTCGAGTATTCCTGTCACAGGAATGCCGTAGAAACGCTGCATGGCGGCCACGGCGGACTGCATGGCTTTCTCCTGTCGCAGGTCTGACGTGCGGACGTCGTGAGGCAGCAGGTAACCGTAGTTCTTCAGCCACGTCTGAGAGAGAGGGATGAAGAACACAAGGTGTTAGGACTGATACGATACAAACTGTCTTTTTACACTTTTGGAGAAAACGTGGCAAACAAGCCAACACAAACTAAAAACTACGTGTGTTAGTGATGCTGAATGATGAACTCGAGGTCACAAGTTCAACCAAAACATCAACAAACTTCCAAAGTTGATCCAGATGACTTAACTGACTCAAACTTCCCCTCATAACGTGAGTGTATTGTGCGGTGCTTTGACTGGCCGGTAGATGAGAAAAACGCTGTAAAAGATGGTCTGCAGCCGTGTAGGAGGACCTGTTCAAATATTAAAGACCTAAACATGAGATGTCATCTTCCAGCTATGACTAATCGCTCTCTCCAAAACAAAACAAGGTTTGTTGATCGATGACTAATCAGCTGAGAGAGGAACACAGCTCTATCAAGACAATTAAAAATGAAACATAGATTTTGTATAAAGAGTTATTAGAGGATTGATTGTTTCATCGTCAGCTCTCAATAACTCAATAACACAACGCTGTGACGGTAAAGATGTTTACGGTCATATTATGGTAAAAGACCTAAATGTTGCTTTCACACCAGGACAGTCTGGAGGACTCGGTTCAATTGGCACCTTGACGACGTCATGCAGTACAACAGCTGTTAGTTTGGGGGCGGTACTGCCCAAAAAACAAGCACTGACTAGGAAGAAAAAAAAGGACCACAAAGAAGAAAACCCGGCTCATCGATTGTCTTTCTGATCTTTGGTTATCTGGATAGTCCGTTTGCCTTCACACTGTAAGCGAACCGGCACCAGGATTCACCTGCAAAGTGGACCGAGACCAACGTTTTCAGTTCGGATGAGCTTTCACACCTCCCCAACCAAACCGAGGAAACAAACTCTGGTCCGTTTGAAGTGCACTGAACAGCGCTGCGGTGAAAACAGCCTGAAAATACATTTTCTATTTTTGTCACAGAGGTCCACACTTGGTCAGTGTACACAAAGAGTCCACTGTTGGTGATGTAGGAAAGAATCTGTGTGTATTCTTTCAGTGTTTCCTGATGCGTGTCAACAGTGCTTGTAGAATACAACACACACACACACACACACACACACACACACACACACACACACACACACACACACACACGAGGCCTGAATAACCTGATTCACTGCATGGTGAGATCTCAGCATGTTTGGACTACATTATTACATTTGTTTATCTTCGTAGGTTAAAGTGTGCTCTCATTATTTTTGTCTATTTAAATAGAGATTGTGCATCTTGACAGTTGCAGTGCATTGTTTTGTTTATTCACGCCCGGAGCTCAGTTTTTATTTATTAAAGAACAAAATTCACTTAGAGGAATCAGATTGAATCAGATTGAATCAGATTGAATCAGATTGAGATGTTCCCTGCAGTGTTGTTGTCATCACAGCAGATTTAGGAGATTTGAAATTGGACTGTAAGCAGAAGCAGCAGTTTCCTTTGGGCTCATGGACCATGTGCCGCATTGTTTTCACATTTACACTCAGGATTAAAAGCAGATTACGATGACGATCTAAATAAATTCACTAAACACTGTTAGAATTAGAGACCAGCACAAAAAGCTTGTAACACTTTGTCACTTTAGAATTCAAGTTACAACACCGTCTGTAACCGACAGCCGTCTGTTATTCTGCCTCACATCAGTCAGAAATTATGCACACACGTTCAGACATGTGACTCAGGTCATTTGGTACTACAGTCACTGTCTGGACTTTAGAAAGAGAAAAGACACGTCACAGAGACTACGTAAGACTTCTGCAGTTATTACACTAATCCAGTGTTTCCCAAACTCAAATACTCATCTTAAGTTCCTCAGCGTACGTTTATCTACAGACAGTTTAAAGGTTTATTCCTGATGAGAACATTGTTTATCGTTGTCTGTTGAATCCTTGGTATTAAAACGTTATTTCTCTTCCTGATATTTTCTGTTTGGAGACACGATTACGTGTTTTTGAACAATTAATTCACCTCCTCTGATTATCTCACATCACTTTTTAAATAATCATGGCTGTATGCACACACGATGTGAAGATGTTTCAGGATGCAAAAAGAAAAAAAACCAAAACATTTTAGGGATCCTCGAGTTGAATTTAATTTAAATATATATATTTTTAATGATATTTAATTTCTGACTTGTTGAACGTTATAGTATTCATGTTGTGTCTGTTGCTGTTGGAGGTCAGCTGTGCTCAGTCAGGGAATATTCGTCTCTCTGGGGGAAGTGACAGACTGAATCCCTCAGCGTTGGTAACCTCCTTGCGTCCGTCATGGTAGTTAGGCAGATGTTCATATTGGAGCTGAGTGCTGGTTTCTGGGCTGGGAGAGGCTGGCACACACTTTGAAATATTAATGACCTACTGTAGAGAAGGACTCAACCTCCCCCTCGTTATCTCCCCCTCAACACCCTCCTTCCTCCCCCCTTTTCCCTCATCTGTCTCTCTCCCTCTTTTCTTCCCTCGCTCCTCTTCGTTTACCTCCCTCTCTCTCTCAGGGGGGTTGTGAGATTGTGTTATGTCATATTAAAGAGACAGGCGTGCTGCAAAGTGAAAAATGCGACATAATGGGAATCATCCGAGGAAACTTGTGGATTCAGCATCGATTTTGCATCAGCGAGAATCAAATTTTCTGTGAAGTTTTCAGGAGTAATCGCTCCTTCCTCCGTCCTTTCATCTCTCTGACATACTCGATAAATCTCTCTCCTGTTTGTCTCCTCCATCCTGTTTCTCCTCCTTTCTCTTGTTCTGCTTCGCCACATCAAAGAAGAACTTCACTAAAGAGAAATATAATGTGAAAAGCTTCAGCTGCTGACTTTCTTTGTATTTCAGGTTGCTGGCAATGGACAATTGTGCCTAAATTGGTTGCTGTAAATAAATTTCCTCTTTAATGTGATGTAAACATGAAGTACAGTGTTGCCATGGAATCAGTGCATCAGCTGTTTTTATGGACTTTACATGTTTACATTTTAAAACCATTAAAAATAGAACAAGTTAGCTTTTAGCAGTTTCTGCTTGCATTGTGCTCATGTTCAGTAAAGTTTGGACACGCCTTCTCATTCAATGATTTTTCTTATTTCTTTATTATTTTCTTCATTGTAGATCACGGTTTCTCAAACTATGTATGAGTGCAACTGGTGGTACATGACTTCCCTGTGGTGGTTCTTGGCGGAATCTCTGAAATATCAAAATAATTTAGATAATTTTGTATTTCCTGAAATAGTTGGTTTCAGTGACAGTGTAAAGAATGATGGCGTGTGCGCGACATCACCCACAGTCTCACGGCTAATCTAAGAATAGACGTGGATCATTGGCGACACCCATTTAACATATGCCAATTAATGTATGTCATACTCTGAGAGCTGAATATTTTCTGAGGCGGTAAAAAGTTTGAGAAACACTGTTGTAGATTAATATCAAACTAGAAAATAACATGGAATTATGTGGTCACTAGATTACTTTGATTTGAAGAAAACTCAAGCTCTGCGGCTATAAAGAGTGTTTTTTCTCTCCATGATTTCAGTGGACGTCATAGATAATGACATCCTTGGAGAGTGCAAGTCACAGCAAAACTGAAAATATCTGTATCGTGTCTGTGAGTTCAGATTTGACTCTTATGACTCAGAAGGAGCACGAATTTTGGCGCAATTTGCAGCAATCAGAGTTTTAAAGTGTCTTTAAATAACCTCCATGAGTGTGCACCTACTGGACGAATCAGCGGTAACACTCCCACACATGAAAACCTTTTGCAAAATGTCAGTTTCTTCCCTGAAAGCCCTTCTCAGACGTGGAATTTGTGGCTTCATTAAGCTGTTAAAGTGATGGCTTTTCATCATTCAGACACAGATGACTTTTACAGTAATGTTCCCTCCGGCGTCATCCAGACATGACACGACATTTACGGTATAAAAGCCACGATGATCTGCGCTAAATTTGGCACCAGGTACATAAGAAGAAGAAGAAGCGCTGTGACTGCTGGGTTAAAATTCAGACAGTACACAGATATACAGTGACGAGGCATTAAGTTGGGAGGCAGTAAGGTTGAGTATTGTTGTGGTATGAAGGGTTTTTCTTTAACCATGCGCTTCTGCAGCTACGTAAATGTCATTAGGTCGGTGAGTCAAACAACGGCAATTTTACCACAGTGAGTAGCTGGCTCCTGTACGACGTGACAATGAAGTGAAGTGAAGTCAATACAAAAGTGCCAAAACTTGCAGTTCATTAAACATTAGCAAAGTCCAGACGGTGATCTTATTATAATCTTAAATTATTATTTACAGGGACATAATTCTATCTAATTAAATTAAATTAATCTATTAGCTTTAAAAGTGTGTAACATTTAGGAAGAACTATTGGCAGGAATTTAATATAATATGAATTAGGATGCTTTCTTTAGTGTATAAAGACGTGATTTTAGCATGTTCATGCTTTAAATCAGGAGACATTTTGACGGTCCCTGTATACCTGTAATGTTGACAGTCCTCTGTTGGATAGGTATGCAAGTGCACACACACACACACAGCACTCTGCAACAAAAGCCTCTATGGACCTAAATACTGCATTAGTCAGTATGTGTGTGTGTTTCTGTATGTGTTGATATGTACTGTGTGTACGTCGTCGTGCATCACCTCATGTGTGTGTCGTTGTTGTTTGTGTGTATGTGTGTGTACGTGTGTGTACTGTGCTGACGAGTGGACCAGCTGCTGCTGGCTCAGAGGAAGCAGTCTGAATTAAATAATTCACCAGCTGCTATTATACAACAATTACTACAGTGCCATCAAAGCTCTGTACACACACACACACACACACACGAACACGTAAGCTTCATACGACATGAGTACAGTAACATAAATCACAGGACTGGTGATTTATGTTCCCGTTCCTGCATGTTTAATTAATATTCTTATCTGACTTGGACAGAATAGTTTCTCATAGCTGGTGGGCAGTGATTCATTGGACGTCCCGGGAGTTGTAGAAACCACAGAGACACACCCCGCAGTGAACAAAAAAACCTGAGAAACACAATTATCCAGAGAGGACAAAAGAAGCAGCAGCAGTCCAGCTGCACACTCACAGCCTCCATACAATAACACTTTAGTTAAAGGACGAGCATTTACTGCTCTGTGGGACAAAAAGAACAAATTACATATTCAGAAACTAATAATTCAAATCGCTTCAACAGATGCTGAGATGTATGGCTACTGAAGCTCAATTCTGGCCCTGAAAAATGGAATAGCAAGACTTCTCACTGCTGCTTTCAAGCACGAGCCGACACGACAAGACAACTGTGTCACATTCAAGTGAACGTGTCACCCACTGGACAACCGTTCCAACATTTTATGTACCAAATAACTGATGAATTAATCGATAGTGCTGCCGACTGAGGTTGACTTCTCCTGTGTTTGAGATGAAGAGAACAAAGAATAAAAATAAAATATCACAGGACGGTGCGACACAATAACAAAAGTGTTTTAATTTAAATATTTTAATGACACTTTAATGCTCCAAATCACATTTGACTTGCATGAAGGCCGTGAGCGTTGCAGTGAATCCTGATGATTCATGCTTCAGCGCTGAAAGCACTTAATATTTCTGCCTGTGCGGTACGTTCAGAAACATCCTGCAGACAGTGAACCCAACCTGAATAAGAACACACGAAGCTCATTGCACGATCTCTAACCTGCACTCTTGTATCTTTCTTTTGCTGACCTCACAAAATGAATTCCCGTGCTCACAGAGCAGAACGTTATCGCGCAGTGCGAGCCGAGGAGGCGGGCAGGCAAAAGTGTGTTCCTGAATTTTAAACAAAAGTTTTATTTACCGAGCCTGAAGCAGCATTAGTGATGATTCAAGGGTCAATAGTCACTTTTAGCTTACTCATCCTGCGCTCAGCTGGTTGATATGATGAAACCTAATGACTCATTTTCAAATTAAATCATAAATCATGTAAGAAGAAGCGACACTGCTTTGAAATGTTGGACCTGCTGCTCAAACGTCGTCACATTGCTCCACTGATGTGAGATCCCGTGCCGACATTGGTTGAGACGCTGAGAATAACCCGTGTTTACATTTTCTGGACGGGTAAAACTCTTGTGGTTGTGAGAGTAATGACCGCTGTCTTTGGAAAGCGAAGCAGGAAGTGGCAGTCGATGTTAAAACGCCGCAAAATGTCTCAGAGTGGATGCTGGCCGAGCGTTTAGTGTCCGACGCGTCCTGTCAGCAGAGGAGACTTATCAGACGGAAATGTTCAGATTAGAATGATAATATGAAGTTTTACAGGTTCAGGAACAAAGAGGACGCCTTGAACTCATCCTTTTCCCCCCCAAACCTCTTTTTCTTTCCCCTTCACTCCTTCATTTAAATAAAGAAACAACTCTAATTTCGTAGAGAGGAAGAAACGCCTCTTGAACTCATAGCCTAAACTTTCTCCCGGCTCCCTCCCGTCTTCATGCCACCAGCCGACAACGGTCCATCTCCGAAATCCTCCATTCATCTACAACCCAGATTTTTCCTCTTATCCCTCAACCCTCCGTCCACCAACCCTCAGCCCTCTATCCTTCAGCCCTCGACCCTCTTCTCCTGGCCTCCATCCACTGTCCACGTATGTTTCTCCACCTGTCTGTCCTCCTGTCTCTGTCTGTCCTCCTGTCTCTGTCTGTCTGTCCTCCTGTCTCTGTCTGTCTGTCCTCCTGTCTCTGTCTGTCTGTAATGCTTGGACCTGTGCGTCAGCGTGCTGCTGTGTCTCCTCCGTCTGTCTGCTCTGATAAAAATAGACCTCCTGATAAACTATTTACCGTCTCTCAGCTAAAGTGCAGCTCGCCAGTTCCTCCGTTCAAACTCTGAACGTCCTGATAACCGAGCCGTTCATCACGCTGCACATTTCTCTGATGTTAGTTAGACAAAAGATTAAAAAAGTTAATGATGGAGGAGGCTTACAGAAATAACTTCTTAAACCTTTTTGTGTCAGACGTCATCCAAAACTCCAACAAAGAATTAGAAATGTAAGAACACTGAGCAGCATCACTCCTCATAAACGCCTCCCGTCTGCCTTTTATTGTAGCGGTTTGGTCGTGGCTGGTACCAAACATTACAGATACACAGGGCACATAATCAAACTCCCCGGGGGGCGTCCCAAATTGAATATGTATCAACTTTCCCTGCAGCGCTGCATTACGTCAGCGTCGAGCTGAAAGAAAAACACGAGCAGCACCTGGAGCGAAGCGAGCGTACTCTTTAAGATGTTCCTGATGAGTAATGCTGACTCTTCCCGCACGCTTCAACAACGAGTAATCTTTATTTTCTACGTTTATTTTTAGACTTCAGGACGACAGGTGTGACTCGGGTTTCTGCTGCTGGTTTTTGATACAAATACCACAATAAATCTTATTTTAACACCTTCGTTTAAAGGTTCAGTATTTGTTTTCAGGGCAATATAGTCGCCTTAAAAACTCCTTTTTAATTACATATGGAGCTGGTCCTCTTACACCAAGTCCACCGTCTTGTGCCTCCATGTTTGTTATAGCAGCCCCAAATGGCCAAAGACCTCTACACACCTCTGAATACAGCAGCATTTAGAAGGGCCAGTGTTAAGTTTGTCTCTTGCAGGTTCCTGTAGAAACCTTTCTCCTCTCCAGTTTACATGGGAGTAGATGGGGCTGTCGGTGGGTGATCCTGGCGCATCAGTGTGTCTCCCGCCAAAACTATAAGTCTGACAGCTTCAGCAGTGATATCGCTGCGTAGCCCACGAATTTTCCTACGATTTCTATGTAGAAATTATTTCTGTAGAGTGACATTTGTGGCCACGAGAGCCATTTGCAAATGTATTTTCTGACTTGTTTCTCTCCCTCTCCACTCTAGCTCTGTAACTTTCTACCAATTGTAAACTTTGGCGTGTTTTTTGTGATTTTTGGTGAAACCATTTGGTGAAACTCTGAGAAAAGTCACAGCACACCATTCCCGGCCGAGCCGGTCGCTTTGATACCTTTTCTGTGTATGTGTGACTAAAACTGAGGGAGGAGTAGCACGCTGAACTTCCTGTAATATGTCAGAATAATCAGTATGAACAGTGAACAGAGCGCTGTGCAGACACACTCAGTCATAATCTGAAGTGTGTTGTGTATCTGAATCTATCACACACTCGTTCATGTACACCGCTCTCTGTGTCCGTCTAGGCAACAACAACAACAACAACAACAACAACAGGTCGTCACCGCCTGATGCATTTGTCACAAGTGTTCAGAAAAGCTTTCCCTCACGCTTTCTCGAGCTCGCTCTGTGCCGACTGTGATTGTTTCTCATCCGTCAGTTGAATATGAGTGCTGCTGCTCGGGGGGTATCTGAACAGACCGTGAAAGCCCGACTGGTGGCTTGATTTCTGGTTTCCTGGCATCTTGCTCGGCAGCAGCAGGAGGGAGTGGAGAGCTTTTACCCAAAACTTGAATTTCCTTGTGTTTTAAAAAAATAACCTACATCCTCTTAAAAACAAGCTGCAGCTTCAGTTATTTTCATCAACGTATCCATGTTTTCATGTTTCATATTTGAGAGTAAAAGCCGAGTTTGAGCACAGACCGCAGGAATGCTGCCGATGAACTGAAGTAACAGAGCACTAACGCACCGAGGGTCAGGGTTCAGATCCCAATCCGAGCTTCAAATGTATGCGGTCATGTTGCCGCGGGGCACTTTGGATAAAAGCATCTGCCAAATGGCACGCTGTCGCCATTGGGTGAAGATTCTCCGTGTTGGAAATGTCAAACTTTACAGAAACACTAAAATAATGATGACAGTGCAGTCTGGAGGTTTGTCCCGCAGGCAGATTTTATATCACGTTATCAGGTAAAATGTCGTCCTCTGGTCTCTTTTCTCTGCTTTACGTCAACAGAATATCTGAATAAAAAAAACATCTGAAGACGCGGCCTTCGGTTCTGTTGACGGTCCACTGACGAGGGCAGACTGTCTAAAGTGAGCTGATAAATCTGTCAGATATCAGGCTGATTGTGTGTCAGTGGCCTTATATCATCCATATCCTGGCAGCCATTGATCGGTGTGTCCTCCATCCCGTGTCCAGGGACACGTGAGTGTGTGTTATATGACACCACAGACATGAGGTCATAGCTATGAGCCCATCGGTCCCACCTGAGCGTTCTTCAAAGGGTTTCACGTTACATACACCTGTGTGTGTGTGTGTGTGTGTCTCGTATCTAGAATCAGGTCCTCCATCCTTCCCAGCAAAAGTTTTCCAGCTCCTCCTGACGGGATCCCGAGGCATTCCCAAGCCAGATGAGATATTTAATCCCTCCGGTGTGATCCGGGTCTCCTAAAAGGCGCCCAGGAGGATCCGGATCAGATGCCTGAGGCTGGCTGTTTTTGATACAAGCTCTCTCTGCGCCGTCTCTCAGGCTGAGACTGACACCATGCTAAATCGTGAGCTTCGCCTTCAGCCTCAGCTCCCTCTGAACGGGACAACAACATAACTGCTGTCGGTCCACCTGCGACGAGATCCTGAGATACTTCAACCCCTTCAGTTGGGGACGACCGTGGAAGGAAGTGCCAAAAAACTGCAGTTCCTCAAATGTCCACTTGAGGCTGGCTCCAGAAGTGAGTCAGTCTCCATAAGTCCCCATGTTGTTTCCACGTTTCATCAAGAAACACGTGACAGCTTCAGTCCTCAGTAGTCGACCTTTAGTCCGTGTTACGTACCGTGGCAGTGCGTCTGCACAACAACGTGACATGAGAAGTTTCACCACGTTTACTGCCTACAAGTAACGTTCATTTAGCTATTTAGAATAAATGTATATAATTTATCCAGAACAGTTTTGTCTGTTTGACGTGTTTTCTTATTCATTTCCGTCTGCACATCACGGACACCGTGTGACTGACAGGTGACCTCCGTAAATTACATGCAGGAGCCTCAGAAACAGCAAAGACGTTACCGGATCATCGCAGCGTCACTTCAGGGTAAAACTTCTCGGGCTCGGTGTGGAGTGACAGACAGATGGATGAGCAGATTTATCAACAAATCGATGGAGACAGAGATCTGATGGATGGACGGGACAGCAGAAAGGAGGAGAGGATGCCGGGTGCACCTCTATATTCTGCAGCGACATTCAGGCTCATCAACTAAATTCTTAAGAGACTGTGTTAATCATCTCAGAGCGTAAAGATTTATCATCAGCATGATCCTCCAAACGTCCAATATTTGTATGTTGGCAACAGATCAAACACGACCTGCTCGGCACCGAACAGCAGGCAGAGTTTGATTCCACCATCGTTTCACCTCCACTGACAAACTCCACAAATTACACCTGTGATCTCATAATTTAAGCATTTTCATTCTAAAACCTGGACGTAGTCTCTGAGAAGTCCCTGCAGACTGTCTTAAACCTGGACGTAGTCTCTGAGAAGTCCCTGCAGACTGTCTTAAACCTGGACGTAGTCTCTATGACGTCCCCGCAGACTCCTCACACGTACATGTGAAGAGACAAACAGGCTGCTGGATGTTCTTGAAGTTTCTTTCTGATGCGAGGCGGCGTGCAAAGCGCAGAGCTCTCACGCTGCCCTTTTGTTCACTTCATGTTTTAATTAATTACATTTATTTATTTTAATTTAATGTTCTGATCCTGAAAAAAAATAGAAGACAAACAATTCAATTACTGTATGATCAGAGATGAACATTATGCTTCGACACCGGGAAGATCTGTACTAGCTGCAGGCACATAATATAATTAAATTCACATCTCAGTGTGAAATTATTTCCTCTTCCTGTGCCGCCACAGTGATCAAACATAATCCACGTTCGGCGTCCTTCGGCGCTGCACCCAGACAGCTCACAGAGAAGCAAGCTGCTTTTTCCTCCCGACAGACCGAGTCCAGCCCGATATCCATTTTTAATTACAAGTGCACTTGTGTTTCCGTCCTGCTCAGTGTCTCGTGTCATGAAGCTGCACCGTGCTGCTGAACCGACTGATACATGCTCAGTCTTCTTCCTCACAATCCCGTGGAGTCCGATATTGACTCTTTTTGATCACTTGTATGTGCTAACACTGTGATTCCACCAGGCGTGGCTCCGTAACTTTCTGTCCGTTTCCGTTACTGCTCGATTTCACCGTGCTCAGTGACGACACGTTCCAGCTCCCGGAGCTGATAACGGACATTCCAGACGATGTTCGTGACTTCAGAGGCGTCCTCTCCGACCAGCACTGTTTATTTCCGATGTCTGAAATATGTTTTATTGATTAAATAAATTTAGAAACATTTAATCCTTTCGAAATCTGACAATGAATGAGAACACTTGCATTTATACTTTACTCTCTCCTGTAATATTTTGTTTCGATCTCCACCTGCTACGTAGCTACGTCCTGTACATCCGTGATTAGTTCCGAGCTAAAATGTGACGGTCTAAAAACCTTTTACGTTTGTCCAAAACACCTGTGAGCTAACGTTAGTCAACAGCGGCTAACAAACTGAGTTTACATTAGCTAACAGCAGCTACAGTTGGCAGCAGACATCACTCAGACTGTTTCAGCGTTACGGAGCGACTGATCCGACGTTAATGCAACAATAATAATAATAATAATAATAATAAAACAGTTTGCTCTGCAGAAAGTCAGGGTTTGATCACAGTGCAGAGTTTCATGTCTGTATTTGATATGACGGCTTTGGTTGGATTTGATGCTAAGCCGGTATATTTTCTCTTCTTCCACCACACACCCGAGAGTCTGAGGACTTTTTCTGAGCGGTGAGTTTGAAGACTTCTGAAAATGGTCCCTGCCAACACGACGGTAAGAAGTCACCGTCATGATGAATATGAATGTCAGATATGAGTTGATTTTTGTTTTACGGGTTGAGAACCTCTCTGTGCTCCTTCCTCTCCTCCTCGCTCCCTCGAGGAGCGCAGCTCGGGGAGAAAGGCTGGTCCCCGGGGAGTTGTAAACACTACATTACACCCGAGAAATGGGCTAAATGAGCCTGCAATGCTGCACTTATCCGAGCTGTGTGTGTGTAGGCGGGTGTGAATTCACGGCTGTTACTCGTAGTTTTAAGCTTTGTCCTGATTTCGGAGCGAAGCGAGCACGTTGACGGAGCCTGGACTTCACACTCACGTCTATTTTTATGATCTCCACCTGCTGCGCGTTCAGAACATTCTGCCGTCTTTACTGATGGACGTCCTCATTGTTTTCTCTCTGTCTTTATTCGCCCGTCTTCACTTCACCCTCCTCCTATTGTCTCCGGCGCCTGCCCACGCACACTCCACCGCACGCTCGCGGCTGTAAATCAGAGGAGTTGTCGTGCGTTTGACGGGTGTATTGTAATGTTTGCGCGCGGCGAGTCGGGCACAAAGACGACTTCTGGAGAACAGTCTGAAGTTCTGAGACGCAGCCGTGTTCGCTCAGATGAACTCTTTGCAAGCTGTTACATAAAATCATTACATGCATCAGTTACGTGTCGTTATTCTGACTGCTGCATCTCTGCTGTCTGATGAATACATCATTTATTAAAAATAACAACATAAATAGAAAATACACCACAAGCGGAACGACTCCGGAGTTGTTCCGCTTGTGGTGTATTTCAGGGGTTAATCATGATCCGTCTTCAAGGTCTGAACTTTTGGCTCGGCCGGTCGGAGTCCTCCTTTTCTGCGTCACGTCCGTTCGCCTCTATATTTCCTCCTTTACATTGCCTTCATGTTACGTGCCCTGCCTGAGTCTGCGCCGCGCTGAAGAAGAAATGAAGAGCTGGTCTGTGACACAGCAACACAACACGCGTCGTGCCAGAACCAGAGCTGAGCGGGTGCATGATGGAGCAGAAAGCTGCCGGTGTTTCAGGTAAACCAGTGACCGTGTTAAGTGGTGACCTTTATGCACCTGTGGTGGACGTGAAAGTGAACGTGGGTCAGGTGACATGTCTGGAAAATCACAACAAATACTGATTTACACGAGATGTTGCTTCAGCATATTTTAGCGGTCACACGAGAACAGCAGCGAATTCAGCAATGACATGAACTTTGAGGAGGTTTATGAGGATTGTTGTTCTTCAGCTCTGACGGAGCTTTTTTGCCTCTTTTAGCTCATTGTTTCTGTTTCATGTGGACATCAGCACCACTTGCTGCACTTATCAAACAGAAACAAACTACAAAAATCAAACAGCATCAGGACATTTGTCACGACCTGTGTGATCTATAGACACTGTCATCCGTTACCTGTCAACCAATCAATGAGTCGATTGATCGCTGATCAGCATCAGGAGTCTGATGATCTGCACAAACAACAGATGTCCTGAAATATTGGAAGCTTTTGACCGCAGAAATCTGACCTACAGCGTAAACAGCCACACAGACAAAGGATGCTCGGAGCGGTGAGTCAGACAAAGAGCTGAACGCCTCCTTCTCGCCTGATAACCAACCATCTGTGTTTTCCAGCGCGCCGGCCTCGCTCCTGAGCTGCTCCTCTGTGATTACAGGCTGAGAAACCCGAGTGTTTCTGTGACACCGCCACGACCGACCCGACGGTGAGCCGGCCCAGCGGGCGGGCGGCGTATACTGTTTCACGGCTGAGTGTGATTGCTGATGGACAGCCGGCAGAGTCTGGTGCTGTGCAGAGCTCGCTGAAGGAAAAACAAAACTGTGAGCTGATGTTGACGATTTTTTAACCACCAACAAAACTGTTTGATTTATTTTCAATGCAGCAGCTAGCATCGCACATGCTAACGCTAACGAGTTTGTATAACGTGTAGTCCGAACACGTGGAGATATCAAAGTGTTTTAGCGCCACGTAACGGTACGCATCAAGTTACGGAGAACATTCGTTCAAATGTTAAGAAAAATACAGAAATTGACTTGAGTGCTACTTTAGAGACTTTTATTACACAACATGATTTTAGCTCTTTGTAAAAAGAAGGCTTGCGAGCTAAAACGTGACAGTGAGGTCGAGAGACGAGGTTAAATCAACGGTGGCTCCAAACTGGAAATAATAAGAAGAGAAGCTCGGATCAGGACTCACCCTTCAACTCAAAACTAGCTCGGTTCTATTCAGCGGTGACGGGAGGTTCGGTTCTTTAAAGGAGTCAGATCATTTGACTCACTCACCAAGAAGAGTCGGCTCTGCATTTTACTATTAACCTTTTATAATCAGACAAATTTAACGATGTTGGATCGGACTGGTGCTGACAGCAAACGTCCGATCAGTCCTAACAGCCGCCTTTTATAAAAGCTTCTAACACGTGACGCTCATCACAGACTCTCAGAAACAAACTTTGAACCGTGCACCTCGTTACGTCCCGTCATCAAAGCTCAGTTCATCCTTTCACATGACGTCCACCAACCGAGTGAAGCAGCTGTTTCCACGCAGAAATCATCAAGACACGTCCAGAGTCAGCAGATCTCCACCGCGGAGCTGCCGTGACATCTCGGCACGTTCGCTCGTAATTATCAGCTCAGCAAACAGTTTGACAACCTTCAGATCCACTGCACGTACGAGGGAAAGGTCACAGCCGTGAACGACATGCTCTGCAATCGACACAGCGAGGCAGACGACCTGCAAACCTGCAGCTCGTTCCAACACCTGAACTTTAGATTCAAGAAACCCTCGATCAGAATCAGATGGTCCACGTGGCTCCACCGTGCACACAAAGAAACCTGAGAGAGCGTTTTGATTGGTCGGGGAGCTCTGTGGAAAACATCACATGATACCTTTTGTTTGCTTTAGAGATGGGAACTCGTTTTAACAGAAAGAAAGAAATATTTAATTCACTTTGCACCTAAAAAGACTCGAGAAGCCGATCGGACCACGAGGCTCTTAAATTAAAGACACGCCTCTTTGAGTTATGATGTCGGGAATGACTCGTCAGTCGAATGTTTTCTTTGTTTCATGTGAACATCTTCAGGTTTTCAGCTGCTGGCCACCTGAAACATGATCCGTTAAATGTGAACACTTCAATCTTCAGACGTTTCCACAAACCGCGTGTGTTCTCTCAACGTGACATGTTGACTGCGTGCGGCCACATTAACCCGACGTGTCAGGATGATTTCAATGCTCGGCTCAGCTCGGCATGGCTCGGCTCAGCATGGCTCGGCTCGGCTCGGCTCAGCCACAGGCGCTTCCTTTGTCTTCAATGAAAGTGTGACTCGCAGCACAAACATCAGGGAGCAACAAAACGCCACCGATGGCGTCTCCCAGAGGCGAAAGACGACGACGTGACGACAGATCGTCGGCTCGTGGACAAAGAAGTTGAAACTGTGAGCAGCTCCGCTCGTCTCTTCTTCTTCGTCTCTCCTCCAACTCAGCTGCCATTTCCATAAATTATGGAGGGAGGCTATATTTGGAGCGGGTGGAGGCAGGAGGGGCTGGATGTGGAGCCGCTTTGTTCACTTTGAAGCGCTCTGCATGCTGATTCCTCTTTATTGATAACCTGAGAGCTCCTTATGGACAAGCGTTTTGCGCGTGCACGTCGGTGTGTTTTTAACCCTCCATGTTTGTCCAGTGTGCGCACGAGACATGTTGGATTAACGACCCGGATCGCGCGCGCGAAAAAAAGTGTAATTAGCAGCGCGTGATGGATGATGGTCTGACCTCGCGGAGGAGCTCGTGAGGAGACAGTTAAAGGGGGCAAAGCCGACGTGCCAATTAAAGCCACGTTTGTTTATATTTGGTGAATGCAGCGCGCGCGTCGTCCGGAAACAAAAGAGAGCAGCTCACCGGGACGCGCGCGCCTCTGCTTGTTGATCTGCTGCTAATGAATTCACTTCAACAGCTCGTCAATGTTTTATTCACCTGTCCCTCCTCACGGGGAGGGCGGGTATCACTCTGACTCGGAGAGGAATGGCGGGTAAAAAAAAACACGCATGAAAACAGCCAGAGCGCACGAGCTGCGTGCGCACAGGTGGAGTAAATGAGGAGAGGTGGAGGTGATGTGCATCCAGGGAACATTAGGGTGGAGATAAACACACACACCGCTCACATGCCTCACACTTTCCGTGTGTGTGTGTGTGTGTGTGTGTGTGTGTTTGCGGGAGGGTGCCCGCACACCGCCTACCTCCACGATCAGCGTCTTCTCCTCCCCGCACACCGAGACGACCCAGAACAAAATGGGAAAGTAGCAGGTTTTCCAGCACAATCCCGGGAGCCCCGTTTTCCTCCTCCGCCTCACTCCTCCACCTCCTCCTCCACCTCCTCCTCCTCCTCCTCCCGTCGCCATGGCTGTGTCCCCGAAATCCCCCCCTCCGCTCTCCGCCGGTGATTTCCAGGCTCCTGCTGCTCGCTTGTTTACCGGAGGAGCTCCGTGTGCTCCTGCTTCATCCCCTCCGCTCTGACTGCTCCTCCTCCTCCTGTGTTGTCTCTCTCCGTCTCTCTGAGCTGGAGCGCGATTGGTCTCCTCCACTTGACGAGCGCCCATTGCGCAGACTCTTTCAGGCGCGGCGGAACAGCTGGGGAAGCCTGGCTACAAGGCAGCGCGGATGCAGGTTGGTCCGCTCGGGTATCACTGAGGAGGAGGAGGAGGAGGAGGAGGGACGGAGAGAGAGAGAGGTGACGGAGAGAGAGAGAGAGAGATGGAGGTGATGGATGTTGTTGCAGTTGCGCTCTGCCAGCACAGGGAGCGCTGCAGCTGCAGAGACTCCGGACGTTATTTCTCCAGAACGTGATGAAACATCATGAATCCTGCTGAAAGTGTGCAGCGACACACACAGGAGGTCTGTCTGCAGGCAGCCCGGCTCGGCCCGGCTCGGCCCGGCTCGGCCCTTTAGATCAGAGGATGATGCTTTATTCATCCCACAACGGGGAATTCTTTATTTACAGCAGCACGGTGTGATGTACAGTATAGGAGACAAAAATAGTAAAAAACAACAACAGACCAAAGAATGCTGCAGCTGCAGGAAATAAACTGATAAACAACAGACAGACAGACAGGCAGACAGACAGACAGACAGACAGACAGACTGACAGACAGACAGACAGACAGGCAGACAGACAGACAGACAGGCAGACAGACTGACAAACAGGCAGACAGACAGACAGACAGAGAGACAGACAGGCAGACAGACAGGCAGGCAGACAGACAGACAGGCAGACAGACAGACAGACACACACACACACAGACAGACTGACAGACAGACAGACACACACACACACAGGCAGACAGACTGACAGACAGGCAGACAGACAGTGTACAGGTGTGCAGGATGAGGACTAAAGCTGAACGTGGCAAAATATAAATAATACTGCACATGGTGAGGAGTCAGACAGATTTAAAAAATAATAATAAATAAGTGTATTATAAAAGCTGTGGTGAGGGGTGGTGGTGTTGAAAGACGAACAGAAACTACACCATGATCAGGTGGTGCAGGTGTTGTTGGATAAAGGACCTTCTGACGCCGTGGGTGTAGCAGTCTGCTGCTGAAGGAGCTGCTCGGGGACCCACAGTGTCATGTAGGGGTGTTGTCCATGATGGAGGTCAGCTTAGCTTACATCCTCTTCTCCTCCACCTCCTCTGTGGAGTCCAGAGGACAGTCCAGGACAGAGCTCACTCTCCTGATCAGTCTTTGAGTCTGCTCCTGTCCATGCTGCCCACTCTCCAGCAGCAGCCAGAGCAGCTCTTCAGAAACCTCACACACTCACAGAGACTACGTCCAGGTTTTAGACAGTCTGCGGGGATGTTACAGAGACTACGTCCAGGTTTTAGACAGTCTGTGGGGATGTCACAGAGACTACGTCCAGGTTTTAGACAGTCTGTGGGGATGTCACAGAGACTACGTCCAGGTTTTAGACAGTCTGCGGGGACGTCACAGAGACTACGACCAGGTTTTAGACAGTCTCTGGGGACGTCACAGAGACTACGACCAGGTTTTAGACAGTCTGCGGGGACATCACAAAGACTACGTCCAGGTTTTAGACAGTCTGCGGGGACATCACAAAGACTACGTCCAGGTTTTAGACAGTCTCTGGGGACGTCACAGATCAGCCAACAGTGAAATTCAGTTGCAATAGCAGAGTTTCAACCAGTAGGGGGAGATCACTGTGTGTTTATAGCTGTCAACATTTGGATCAACAACGACGTGAAATCCAAGTTTTTAATGTGAAAAAGGACTATGAAGGCTTCTCTTTAACGTGTCTGCTCTACACTCGGTTCATTACTGACAGCAGACACTGATGTTCAGGAGCTTCCTCCACCCTCCTGCAGATCCAGACATTTATTTTTCTTCCATTTCCTGCAAACAGAAGATTTAGTTCAGTAGGCCAACTCACAGCTGGAGTCTGCTTGTCTATCTGTTGATGTCTGCTAACTTTAGACTCCAAACTCTTTGAAAATAGAGCGCAGAGTTTTTCATCCGGCTGTCAGGGTATGTTTACTACACAGCTCTACGTCATGTGATTATGTGATTCCCCTGAGATCTTTACTGGCAAGGCAGGTTCATGCTGAACGCAGAGGGGAGTTTCTCTGATTTACCAAACCAAACGTAACCAGCAACTTTCAGTTTCATTTCCAGTTTTTCTTCCGCTTGACGACATCATTCTCTACGCCGACGACATCCCGCTCTACATCACCAAATCCATCATCGATGTCTCTCTCCAACTGCCTCGCTGACATCAAATCCTGGATGAATACCATCTTCCTCAAACTGAACTCTGATAAATCAGACATGATGATCATCGTCCCCAAATTTCTCCACACAGCCACAACCTCAGAGTCATCTTTGACGATAACCTTTGAACAACACATGAATCAAATCACCAGAACTGCCTTCTTCCACCTCAAAAACACAGCCCGGGATGTGTGTGTATGTTTGTGTGGATGTGTTTCTGAGGGATTATACACATTTCAAACAGGTGAATATGTTCGTCTTTTATGTGCAAGTAGATGGTTTTTAAAGGCTGTATTACATGTGAAAGGATGTTGATGGTGGATGGGGGATTGTACTGTGCTTTCAATACGCCTACCTGTTTATATATGTCACTGTATTTTTATTACTAACTTATGAACTGTACAGGCAGCATAGGACTGTTCCAGAAATAAGAAAACATCATTCAAAATCACATTTATATTTGTAACAATGCTAATAACTACAAATCCAGCCATGGAACAGAGCCTCAACTGTATATCATGTGAATGTCTGTAATCAGTGGTGGTCAGTATTTACAAGGTACACGGTTTATTTGTTTCTTATTTTACAACAGGGTTGTTTAATGAAATGCTGAAATTACCAACATCACACAAACATGAGACGTCCACCTTAAATTATTATTATTTGGATTATTATATTTAATTCTGTTTTATTTCTATAACACCAAATCATGACAGAAGTTATCTCATGACACTTTCCACACAGTCAGGATCAACATTTTTATAAAACAGCCAAATTCATTCAAGTTCTAGAGACTATTTCACAATAAAAGCCTTCAAAAGTTTAAACAGACCACTGGGTTTTGATCTCAGCTTTAGAAAGGAACAGCTCTCTTTATGGATCTTTCAAAGACGTTCAATACAGTTTATCGTGCACTGTTTTTAGAAAGACTTTGGATTTGATGAAATTGTTCATAAATGATTTCATAAAATAAAACTCATGGACAGAGAGCAGTATGTGGCTCCTGGAAATCTTAAATTAATCATCTGAATCTGTTCAGACTGTAAAAGGCGTCCCACAAGGCTCAATACTGGGGCCTGTTGTGTTTACTCTTTATATAAGCCTAGATGATACAGTCTCTTCTCAAAGTTGGTGTAATATACATCTTTATGCTGATGACACTATTCTGTACTGATATGTGGATGTTAAATATTATTCTGTTAAATTCTTTAAGCGCTGCTTTGCTGATTTTACTGAGTAACCATAAATGAGTTATTTATGCAGATAAAATTAAATCTGTACCTCCTCTTCCTCTTTGTAGAAAACTGTGGTGAAGCTTCTAAACTGATCCTTAATCTGCCTCTCTGTGCGCCGGCCTGGACCTTCATGTGTTCTGCTGTTTGATCAAACTTCACTTCTTTAACTTCTTCAAGAACCTTTTAACTTCTCCTTTAAGGGCTGCAGAGTTTCCTGAAGGTTCTTCTTGTGTTGTCGTGCAGCTTCATCGATGGGTCTGAATCTGTGGTCGGTGTGTTTTTCTGAATCTCGCAGACTACACACCGCTGTTGATGGTCCAGACAGAAGAGCTTGAGCTTCTCAGAGTGCAGACTGCAGAGAGCCTCTGAAGATCTCTGATCTCTCTCTCCAACAAGAAGGCCTCACAAAGGTTCTTCACACCAGGTTACAGGATGTTCCTTTGAAGATCTTCTGGTACAAACTGGACACCCTCGCAGTTAAGGTTTCTGTCCACCAGCCTTCGCATAGCCTTACAGAAGCTGTGGCTACATGACAGAAACAGGATCTCTAAAGACCTCCTGACAGACCGGACAGCAGAGATCCTCCTCTGATCTGGAAGCCATTTAGTCTGTGAGTGAAGCTGAAAACACAACAGACAGAAAGTACAGTCAGTCATGGCTCCCCTCCCTCCTCTACGAACTTCACTGAGATTTACTTTGAGTTCAGTTTTTAGTCAAACTCACATTCAGTGTGTGGAGCGTCAGCAGCTTGAAGCAGCAGTGTTGTAGTTTCCCACTTTTCTCTCCTGTAGCTGAACTCACTCAGAGGAAGTTGTTAGTTTGGTCTGAAGGTGAATCTGATCGTCTGTTTTTCAGTCCGTGTCTCTTCACTAGAAGTGAAACTAACTGTTTCCTGGTTTGTGTCAGGTGAGTCAGATGAGGGGTGGAGCTTTGTCACACTTCCCCCTGTAACACAGAGGCTGCAGCAGTGTTTTACCTGTGCAGTCTTGTTTCTGTCACTAGAGGGCAGCGTGTTCTCACTCACAGATTTCCAGCATGAAGTCATGTGACTGTGAGGACAGTTAACTGTTTGTTGACCAGGTTAGTTTTCAAGGATTCAGTGAAGTTTCGTGCTGCCTTCACGAGTCGAAGCTTCAGTGAGTCACCGACTGTCTGAAGCAGAAGCTCAGCGTCCTCCAACAGTAGAGTTTGCAAACCTTCAGGAACAGTTTATCCATGACCCTCACAACAGCTTGTAGCCTTCCATCATGGAAGGACAGCAAAGACAAACATTTCATGTGATGCAGGGAGATGTGTCAGTGTCCAGAGGGAAGGCCTCGGAGTTTTATTTTAAATATCTCACTGACGACCTTTGAAACAAGAGTCCAAAATCTGGGAATCAGTTTACATTCACAAAAATAATACAAATACATCGGACTGTCTAAATTTGACCTAATGCACAAAAGGAGACAGACTTTATCTTTATTCATTTGTCAGACTGTCTAAAACCTGGACATAGTCTCTGTGACTACCAGGCTGTAAACATGTTTATTTCTGCTGTGAAGTTGGACATTTGAACATGGGGACTTATGGAGACTGACTCACTTCTGGAACCAGCCTCAAGTGGACGTTAGAGGAACTGCAGTTTTTGGCACTTCCTGTGTCAGCTTTAGGAGTATTTGACAGCGTTTGGGAAGCACAAATGAACAATTCAAAGACAAGAAAGATGTTTGTCTGATGTTTTCCCACCATGACGTCTATGAAGCAAAGAAAAACAGTTCATGACAGGGTCAGGTCATGATGGATTACTTTTGTTTCAGTACAATTTTTAGACATAGTTCACTGATTTTCTCTCTCGGTCGGTGCTTCGCCCACATCATTGATGCTCTCTGTTTGTTTTGAACCTGTCGTGCTACCAAAGCCTCAAACAGACGCTGCTCGGCTTTGATCCTTTTGCAATAAGCTCCAATACATTCCTGTGCAACAAAAGGTAAACCACAGTCTGCCAAGCTGAACGCGCCCAGTGGAGCTTTGACACTGAGCTTGTTGTCGAAAACCGCAAGACAACCTGAGTTTCAGGCCTTTTGGAGTGAGTCGGTTTTGTGAGATGAGTTTTATTTAGGCTTAAAAGGCAAACGTCATCAGTTATAAGGCTGTTTTCTATGATTGTTGAGAGAGAACCCAAAGATTTTCACTGCTGTTCAATGAAAACAATGAAAACAAAATGCATAGCCACATTTTAACACCTTACACCAGACGGACAAACACCTGAAACTGATCAGTACACAGCGGAGGATCGTCAGCGTAGAGACTGACTTCATACACTCTGCCTCCACTCTTCCGGTTTCAGTCGTTGCACCAGATGCTGAACCTGCTGCAGGGATTACCACAAGTTTTTCCACAGCAAACTGGAAAACCCTTTTACTGTATGGAGCTTCCTTTAAACAGGAAAGGGACAACACTTCTGTCTTAAATCTCTTGATTGAAACTAAAAGGTTGAGACCAAACCAGGACCCAGACCCAAAAGACACAGAAGTAGACCATTGTGTTTTGGTCATATTGTGTATTTGGATCACACATTGAACCTTAAAGATCCACCATGAGGCCTAAAGCAGATTCATTGATAAAATAGTTTAAAAATTGAGTGTTCAACATTTTATTTCCAAGAGTTAGACACAAAATATGAAGTCAGCTTAGTATAATGACTGGAAGTGGGAAAACATCTAGCCTGGTTCTGTCTGATGGGAACAAAATTTGCCCACAACACCTCTAAAACTCATTAATTAACATTAAATACCTCAGTAGAAAAAACAAAGTATTGAAATCACAATTCAAAGATTTCGAGGTGTATGTGCCCGACTTCTTACCGGCTGTGGTTAGGGTTAGGATCTGGAGTATGATGAGGTTTAGAAGTGGTGGGAGACAGACTGGACAGAGCCAGCCTTATGCTAAGCTAAGTTAGCTGGCTGCCTGTGGTTGAGGGTCGAAGTCAAGTTTAGTGAGGAAACACAGACAGTCGGAGAGTTTTGTTTGACTGATTGAAACTCGTCTGCCTCAGGCGACATACCAGCGTTAAGCCCTCGGTATGAAGGAATTCCCTCTGAGTAAAGACTGTTGTGAAACTGGCATGAATAGTTTGTAGAAGGCACGCAGAGACTAAAAACATGAAGAGAACAAGTTTTAAAGATTAAAAATGAGTTTTAGATTTAAAATAAATGAGACTTTCAGCTGCTGGTTTCTGCAGGACGCTGAATTTATCTGAAAAAACATTTGTGGCTGCGATACATGAGACGGTTTGTCATGACACGTTTATTTCATTTATACAGCATCTAAAGCACAAAGTGCTTCACAAAGACACACACACGATCAGAAAATATAAAAGTATATACAGTTTAACAGTTAAAAAAAACAGTCAGCAGCAGTTTACTTTCCTGTCCATCACGAAACTCCGTCAGCGTCCTCTTCACTCTCTTCTCCTCTGCCATTATCTCAATAGATGCTACTGACTGCTGGGCCTGTAAACCTCTTCCTCCTCCTCCGGTGGTCCAAACCTCCTGTGGTACAAACACTAACACCCCCCTGGTGCTCCGAGCTCACTGTCCGGGCAGCCCGGCTAACAAACTGAGCTAACATGAGCTAACAGCAGCTACAGCTGGCAGCAGTTTGGTTCACTGTCCATCAGGAAACTCTGTAAATCACAGAGAGTTGATTAAATGTTTATTTTTAATGAGAGAAAAGTTACACAATGATGCTTTAACGACGGGTTAAATGATTAAACAACTGCGTTGCACCAGTTGAGTGACCAAACGTTGTTGTTGCGTTGTCTGAATGTTCTGCTGTGATCAGCTGGCAGACACACTGCGAGTGTATGCATCTAAATCCAGATTAGAAAGTTTAAACCTGTCCCAGAATGCTGAGAGGACAATACACCAGACTTCCTGCTGTGCACACACACACACTAAGAACACACTCATCTAAAGAAAGAAAGCTCACTCATACTGTGTGTATGCAAACACACTCGAGGTCTGATTGTACAGGAAGAACGCTGCGTCCTGAAGATAACAACAACATGTCCAACAATCAGTGTCCTGCGGCAGGAAATGCTGCCTCGAGCAGATGCTGTGTTTGATTTTCAGGAATTACATCATCTGTAGTGACATCACAAAGACTGCGTCCATGATGCCACAATGGACGGACGATGGACGCTGACTGTCATCATCATCTACAGCTCCAGAAATGTTTCAGGTGGAGAGAAGTATGACGATTAATCTCTGTAAAACTTCTGCTCATTATTTAAACTGGAGCCCACACAAACAACCTGCTTTGTAACTTTCCCATGTCAGTCTTGTCCAGTTATGGCCTAAAGGTGACGATGCATCAGCTTCAGACTGCGAGCAGTGACACACACAGGAAGTAATGTATAGACCTGTGTCAGATTACACGGTGGAGGAAATGCTGCAGGTGTCCACTTAGTCTGCAGACAGTCCACAGTCAAGCTAACGTCACTGCAAAGCATGTGAAACACATTGTGTCATATTGTGGTTTCAACTGGCTAACGTTAGCTTGCTTGCCAACACAGACAAATTGCTTGTTAGCTAACATATCAAAATCCAGTTTGGGTATATAACATTAGCTTATTCGTGCAGACTCCCAAAACACTATTAGTGGATCTGTTATTTATAGCTTACCAACTGAGCAGCTAACATGAGCCGTGATACTCATGTATGTACTGTCCAGCTCCGGTTCTGGCACGACACCGGACCTGTAAACCTCTTCTCCCTGGCAGTCCTAAAATGCCCGTGCTACAACATTCCCCTGGCTAACAAACTGAGCTAACATTAGCTAACAGCAGCTAATGTACTTAATAAAGTGGCCATGTAATAAATATATTTAACTGCATCTTAAAGTGTCTTTGAGACACATCATGACGGTAACGGACAGCATTATTATGATGTGTTTACTCATTGAGTAGTGAGTAAACTCTCATTACTGTGATAGAAAAGTAATTCCTAATTAGTAATGGATTACTTGAGTAATCTTTTGCGTCCAGGCTACAAACAGCCTCAGGGCTAAGCTGGGTTGACTGTGTGGAGTTCCCGTCTCAGGCCGATCACAGCAGCAGTGGTCGAGTCTGAAACATGACCAGGGAAGCTTGTGTTACCTCGTCTGCCCTACAAACCACCGACACACAAACAGAGAGAGATTTCAATAGACAGTTTATAAAAGGCTGAAAATCATGTTTATTTATTAATATTCCTGACGATGACACAGATTACACAGATTCTTGTACTTAAACAATTTAGTAACATACAAAGCCTGTGATTCACATTACCTGTGCACTGAACCACAGACACAGTTAGGTTTTCAGTTTGGACCTCCAACATTTCAGTAAACTCGCATCTGTCAGCTGCAGTAAAATCCAAATACGTTGAATTGTTTTAATTATTATATAAATGGGTTTGCAATTTGTGTTTACACAACAGTTTTAGGTGCCGACAATCTGAGGCATTTTATGTTTTCATCACTTTTTGTTGCTAATGGGTGAACAGGTCATAATGTAGTTTTAAAGGATGTGACGTTTAGCAGAGTCCAAAGTCGAAGCTAACATTGCTACAAAGCATGTGAAATGTATTTGCGGTTTTAAGTTGCTATCTAGCTAATGTAGCTAACATTGGATGACGTCCAGACTCTCGAGGCTGATCTGGCTGGATACGTGCAGCATCGCTGGGCTGCAGCTGGCTTGTTTGCTAACGTTACTGTTAGCATAAACATCTGCGTGGACATGTCACGTCTTGCCAAATGACTTAAAAACAACATGGAGAGTCCTCAGAGTGAGATTTGGTCCGGGCTAATTAACAATGAGCTGAAATTTACCACAAGGCTCCATAAACAACAATCAATCCCTCGACAGTGTCGCAGGTTGGACCTGCAGTATCTATTTAAGGCTGCACAGTTCAGGAGCAGAGGTATGAGTCAAGTTAAATCCACCGTCACACCCAGGTTTGACAAAACAAAGTCTGGGCTGTGAAGAGGAATGCAGCCTATAGACAACCTGTAAACCTGTAACCACGACTACCCAACAAAAACAACCAGGCATCCGGTAACTCAGGCTTCACGTTAAACAACATGCATGTCTGGCAAACCAGTAACCAGGTATTCACGTTTAGCTTCTCGGCTTAAGGTACAGTTGTTTTGGGGAGATTCCTTCCTCAAAGTGCTGGGTAATGTTTGTCAGACGGGAGCTTTTAAACAGCCTGACCACTGTAATGACCATCTGGTACAGAAGTAAAGGATGGTGCTTTCTGTGGATGAACAGTGTTGACATGTTTAGCCTCCTGGACGCTCCATTGTTCACATTTCTGTCCCTTTCCTCTGTCACATTGTTCATGTCGTGGCCGTGACCGAGCTCCTGGGCTGGACTTCCTGACAGGAAAACGTACTGTGCAGCAGCTCGGAGCTGAATGGTGATGCTGAAGTGCACATATGGACACGCGGGTCCAAACCAGGCCAAGAAACATCCTCACTTCACTGACCTACAGGAAACCACAACATGGCGCTGGCAAGACTTCTACAGGTCAATGTCTGAACCTGAAAACTTCACGATGATGCATCCAACAGTGACTAAAAAAACAAAAATGTGAACCTCAAGCTGTGGGTGACGTCACAGAGACTACGTCCAGGTTTTAGACAGTCTGCGGGGACGTCACAGAGACTATGTCCAGGTTTTAGACAGTCTGCGGGGACGTCACAGAGACTACGTCCAGGTTTTAGACAGTCTGCGGGGACGTCACAGAGACTACGTCCAGGTTTTAGACAGTCTGCAGGGATGTCCCAGAGACTACGTCCAGGTTTTAGACAGTCTGACACATGAATAAAGATAAAGACAGTCTCCTTTTGTGCATTAGGTCAAATTTAGACAGGCAGATGTATTTCCATTATTTTTGTGAACATAAACTGATGTAAAACTAAATAAGTTTTGCCTTCATGAAACATGACAGTGTTGCATAGTTTGTAAAAAGAAAAAAAACATCTACACGTGAAAGTTTTCAACTTCGACTTTTTGTTTTATTAAATCCTAAAATGTTTCATCATCTTACAAATTAAGACCAACTTAAACAGAAAGTTCACAGTTCATGACATCTTGTAAAAATACAATAACAAATCAGTTAACAACCCAAATTCCTGACAGTCTGTTCATTTATTACAACATAACACACGAGTCAGACACGAATCGATTCCTGCTCGTCGTCCAAACAAACAAAATCAAAATGATACAAACTGAAATGAGAAGTAAACAAAAACACACAAAACTCATATCAAAATTATTGATCTCCGATCGTTATTGCTTAGATGACAACAGCAAAAATCACTTCTTTAGCCCTGCAAGTGCTGTGATGAAAAACAACTGTACATCAGCACAATTCATCACAAAAAACACGGAAATAAAACAATTATTTACTTACGTCTAATTTCATTTGAATGAACAGTCTATATACAAATGTACATCTGACAAAAAAAAGGTGAAATTGAGGAAACACTCCTCTGTAATTAAACCAGCGTGTGACACACGGTACAGTTTAAACATTCATTTCTACATTTAAACCCATTTCATCCCAGAATCGTGACGCGACGCAGCACCAGGAATATCGACGCCCCGCCTCCGCCTTTATTTACAACGAGCTTCGTTAGCGGCTTCAAACAGGCGTGTGTGTACCTAAATGAAGACTGAATCGAAGTCACCGGAGATCTCCTGTTTGTCAACCTGTTGTAAACCTTTAAGGCAAGATGATCAAGGCACGTGTATATGTACAGTATGATACAGGAGTGTTTACAGTCAGGGCTGCGTTAAATCAAACACGTGAACAGATCCTAACACTCTGTGTTATTAAAAACATTTCTGTTGTGTGTTTGTATCTAATAAAAAAGAAGAAGTAAAAATCAGAAAATCAGATTGACATAAAAGTCTAACTTCAGTTAAAAGTTTGCTTAACGTTAGCTTACTTAGTTAGCTTTCTTAAAAGGGCCAGACTGAAAAAATTGAGGATCACCAGATATTAAATATAAAATGCATGAGTGTGTTTTCGTCAGTGTATAATCACCTGAATATAAGAACTGTTGTTTTCCTCCTCTATGGAGTCCGCCGTGTTTCTACGGTAGCCCAGAATGGACAAACCAAACTCTGGCTCCAGACAGGGACTTTTCATGAGTTTCATCACCACCACAGTACGTGTTTGGCGAGTAGTAAAAGTACATGCAATGTGTACTCAAGTAGAAGTACAAGTATTTGTGTATAAAAAGAGTACTGCTTCAAGTAAAAGTAGGAAATTACAGTTTCTCTGACAAACAGGGTAGAGGCGAGCTTTGATTTGGGGAAAATTAAATTAAATGAGCCTGTTTTGAAAATGTAAGGAGCATAAAGTACAGATATTTCTGTAAAAATGCAATTACTAAAAATAATTTTAGCAGTTATAAGAAGTATTTGTATTTCTCGCCTCTGGTGAGCAGCGGCTGCAATCTGCAGCCTCACCGTTAAACCCTTCACACTGGACCTTTAACACGTCCGCGTTCCTGCAAAACACTGATGGTTTGTTAAAATAAAATATGACGTGCTGTTGTCATGATGTCTCGCAACAGCCCTTTGCACAAACACGTCCAAAAACTCTCCTCAAAAATAGAAAATTAGACACGACAGCTACAGCAGATAGATAAATGATGATCTGTTCTCGTGCTTCAGAACAGCTCACGTGATCAACATCATGTTGAAGCGCGACACGTCGTCTGTTAGCACATCGAGAGCGTGACGGCTCCGGTAGAAATTGTTGAAAAATGTGTGATTGTCACATGTATCTATAACTGTGTGAAATATCTACGTTTCAATTATTATTATAATTTATCGAGATAAAACTGCATCAGTTTGACACACCTGTGTCATAGTTATGCTGTTTAATCAGTTAATATGTCACAAACCTGTCACGTGTCTGGAATTTACTAAATTTGCAAAAACAAGAGTTGTGTTCATATTTTTGTTGCATGTATCATTTTTGTACATGTATTTTTTTTTTGACATGCGTTTCGTAAACTACGACCCCACAAAGAGTCACAACCAATGAGGACATACGGTTTCAAGAATCAGGGAGAAAACTCGGAGCCATCGCGGCTGTAATGGCTTGATTCGTGCTGGAAAACGCGGAACTGTGGAAGAAGACGAAGGACAGACTACGTTATAAACATAAAGAAGAGACACGGAAAGGACGAAGAGTTCCAAAAGAAAGGTTCGATGTGAATCTGGTCCGATGAACTCGGCTTAATTCGTGGACTTGAGCTCGAAGCGGCTGTACACCTGCTTGGACTTCATCTTGTTGTACTGGTTCACAAGATCCAGCTTGCTGTGGCCCAGCGTCATTCGTTTCTGGTCCTGCCGGCTCATCACCGCGACCGGAGACGGCGGTGGTGGAGGGCTCTGCTGGCTCTCCGGCTCCGTTTGAGAGAGGTCCGGTCCACCCCAGGGCGAGGTGCCGAGAGGGGACGGTGACCTCCGGAAGTTGTAGGTGTCTTTGTCTTTGCTGGAAGGGGGCAGGAAGAATTCTGTGAATTTGTTCAGGAATTGGTTGGAGGTAGTCCTCTGCTTGGGGGTGAGTTTGCTGTCTGTGACCGGGGAGGGCGTTTGGGTCTTGGGGCTCAGGTTTGAGTTCGGGGTGCCAGGGACGAGCCCGGAGCTGTGGAACATGTTCGGTTTGTGGTCGTACAACCCCAACGCCTGGAACTTGGAGGAGGTGCCGCCTATGTTTGCCCGCATGATGTCCACTGGGCTGGGCTTGCTCCACTCGATGCCCATTGCCTGAGGGTAAGGAGGCGGCGCCCGCTCCATAGCCGGGCTGTGATTGGTTGCTCCGTTAGCAGTGACTCGTCCTGGTGTGACGTGAGTCTGAGGCATCGGCGTCTGGCCTCCACCTCTTCTCTCGGGGCTGAGGTGAGAGTTGTTGTTGGGCTCCTTCTTGTCGTGAGCTTGAGTCACCTTGTAGACCGTGTTCGATGACATCCCGGGCGCCGCCTTCACGCTGGAAACGCTGTTACTTGATTGGCTGCTGGAGTTCTCAGAGCACACCCTGTCCCTCTGCCTGCTGGACGAGAAGGAAAGATAAAATAATGGATTCATTCTGACATAAACTGATGACACTGTCTGTAATTGAGACTGTACAAGTGTTCACGTGGTCATAGACGAATAAACCAAACTGTAGATGTCAGCCTGGCAGACGGAGATTCACCATTAAACAAACGTCTTGGACTCTCCAGCTTCGTACCTGTCAGAGAGTAAATCCAGACCCATGACCGGGCCGAGCCCCATGCCCATGCCCATGCCCGGGGCCATCAGGGCTTGGTACGACGGGTAGTACGGCATCCCTTCCTCCTCCTGGTTGAAGAAGCAGTCGATGATCTGCGAGTCGGCGTACATGCAGCGAAACTCCCGGTCGAAGCTGTCGGTGATGCGACCTGAGAAATGCATCACCATGTTGCTGTGCACCTGAGCCGACAGCCAGGTGAAACTAGAGAGGAGACAGGAAGGAAGGGAGGAAGGCAGGAAGGAAGGAGGAGAGAGGATGAAACAAACGTTTGAGTGTTAAATATATGAATGTTCTCCTGTCATGGTTCTGTGATACACGCTAAACTGAATGAAGCTGATACAAATCTGAAGCTCATGTTCATTTTAAACATGACTTATGATGAGTGATGCAAAGTCTGTGAACATTTCAGGTCAACACGTTTCACTCTGTGTCTGCTCTGTAACAAACACATCTACAGATATATAACAGCAGCAGTTTGTCCTTCAAGCTTCAGCTGCTTCATCAGGTAACAATGAAACACAAACAGTCACACAGTATCTGACAGTCCAGCAGCCACTAATAATATATTAGAAATATGAAGCTGAGGGCCGCATGACATCTGAACGCAGACCGTGATTGGCCCCCGGGCCGTACTTTGGACACCCCTGGCTTAGATCAGCAGTTCGTCTTCATACATACGTTGATATCGTGGATCTTGTGGATCTCGTTAGCTGCTGAAGTCATCTGGCAAGTTATGACTCTTTGGGTGCCGGTCGTTAGCTGACATTAGCAGGCACAATTTCTAAGCCAATGTTAGCTCGTGTTGCTAACTTTCTTTTTATGTAGAAAATCAGATATCTATGTGACCAATTGTTTTTTTTTTCGTCACGCAGGTCTCCATTTGAAGAAATCTGACGACATTTCAATACGACAGCAGACTAAAATAAGTTTCAGTCTTTGACGATGACGATTAAAAGTTAATGTGTGACTGTGATCTGCTGCAGGCCAACATCTCTTCAATGACAGCTGACAAAGAATGCAGAGTGACAACTTCAAGCAGTTTAATTAAACAAACTGAGGTTTGATTTGTGGTTCATCACGTTAAATTAAATTCAAAAGGTGATTTCTGAATATTTTCAGGTATTCTTCGTGTTGTTGTCTCTGATTGGCTGTGAGCGACTGATTCGCTGGTCACTGTGCAGACTCGCAGGCTGCTGTACGATGGCAGGCAGAAATAAAGTGCTGTGGCCTGAAGGCGTGCTGACCGAGAGGCAAACCGGCCGGACGGCCTCGATCCGTGATTCATCGCTCGATCCTCCGGTATGTTCGACACGGTAAGAGGAAGCGATGCGAACACGCCTTCACTGCATAAACCGTAAACCATAAAGTTTAAAACACAAAGAAGACCTTTGAGTCATTATTACTTTACCACACAAGTCACACATATTTACACCGCCTCATATTTTCCAAGATGAACTCTTCTCACCTCGTTTACCTGAAACATTATCATTAATAATCACATTAATAAAGGTGTTAAGAAGATATGAATGTTATGTTATAAATCTATGTTATTATTGCTGTTAGTTATTATATTATAATTATTCGTCCTAAGCCCCTTAAAATATCTCAATATTTGTTATATTTATATCCTGCTCCTCAGAGGATGAACCCTGTTCATTTTGTGACCTCGTGACTCTTCACTACTTGGTTTGGATGGATCACCATTAAATGTTTCATACTTTTTAACTGACATTTGTCTGACCACTTTAGTCACTTCCCCCACCGGGCACGTCGTAATCTCACGTGTCCGTGACGATGTTTTGGTTCGATCTGCACGCGGCTTCAAACCATCGGGAGCGTTTCAAAAGTGTTTATCCCTCCAGACTTTGTTAACTTGCTCAGATTTGGACATTTTCTGGTTTATGTGCTTCTAATATGTAAATATGTAACATAGTTAAATAGTTTTTACCTAAAGCGTGCACGAGGTGTTTTATTTTGTAAATGCCGTTTCTGTCTCTTACTTCCTGTCAGCTCAAGCTGCTTTGTGCAGATTGACAGCTCGGCGTTTCCGCTGCGGTCTGAAACATCGACTAGAACGACCGCGACGCGTACGGGACGTGTCACATCTCCATCAGCGACAGACTGACGCTCCGACCACGTAAGAAGGAGCTATGACAGGTCAGCGGTCACATGACTTCACGTCCATATGTTTATGATTTATGAGTCATTTCTTATTAACTTAAAGTCGATCTTAAACTCTGTGCTAAGTCTCAGTGAAACGTTTCATTGACTTTAATTTTACTGTAAAGTCACAACAAATCCTGAAACATGAAGCTTTTTTTCTGATGATGAAATCGTTAAATGATTTTATGTCTATTTGTTTATTTCATTGTTGAGATTACATTAAATCACAGTGCTTATTCAGCGTCTGTCTGCCTGTTTCCATCAATAAAGTTAATTATTATTGATCACCTTGACTTGCAGGTGCCACAGTTCAAACTCTCTTTATACGTCCAGGTTACAGCGTGTCATATACGTTTATTACTCGTTACTGTAAAGCTCATTAATGCACGGAAAGTATAATTTCTGTGAAATATTAATTCATGTTTCTTCTGGATTAATAGATAAAAATAATCAGAGTATCAGTGAATCAGCGTTTATCATTAAGCTCAGATAAAGTAATCAGTGCAGCACTCCCCGGGCGTCAAACCAGCTTTTCATGGTTCCAATATGAGAGGAACGAGTCAGAGGGCGGGACAGGTGCGCTCAGGTGATAAGATTATATTTGTCTTGACGGAGGTGTTTGGCAGCTGCCTGGACCTCGCCCTTTATTCCTCAGTCAGCAGTACGGCCGGATGCCTGTCGACCTACATAGCTGTACCCGGCTGTACCCGCCGCCATGTAGCTGAACGCACACGGGAAACACTCGAGTGCAGCGATCACGTCCAATCTGAGACACTGATCAATGATCAGGAGATAAATGAATGAGAAAGGAAGACAAGAGAGAAAGACGACAAAGTAAATGAAGAATGATTCATGAATGCTTGAATATTAAAATGTCGTTGTGAAAACAGGCTGCTGGTTGGACCGACGCCCGGCCAGAAAACCTGTCAAACACCCGAGCTGCTTCGGAAAACTACTGAATCAACAAAGAGCCTGTAACCGAGAAGACGGCACACTTTCATTTCTGTTCGGCCTCCTGAACGCCGTTTTATCTTCCCATCATGACGTGTTACAAAATCGGTGGGACGTCACAGAGACTACGTCCAGGTTTTAGACAGTCTGCAGGGACATCCCAGAGACTACGTCCAGGTTTTAGACAGTCTGCGGGGACGTCACAGAGACTACGTCCAGGTTTTAGACAGTCTGTGGTCTGTGGTGAAGTCTTTCTTCATCATGACATGTACCAGTTCAGATCAGTGCAGAGTTAACTGTAACACTCTGAGTGTTCATCTGTAACACCATAAAGTGAAAAAACCAACAGCTCTGACTCGTTAAAATCCAAAAGACACACACACACACACACACACACACACACACACACAGCTTCCAGCAGTCGTAAAACTCCGAGCTGTCTGAAGTCTCGATGTTTCAAAAAAATCAAACGTGTTTAACATTATCAGGTCGAGAAAACAGAGACGTTCACATGAACGGTGTCAACGACCAATAGGAGCGTTCTCTTCAGCACCATTGGGTAGTTCTGTTGGACTGTCCCCCACAGACTGTCTAAGACCTGGACGTAGTCTCTGTGACGTCCCCGCAGACTGTCTAAAACCTGGACGTAGTCTCTGTGACGTCCCCGCAGACTGTCTAAAACCTGGACATAGTCTTTAAATTGTCTTTCGGTCTTTCAATCGCTCTCATCATGTTGTCAGCTGTATTAACAGTCACCACTCCGTCTTCCTCATGACCGTTTGAATAATCTCGCCTCGCTGACACAGCGCGAGCTTTGTTACAGAGTTCTGTCGTCATGCAGACATTTGCCTCTTTCCTTCCTGTAATCGAGCTGCTTATCAGGACGGATGCAAAGTGAGAGACGCTGCTGAGAGTCCACCTACACATCAGCTCACATCAGGCTCACCATCATCATCCACACACTCACTGAGACAGAGCAGAGGCACACACATGCTGACTACATGTCCCACAATGCACCTCAGTGTGTGTGTGTGTGTGTGTGTGTGTGTGTCTAACCTGTAAGACCCAGCGATGACCTCCTCACAGTCGATGATCATGAACTTCTCGAGGACCTGACCGGTGAACTTCTTGCCGCTCTTGGTGCAGTATGTGTCGCCACACACGCTGCGAATACGCATGTTCTGCACGCACACACACACACACGCACGCGTTATTGTTTGAAACACAAATACACACATGTAAACACACACAAAAAACACACACCTCAGCTCATGTAGAATTGCAAGAGTTGGACAAACAGACACATCAGGTGGAAACATTTGGAAACATTCAGGAGGTCAGACTAGAAGCTTTTGAATGTTTCCGTTTCTTTTTCAAACCTTGAACTCGTTTAGTTTAATTTGCAGATTTATGAGCCTGAAGTCGAACATGCGACGCTAACACAAACATTTAACCAGCAAAGTTGAGCTCGGAGTTTCAGAATTATTCAACATGAAATTAACTTTTCTTTTTTTCCTGTGTTTAGTTTGTTTGTTTCCTCTCAGAAACTTTCATGTGACAGATGACTCATGATTCATCAGCGATGAAAAAGTGAGTTTCCGTGGAGACTCAGGACAGACGGACTCGTTTCACGATCTCTGTCCTCCGACACGTCGGTGAGATTTCTAGACGTCGAGTGTGAAGACAGAGTTAATGCTGAGGCTGCAAAGTTATGCAACACACACACACACGCCCTTATAGGGTCATAACTCACTTTATGTTAGCTAACAGGCTAAAAGTATAAAAACACCAGTCTACAGCGATGCTAGCAGTTCTGAGGCCACAGCAGTGCTTTGAGCTACATGCTAGCTAATTAGCACAAAAAACAAACTGCTGAGGCTGATGGGAGTCAAACGAATTCAGAGGCTGTGAAGTGAGAAAAAAAAAAAAAAAAAAAAACTGCAGTTCCTCTAACGTCCACTTGAGGCTGGCTCCAGAAGTGAGTCAGTCTCCATAAGTCCCCATGTTAAAACTTCACAGCAGACAGAAACATGTTCACAGCCTGGTTTTGGTTTTGCTCTCTGTAGCTCAGGCATCACAGGATGGCGGACTCTGTCCGGACCCGTGAGCCGTGAGCAATCTCTGATTAATTCAGGAGAATAGATGATTTTCATGGAGCATTTTTTCTGACGGTTGCGACTGTAGACGGCGGGCGCTGCTACTCCAGTTAATACGACAATAGCTTCACTCAGTTGAGCCAGTCAGATCTTTTGTTTACCCGGCCAGCACAGCAGAGAGGAAGACACAGAGATGACAATGTTCAGTCAGTGCTCCGTTTTCAGACACTTTTTATTTATTATTTCCTGAAGATGTTGATTTTTTTACTTGAAGCGTGGGCCTTCACTTCTTCAGGCTGGGATCAGGCTCTGTTTAGGCCTTAAATCTATTCGCCTGGGATTACTTTTATTTATGGTAGAAGAGCTGGTTACTACAGAAGTGCACTGTTAAAAGTTTCCTGCATTGACAATAAATATTACTGAAACCATCTGAAAATGTGAACATGGGGCAGTCTAGACAGTAATAAGACACAAGCTGGACTTCAGTTCAGACCTTTTAGTTGGAGGAAACTTTAGTGACTGGACCTCGTGAGCTAATTTCCCCGTTCATGACAACTGTACTGAGGGTGAATTTATATACAACTCACCTGTTCACATTATATTAAGGCTTAAAGTTATGCAGGGTTAGACAGCTCTTTACTGTCTCTGAGGCTGAACTCTACCTGTCCTCTGCTCAGTACTTACACTCAGGTGTGAGTTCTGGATGTCGAGCGCTGAGCACATTTCTGTGAAGTACTCGAGGTTTTTCTCGTCCAGCAGGATGTAGACGGGGACGCGGCGCTTGTTGGACGCCTCCATGAGATCACACAGCAGGTCCACGTCCGTGAACACGTCCATCACCAGCGCGATCACCTGTGACGGACACGAGAGACGTTAGCATGAACATTTCATGAGAGTGAGCGACCCCCCGAGCTAAAGACATAAATCTAAACGATGTGGGTTAATTATAACTCTGAAGCATTTATGGCTCAAACGTTAGATAACAGCTTCAGAACACTCACGGTGTCTCGATCAACCTGTTTTGGAGTCCTGGGGCAAAATGTTTCTGTTGGGAAGCGAACGCCTCTCTGTGAGCGCCGAGTACAGTGAATGCACCACAACATGGAGGCAACTTTGACCAAGAAAATAAACGTTAAAGTCTCCGTGAAGACAGACCTCCCATCGGTCATTGCTAAAGGAGCTAACCGCCAATTATACAACAAGTAGGTCCGACTGAGCGATCTGATTGGTCAACTAGATGTTTAGAATGTGCTCAAATTGGCATGACAGCACACCTGACTCATCACTAACAATATCACTCCGCCATCTCCTCAGTCACATCCTGAAACATAGAACATGTAAACAAATATGAATAAGTCCACTGAAGTACTTTAATAAAGTAATACATCTGAATTTACAATTTCAGCTTTTTTAATGAATATTCTATGTTACTGTTAGACTGCCTCGTTAATACAGGTGTGTACCTCGTTAATACAGGTGTGTACCTCGTTAATACAGGTGTGTACCTCGTTAATACAGGTGCGTCGTGTAGCTAACTGAACTGACTGAGCCCGGGATGCCAGGAGCCAAACCCGACAAGAAAACCGCCTCGATAGGCTGCTACTAGCTCATAGTTAGCTGCAATGCATAGCAGTGGGGGTGTAACGCACACTTGCTATTGGCTACTTTAAATGCCAATAGTCTCTCCGTGTCTGAAGACGAGGAAGTAAACAGAAGACACGTCAGACATGTTCATGTCCTCAGGCACATGAACAAACGTGTGCAAAAAAAAAATAACACACAAAACAAACATATGCCAGCTGCTGACAGGAAAATAACCCGCCCTGGCAGACTGTCCACTGTTTGTGACACACCGAGCAGTTAGCAGCCTCCGGGCCCATCGCTAACCATCGCTAACCACCGCTAACCATCTGCAACCATCAACAAGGAGGCCAAAGCCACTGTGCTAACAGCTGACAGCCGTTTATCAGCTGCACTAATGTGCAATTAGCAGTTCAACATTGGCGCTGCGTTGAGAGAAAAATCTAAAATCTTTAATATGACGTGTTTCTACATTTTCTGAACAAGTCTGACTGTCTTCAGTTTTATAAGACTGTCTCTGTGATCATATAAAACCTGACAGAGCTCAGAGACGAAGGAGGAAGTGTCTGTGCAGAGCTGACTCATCTAACGTGTGATGGACCGTCTGCCAACTGCTCCTCTGAATCAGTGATCATGAGACAGAATAAACTGGTTTGAAGTCACCAGTCGAGAATGGTTAAACATGAACTGATAACCCGTCAATAACTTTGATAAATCAGCTGTTTTCACACTGTGGACAGAGTTTGTGTGGGACAGAGACCAAAGTATCAAAGTTAGACTGCAGAGGACGCAAGACCACCACAGAGATACAAACGACTGCGAAGACACAAAACAACAACATAGGTGTAAAAAACAACTACAGAGACACAAAGAGTCCAACAAAGACACAAAATGATTACAGACACACAAAATAACCACAAAGATACACAAACTGATAACATGTGAATGCAAAACAACCACAAGAGACAAGTTCAAAGACACTGAAACAACAGAGGCCTGAAACTACCACAAAGACACAAAATGAAATACACAAAACTATGACAACCACAGAAGACAACTACAAAGAGACAAACAACCACAGAGAGTCTGAAAACAGTCCCACAAAGACACAAAACCACTGTAAAGATACAAACAACTACAAAAACACACAGCACTTTATTCTGTTGCATTTTTATTGTATTCAAATATACCGGACTGCTACGACAGCCCACGTTCATCCATCTGTCTCACACAACAACAAACGAAACCGCCACAGAGATACAAACGACTACAAAGACACGAAACAACAACATGGACAAAAAGTACCAGACACAAAGTGACAGGAAGCATCTGCACAGAGATGCAAAACAACCACAGAGACAAAGACACAGACGGGTCCTCTGGTCTGACGGTCCGTCCGTGGTCACGCCTGACTTAAAGAGCGAACCTGTCCGACCCCGAGAAGCGAGGTCAGCTGTTGAATGAGTGACAGAGCGAGCGAGTGAGTGCTCAGACGGAGATAAAATGATCAAACATGACGTGAGGACGGACCGGCTCAGACCTGCTGCATTTGTTTGTAAGCAAACTGAGCGGAAACTACCAGAGGGAGACGTGAAGGTGCTCAGCCAGAACCACGGAAACAACGAGACTCAACTGACTGAAAAACGACGGCCATGAGCCTCAGTCTGCAAGACGAAGTCTGAGACTCAGTCTGCAAGATGAAAGTCAGTTTTTACTCATCAGCTGCTTCGATCGACCTGAACAAACTTTGTTTTGAGTTTTTATCTGATGAAGCAAAAACAAACAGGAAGTAGCAGCAGGTAGAAACAAAGCTGAAAGCAGCTAAAGAGGCTGAGAAGTCACGTTCAGTAAGTTTATTGTTTGTTAAGAGCAACAACAAACGTCACTCTGCATAACGAGGCGGTCAACAGCAAATATCAGAGTCCGACTCAGCGCCTCGCTCACCATGTGCACAGGTGAAAGCAAGGTGAAACCACAAGACCACGCCCCCTGAGCCATTTACAGGTGAAGGTGTGCGAGCTAAAGAATGAACCCAAAGTTCATTTCATTTTAATGTTTAATGATCTTCACGTCTGACCTGGTTTTAATTCAAACTAATAAAGCTAGCTCGGTCTGCAGGGAGCTGGAGGGTGGAGAGGCACCGACCGTCCACCGCTGAGGGTGGGCTGTAAACACACACACGTCAGTTAAGATGAAGCTAATCTGTCTTTAAGTTTCTATGACACAAACTCAACCTTTTAGCTCCTTTCAGCTTCCTGTTTCTGTCGTCTTATTTATCCATTTTACAGTTTCTATCCACTCAGAGCACTTTCCCAAACTCACTTCCTGTTTCCTGTAAACATTTACAACAAATGTCATAAAATGCTAACTGATGCTAGCGCAGTCAAACTGAATAAAACTGATCTGAATGTTTTTTATTGCTGTCGCAGTCGATGTGAACAAACTCGATAAAGTACCATTCATTTCATGCTGCCACTATTTTAGCTGCTTTCAGCTTTGTTTCTGCCTGTTGGTACTTCCTGTTTATTTTTGCTTCATCAGACAAACACAGCTTGTTGATGGAGCTTCGTGCTGCAGACTGGAGGTTCAGCAGATTGAAGGAGCTGCTGTGCAGAGCTGACATGGAGCAGTGAATGTTGTTGACACAGGTGAACAGGTTTAACATGAAGTGACATGTTTCAACACTCTGCATTAATCAGACTAACAAAGATTAGAACTTTATTAATGAGAGCAGAGGACATCAAACAACTTTACACCATTTATTATATTTAAACTGCCGATTAAAAACGATTTTCTATTTTATTTGAGTTAAAGCTCATTAAAGTGTGTGTGTGTGTGTGTGTGTGTGTGTCCTCACCTTCTTGGCTTTGTTGATCAGAGACCTGATCAGGTCCTTCACGTTGTGGGACTTGTCCCTCTGGAAGTAGATCTGAGTCTCTGACGGGCCGTACCTGGCCGGGGAGTCCGGCCAGCCGAGCTCCAGCATCGGCGGCTCCTCATCGGACATCATCGGGAAGTAAGTCCCGGAGGTGAGCTCGGACACGGCGTCCCCGTCCCCGAAATCCCGGTCGTTGATGCCGGTGCCGTTGCTCTCGGTGCTGCCGGACTTGCTGGCCGCGTGCTGGGTGATGTAGCCGACCTCCAGCGGGGACAGAAAGTTGAGCTCCCGCTCCTCGGCCAGCACCCTGCGGTACTCCTTCTCGCCGTGCTCCAGCAGGGCGTCCGTCGCCAGCCGAGCCGCCTCGTTGTGGCTCAGCTCCAGCGTGGAGACCTGCCGCCACGGGTTCTTCACCTCGTCCAGCCGGGAGGCGAGCTTCCCGAGCGGCTTCCTGCCGGAGGTGGCCGGCCGGAGGCCCTCCGAGCTGATCATGGTGCGAGTGCAGTCAGCAGCCCCGGGATCAAGCGATCAGGTCCTGGGTTAAGAAGCCCGCAACAGTCCTTTAGAGCCCCGCAACAAGAGCCCCGCAACAAGAGCCCCGCAACAAGAGCCCCGCAGCAGTCCTCTGAGTAAACAGATCAACTCTTCCTGTCAAACATTTTTGACTCAAACTGTCGAAATAATCGATAAAAAAAACCCGCAAACACGAAGCACGCGGTCACTGACTGTCCCGCACGCGCCCCCGCACTCCTTAAAGTCCCTCTGATGCGGTGTTTTGTCAGTTTCTGTGCGGTAAACAGTGCGTGGTGTCCCGCAGTCGTCGTCGCTGTAATGGTCCTGGCTTCTCTAGTTCCCGTCACTTCGTGTCAGACCGGATCCGAGTCCCAGGAGCCTTCACCCCGCGGAGAGGTGTGTGTTATCCGCTCACCTGTTGCTACCTGTGCTGTCATTGGTCTCTGATGGACACAGGCTCCTCCCCCCCCTCCGCCTCTTCACTCCGTTGTCATGCCAACCGGTTCACAACGGAAGTGACAGGCTGGTCTCTGGGGAGGAACTTCAAAATAAAAGCTTTATTTTATTAATTTTTATTTTGAAGTTTTTTGTAAACTTGTTCAATAAATACTTTAAACCTGAGTGAGTCTGAATGAATCATTAATTTATTATTAGAAACATTATTCTGCATTAAATGTTAAACTAATATTAGCTCTGTTTGTTAGCTGCTGTTAGCTGATGATAAATATGTTAGCATCATGGATCGTGTTAGCTTCCAAACTCATTTGGTAAGCTATCCACTCGTAGTGTTTTGCTAGCTGTAACGTTAGCAAGCAAACCGGAGTCTTGGCTTAAAAGACTGGATGGATTAACTAGCGAGCTAACATTAGTCAGCTAAAACTACAATATGACAATATGTTTCACACTTTGCAGTAACGTTAGCTTTGACTTTGGCCTGGCTAATATTAGTTTGTGCTGTTTACTTTTCATTACAAAAAGAGATTTGGACTAAGCAGTCAGCAGCTTCTATGGACATAATGGCAGAGGAGCAGAGAGTGAAGAGGACGCTGACGGAGGAAGCTAAGAAGAGAAAAGGAGAGAGTGAGCGAGCAAGAAGCCGCCGGACAAGAGTAAATCTGGGACTGACTTTTAGTGGTTGGTGAGAGCTTGGTGAAATAAAAGGCTGAAAGACAGACGCCGAGCTGGGCTGACTGCTGTTGGACTAGTCAGTAATATTAGCTGCTGCTGTGTCTGCTGCTGGTGACCTGGTTGATGCTTTTATTTTGAAAGTCTGTCTCTGCTCACATCATGTGGGACGTGAAGACACTCTGCTGGTCTAAGTGGTACTGTGTTACATGAAGGCTGCAACCCCAATCCAGCTGAGAGCTCGCTCACCGCTGTCCTCCTTTCACTACAGCTCATTAATAATGAAGATTATTACACACACACACGCACACACACACACACACCTCCATCTGTTGTGTAGGATTAAGTTATTATCAGATCGACACAGATTACAGTCTGTGGACTCATTACAATAGAGCTCGACACAGGAAACACTGAAGGAACCTTAATCTGTGACGTCCCCACAGACTGTCCAAAACCTGGACGTAGTCTCTGTGACGTCCACGCAGACTGTCTAAAACCTGGACGTAGTCTCTGTGACGTCCCCGCAGACTGTCTAAAACCTGGACGTAGTCTCTATGATCAGTTGGTAAAATCAGACACTGTAGGCTAAACAGACGTTTTTACACCTGAACACATCTCTGTTTTATTTGTGACTGAACTGTCCAGCCTCTAGTTTGGCCTCCAGGACTCGTGCTCAGTGTTTACAGATCGTCAGAACTCATTTTACAGGGAGTTACCGTAAACTGAGTCAGACACTCAGAGAGGAAAGATAACGGATTAACGGAGGACTCATCGTCTGTGTCTGTATTCACGGGACTCAAACAGTTGTAATGTACGACACAGACGGAGTTCACCGTGTCCGTAATGAGCCGTAAACATCCGTGTGGAGCTCATATTTACCATGAGGGCGAGGCAAGCGCTGCTGTTTGACATCATCACCCAGTCACATTTGAATAAACATCACACCGTGTCCAGGTCACGAGGTGGACGACGCAACAAGAACTGGACGGACCGGTTAGCTTGAGCTAAATACAGCCTCAACAGATAAGAGGCAAACGTTTGGCTGACGTTCAGCTAACATTATGACACAGAGCAAGTCAAAGAAACAAAGAACCAAGAATTTATTCAACCAATCACAGAGACTACGTACAGGTTTTAGACAGTCTGTGGGGACGTCACAGAGACTATGTACAGGTTTTAGACAGTCTGTGGGGACGTCACAGAGACTATGTACAGGTTTTAGACAGTCTGTGGAGGTCTGATGAATTTAAAACGTCCTTATTCTTCAGTCTTCTGTTTTCAGTCTTGGAGACTAACAGTCTTTCTTGTCTTTCTTCAGCTGATGTTGTCGTGATGTTTCCATGGCTGACAGCAGAAGTAACCGTAAGGTGAAGCACACCTGTTCACCTGTTGGCTGCCAGGTGAGACAGCTGCTGCTGATGAAGATGTCCAACCTGATCAGTGTGATCTGGTCTTATGTAAGACTGTCAGAGATTAAAGACTGACCCAACACAAACGTGTGACTCAGCATCATCACTTCATCTTAATTAACTAATTAGACTTCCTGCGATGGTCAGCTGTGTACACAGACGATGACTCAGGTGTTGTCACACTTTGTGTTAAAGTGTGTGTGTGTGTGTGTTTGTGATTAGCAGTCAATGGAGCATCTTCCTTTTGTACCTGACAAATCAGGTTAAACCGGCTTCACTCTCAGTGTAACTCTATACTGTGTGTGTGTGTGTGTGCGTGTGTGTGTGTGTGTGTGAAGATCTACACACAACAACAAAGACGTCACCACAAAGTCTTTGCATAATGAACACAAAGGATGTCTGCACCGTGATTGGCTGCGAGGAGGCGCTATCAGTCACACCTGAGAGCTCGACTTGTGCAGGTGCTCATCAACAGTAATTAGCATCTGAATTATACCTGAACAGCCATCAGTGTCCATGTGATCACATATACACACTCTTCCGTCAAGCTAAGCTAAGCAGCTGCTAGCTGTTTCTACAACTAGCATTGATGCTGTACGTAAACAGTTATTACTCGTCATGACATACAAATGGTTCATAAAGTGACTTATTAGACGTTATGAAGCATTTAACTAATGATTGACTGACTAGCAAGTTAGCTAGTGTTTTACTAAAACAAGCTATCAGATGGAACAAATTGGTGGTTGTGGTAGATTAGCTTGCTAGTTAGCCAGTTTGCTAACTTAGCTATAAGACACGACTGACTCTACTCATTGATGTAGACTAGCTAGCTCGTTGGCTAGTTTTGCTGACATTAACTGTTAGATATAACTAGCTAATGTAGATTAGCTAGCTAGTTAATCAATGTATTGCTAACATAGTCATCTAGCTGATGATTGATGTAGGTTAGCATTTTGCTAACTTAAGATGTGAATGTCACTTTCATCTTTTATTCTTCAATCTTTGGTATTTTAAACGTGACCAGCCGAAGCTTCAGAGCAGAGACAGATTATAAAATATATTCATATTAATATTTAAAATCTGCTGAGTCAGTCACTCCGACACTGAACAGCATTGTTAGCGGCTAAAGGTTACACTCGAACCACAGAGAGTGAGGCGACCATCGAGAGACAATCTGTCCTCTGTGACGACCATCGAGAGACAATCTGTCCTCTGACAGAGAAAAGGTTCAAATTAAAATGAAGCGGACAAACGATCTGTTGTTAGCTCATCTGAATACTTCTGACAGCTCATCTGACAGAGCTCGACATTCAATTCAAGCTTCACTTATTATAAAATGACACGCAGACAAACGAACGATTCAAAGCAGCAACACTTCGATTCAACACAGAGTTTCACAGAGATCATTTAAATCCTCTCTCAACCAGCTAGTTAGCTAGAGTTTTGCTAACATTGACTAACAGAGGTAACTAGTGTGACACGTTAGTTCAACAAAATATGTGGAAACGGTTTGTTATACTGGGCGTGCTAAAAACCTGACGAACACTACGCAGAGATATTCTGCTGAAACGATCACAAACCTTCCTGTTCAAAGCTTCAACAGATAAGAGGCAAACATTTGGCTAGCGTTCAGCCAACGTTATGCAAACGTTAAACAACACAGAGCAACTCAACGAGACGTCCAGGTTTTAGACAGTCTGCGGGGACATCACAGAGACTACGTCCAGGTTTTAGACAGTCTGCGGGGACGTCACAGAGACTACGTCCAGGTTTTAGACAGCCTGTGGCGGTCAGTTGAGTTTAAAATGTCCTTCGTCTTCAGTCTTCTGTTTTCAGTCTTGGAGACTAACAGTCTGCATTTCATGACCTTTTGTCTGCAGGATTTCTGAACAGATCAACAACACACTGAGCTTTGATCACTCAATCAATCAAAGAATCAATTTGATGATGCACGCGCACTCTTTGCCCAGCTGGCTCAGTCAAACTGTGACCTGTGTATGTGTTTACACTATAATACACCGTGCAGCGTTATGGACTGCGGTGTTAAAGGAGTTATCTGACTCATGACTCATGTACCAGTCAGGAAGGATGACTAACTTATAAACAGACAACGGACACGACACCAGCTAATGATTGTAGACTAGCTTGCTGGTCAGCTAGTTTTGCTAACGTTAGCTATCAGATGTCTCGGCAAAAATCTCGACATGCTAGTAGCACTAGAATAAAATGATACATCATCTGAGAACCATGAATGTACGAAATGTTTTCCATCGTGTTAATAAGTGAAACGTTGTCCTGTTGGTGGCGCCGTAGCAAAGGTCAAAGGTCAAAGGTGGATCATCGGATCTCTGATGACGTCCCGGCAGCTCGTCCAGCAGCCAGCTGGAGTTTCGCTCTGTAATGAAGCGTGAACGCAGCTTCAGTCTGCAGCAGCATTCACAACACAATACAGTCGGTCCACGCCCTGAGCTTTCATAAAATACTCTGAGCTGCAGCACGAACGTGACGATAGAATCAGATCAAACAGTGACAGATAGCACAGACACTGAGCCGAGTGATGAGTCATGAAAGCGTCCTCGCCGTGTGAACACCATCAGAATATTAAAGCAGTTTTTACAGTCGACAGCTGCCCCGTTAAACTAACCCGACACACTCGTACAGTGTTTCATAATGTGGCCAGCAGCTCGCGTTGAAACTGTTCCTGACACGGAGCAGAGGAAAGTGTTTGAAGCGCTGAGTGCAGAGAACTCTGTACGATGGAAGCTCAGCGGCCATCACATAAAATATATGAGTGTATTCATTTATTCATTTTATATCCTCTTTTCTCAACGTTGTAGCAACATTTTCTTGAGAGATATCAAATTAATGAAGTTACCTCGAGAAAACACAGTTTCGTTATCTCAGGATTCCGTCTCCGGTTCAAGCCGACGTCCCGAGTCCGGATCAATATCTGAAAACACTAAAATGTTTTCAACAATTAAAATAAAAAATATAGTTTTACACTTGTTTCAGGGCTGACTTAGATCATCACGATCTGCCCCACTCGTATAAACACTACACTGTAAATACAAAATCATACATTTATGGAAAAATAACTTTTTATTGTTTACAAAACTACGGAAAAATTACGGAAATTATCTGTAAATTAACAACCAAGCTGTTGAAGTAATGAGAAATGACAAAAAAATCATTTGATCATTATGCAGAATTTATTCTGCTTTCTGAAATGACACAAATGTATGTAAAATAACAGTAATTATCTGTAATTAAATATGTAACTTATTCAAATGTTTCTGTCCGACTAATGATTAAAGTTTTTTTCTGTTGTCATTTTATTGAATCATAATTATTTGAGAAAATAACAAAAACAAACAAACAAAAAAACAAAACAGTATTTATCTGTAAAACATGTAAATTTATCTGTAAAACTGAAAATTATGGGAGATTTGTCTTTTTTTTTAAATTTATATGAACTGAATGTTTATTTGAATGTTTTTTGTTGGGTAGCTGTAGCTGCCATTCATTGGTATTTTTTTGGAGACAAACTGGCTCCAGGTACGTACGGGTTCAGTGATAACGCTGCTAACGGTCGACGTGCTCAAACACCTGTGGGGTGTGTCTGAAGCACATACATGTACACATTAACACACGGTACGCTTAGAGGACCTTTCAAAATAAGAGACGTTAACGTGTTTTGTCATGTCTTGTTCCAGCATGTTCAATTTTCCACCGGAGACGACCAACGGTTTCCCAGGGTGTGTGTGTGTGTGTGTGTGTGTGTGAAGCTTCGTGTCACCTGGAGCTGTATGATCTGATTTATGAACGACTGAAGCGTGCAGTTATTCAGGCTGTTGGAACACGTTCATCAGAACACGCAGTCACAGTGATTTTACGTGTCCGTGATATTCGTGATGGAGTCAGGTTCCTCTCACCAACCGGCAGCAGAGCGAGAGGTCACGGCTTCATGGCGACCCAGATGTCAGAGCCGTCACTCGGGACGCTCCGTAATGAAACCTGGTTGATGACCCAGTTCAAGTCCCGACACATGAAAGGAGCAAAGACCTCCTGCCGGGACACATTCAGTTCTTTTTCCACCCAGTAAAACAGACGTGGGTGTTTGGCCAATCAGGCTTAGTTTAGACATTCATAGTCTCCAGAGGATGAACCGTGCTGACTTTGTGGTGCTTTGACTTTGAGTGTCACAAATATCTCAACACCTTCACCTTCAATGACGTCCCACAGACTGTCTAAAACCTGGACGTAGTCTCCGTGACATCCCCACAGACTGTCTAAAACCTGGACGTAGTCTCCGTGACATCCCTGCAGACTGTCTAAAACCTGGACGTAGTCTCTGTGATGTGACGTCTGTGATTCATGTCAGGTCACCATCTGAGTCTTCTTCCCGGTTGATACGTGACCAAAGATCATGTGGACTTCATGTATGTGATGTGTTCCACACACACGAACAGTTTCAGGCTTTTTTTCTCCACCGTTATGTAAGACGTGAAGTTCATGCATAGTGATGTGGGGTGTGAAACACCTGAAGGCGATTTGTGTCATGAACACCTGAACTAAACGTGCATGTGTGTGTGTGTGTGTGTATTCTGATGGGATTAAACCTGATCTGTGCCCGAGGCGTCGTCACTGTCTCTTTGTTTACGAATGAACAGTTGGCGGGTTAACCCACAAACAGACGGCGTGAAAGAGTGTGTGTTCTGGTGCATTGTGGGAGCAGGATGCTCGTCTCGTGACGACATGACTCAGTCTGCCCACTTCCTCTTTCTTGGACTGCTCATAGTGTCATCATGTGACCGCATCTCGAATACGTTACATCACAGTGAGTCCACAGTTTAACCTGCTGATCCCGGAGCTGCTGCCTGATGGACTGGAAGTTAAAACATGGAGAGTGGTGCCCTCTGCAGGCCTGACGGAGAACCTGAACACTGATCGTGTCATGTCTGTGGGTGATGCCGTGCTTGTCACTCTGATTGGTTCCCATTTACTTACACACATTCACTTTGTCTTGTCTGGTTGTACATCTCATCAAATCTCACTAACCCTGTATGATCTAATTAAAAACACCTGGAGCTCACCTGTAATTAGTAAAACAACAAACTCCCCCTGCTGGTTAAAAATGAACGCACACACACAAACTAATGCAGGATTATTAGTTTGTCTACAGTCCATTAAAAAAGTCCTCCAGTGTCCTTTCCTAGACACCTTTCCTAATCACTTTGGATGAGGAAAGAAGTGAAGGAGAGTTCATGAGGACACTAGACTACGCCATGATCTGTGATGAAACTACAAAGTCGAGAAGATGGACTACAAAAAGCTCCATGTCCTCCTCGAGTTGTTTCATTCAGGAAATATGAAGTGATGAAGAAAAGACTGCTCTGTTTTTAAACATTGAACATTTTATTATTTCACTTTTTTAAAAACTTTCTCGTCGTTTGTGATGAAGTCACTTCCTGTTCGGGTCTGAGAGCATCATGGGAAAAAAAGAGCGAGCAGCAGAGACGAACGACAGACGTCTGTTAGCTTTGTGTCTGAAACATTATTTAAACATCATCTGTGAACCTTTGACAGAAGTGAGCGGACACCTCTGCGGGTGGAGAGTGTGAACATGGAGGTACAAAATACTTCATAAATACAGGAGATATAAATACAGAGTGTTTGTTCTCATGTGGAGAGAGGAAGAGGCCGAGCTCTCAAACCTGACAGGACGCTGGCGGAGGAGGATGAAGATCCCTGACTGTCTATCTGACTACACTGCACCTCCAGAAACAGACTTCTGAGAGGAACCAAGAAGAAGAAAAGGAGGAAGCTACAGCAACAATTTAAAATCCCTCCTTTACAACAGACGAGTGAAGAGACGGGAACGTGTTGCATGATTACAGGAGGAAAGAGAAGAGGAGGAGGAGGAGGAGGCGTCTCCTTGCCTCACAGTCCGGTGTCGTTGTACGTCGGCCTGGCCACCTTCAGGATGCTCTGAGCGTTCTCCTCCACCAGAGGGCGCCACTTCACCTCGCCTGTCAGCAGCAGGTCCTCGCCATCCAGAGCGTCGATGTACTGCATCTGAAGAAGAAGACGAAGAAGAGGAGAGACTTAACGTGATGGACAGGAGGAGGTGGAGGTCTGCAGGAGGTCTGTGGTGGTAGAGAGGGGCGCCCCTGATCTGGGAAGCCAGCCAGCAGGGCGGTAGAGACGGACACAGATCAACTGAGGCAACATGAGCAGAACAACGATAACTCAATAACTGAAAATACGAGCTAATGTTGGAGATTTAGCTGATTTTGAGATACAGCTAATGTGGATACATGCTAACATTAGCTATTTTTGTTGCTTGTGGTTAGCTCGGTCAGCCGTGTAGCTAACTGAACTGACTCAGCCCGGGATGCCAGGAGCCAAACCCGGCAAGAAAACCACCTCAATAGGCTGCTGTGTTCACTGTTAGACTGGACACTGCTGGTTCAGAGGTTCTGTTACTGTGTTCACTGTTAGACTGGACACTGCTGGTTCAGAGGTTCTGTTGCTGTGTTCACTGTTAGACTGGACACTGCTGGTTCTGTGGCTGGTTCACCACAGCATAGCGGTGTGTGTGTGTGTGTGTGTGTGTTTAATGTCGTCTGCAGGTTTGTGTGTTCTGGTGAAAATTAGCCTGACAAACTTGTTTACTTTCCCTGGAAATGTGTGACACACACACACGCACATCCAGTGGAGTGTGTCATTTGTTTTGTTTTCTGATGTAACACACACACACACACGCACCAACTGTTGGCTGATTGAGTTGGACACCTCCTCCACAACTTTTGACACACCTGTGTGTGGTGTGTGTGTGTGTGTGTGTGTGTGTGTACATGGTCTGATGTAAACACTGCAACAGGATCCGTCTGCAGAGGTCTGCAGGTGATTCAGCGAGGGAGAGGACGTATACAGTGAGGAGGTTAACAGGTGAGGAGAAGGTGGGGAGGTCAACAGGTGAGGAGGCTCAGGGAGGGAGGAGAGTGAGCATCGATTCGACAACGTAAAAATCTCAAAGTCTTGAGCTAACGACAGCTAGCGGTTCACTGCTTAGCTATCTGTCCAACCACAGAGCTGAAGGTTGTGACTCACCTGTCTCACACAGTCACCTGTCTCACACAGGCCCAACATGAACTCACCTGTTTGCGTACGTACTCCACCATGAGCTCGAGCTGTCGGGGGTCTTCACACTCTCGGTTGAACAGGTTCCTCCACAGAGCTGCTGCCAGCACACAGTCATCAGACAGGATCCCCTACGGACACGGAACACGGCACCGTCATCGCAAACGAATACACAGAATACACAGCAAAATGGCCGCTCGGCCAGGATAAGTGTGTAACTGTCAAAAAGACCGGGAAAATTTAACATGGGCGCTTATGGACGGAATGTTCAGAGCTAGAGTCACATGACTGCTAGAGTGGAGAGAGTGAACAAAATCTGTCACAAAAATACATTTAAACTGCTCTAAGTCGCACAGATTTCACTCTACAGACATAATTTTAACACCAAACTGTAGGAAAGTTTGTGCTGCTCACTCACAGGTTACTTCTGAAGCTGTCAGACTTTTAGTTTTGGCTCAGTGAGCTTGTTCATTGATACAACCTACGGTCTGCTTCTTTTTATAGCAGTTAACTGTCACTGGTTGCCGGGCGGCAGTCCAACTTTCGACCCTCCGTGTGTAAAAACTCACCTCATCGTATCCGAATATGGCGGCGTAGAACGTCTCCGTCATGGCCTTCATCGCTTCCTTTCTATGGATGGCATCGATCTGTCACAGGAAAGAACAAAGAGACGTTACGGGAGGTTTGATCTCATCCGTGCCGGCTCTCTTAAACTGGACTGTCGTGAACTTCCCGTCACCGCCCGTCTTCAGGGTGGAGTTCGGATGTAGTAGCGGCGTGGTTTGGTGATTATGAATGTGGAGAAAATGAAGCAATGTTTTGACTGCTGCGACCACAATTAGCATGAAACCTAAGAAGGAGTCCAATCAGCGCTGCTGGTCATACATGTTAATGAAACACAAACGTGACAATGTCATCTTTAAAACTTCAACATAAATCAACTTCTTAAGGTTTTAATCAAAAAAACTTCAACCTTATTTCTTAATGTGGCCTCCTTGTGATCAGTGATGACTTTGTTATTGTCATTATTAGCGTTTATAACGTACATGACACAGTCATGATGTTTATTAATGTCCACACACTGATCTGCAGCTGTTTGAGTTTGTCGAGGTCAAATCCATGTTTTAATTCACCGTCACGTGTCGAAGTTCGAGCCAACACGCAGGGATGTATGTAAGTGTATGTACACATAGGCAGCTGTGAAAACACACGCACACACACACACACACAGAGTAATTCCTCATCTCTGACCTCTTTCTGTCAAAGTGAGAAAAACTAAGAGTTTGAACTTCAGCTGAGAGGCCAGGAAGTGACACTGTGTCTAATGTCACTTCCTGTTTGAGTCTGATCACCTGATCACTTTGTGACTTTCCTCTGATAAACTAACATCTGTTATAGCCTGTTAGTGTTAGTGTTAGCTCAGTTTGGGGGAGTGTTAGTGTTTGTACCACAGGCGTCTTGGACCACTAAAAGAGGTTTACAGGCCCAGGGTGAGGAGCCAATGTCGTGCCAGAACCGGAGCTGGGTAATAAACTGTTATCATGGATCACATCAGTTGCTCGTTTGGTAAACTATAAATAATATATCCACTCAGTGTTTTGCCTCAAGTATAAGTAGTAATCAGAACAAATACTCGAGTACAGCGGAACATATTTACCACAGTGGAATTTGAACTCTTAGTCTGTAAATCGACATAAACACAGAGCGGTACGTCGTCCTCGTGAACTTTCAGAGTTCATTCCAGCATAATGAGAAAGTCTCTGCGAAAGCCAAAGACTCAATGAGCGACACTTCCTGGAGCTGCTCCACTGACAGAGAATAGAGGAGTGACTTCACGGACACGGCGACCGCAGCCAGGCCGACTGTCTCCGGGGACTCGGCTTCACTTTCTGCAGGAGAACTGTTGGCACAATTATGCTGATGTAAAATCTTTAAATATACACAAGCTGCGTCCTCTGTAGCTGCAACAGCACGAATAAAACTTAATGCACTGCTGCATCGGGCCGGAGCGGAAACGTTTGAGAAACACTGAATATTTATTTAACACGACCACGTTCGGCTGTTGTCAGGCAGAAACACAAACACATCTGTGAAACGTGACAAACTATCTCAAACCTTCTGTTAGCTCCATATCTTTGAGTTCTGGACGTCTGAAGGCAGTTTGAACATGTTCTGATGTTTTATAGACAAAGTAATCAGATCATTAAAATGAATGTTAGCTGTTTCATAGATCAACAGAGGAAAGTTTTCTTCTGGACTCAACAAGAAACTAATTCACATTTTAAGGAACCAAAACGCGATAAAACACAGAGCTGCTTCTTATACGAGCGGTATCTATTGGATAACGATTATGGTGATAAAAATATAAAATTATGGATAAAGTGAAAATGAGACCAAGACATTCAAGAAGTGGTCTGAACTCACTGACTCGTAAACCGGAAACGTTACAGGCTACAGAAACATCACAGCACACGGCATCATGACTTAACGTTTTTATGTCTCTACGGTCCGGTACCAGCTTGCATACCGTTAGCCAGCAGCTACTTTAAACACAGTAACAAAGCTAAACGTTGTGAAGTGTGGCTGTGTCTCACAGAATGTGGAACAAATGTTCAAAAACAATTACACGTAAAATATCTGGTGACACACAGGATGACGGTAACGTAACATCGACCGCTGGTGTGACATGATGTCGGCACCGTGAGCGTTACGAGGTTTATAGATATGAAACAGTCGATGTGACTAATGACTATCATAAAATGTAATAAAATAAAATAAATATATTTATAAATCAATATTAAATATGAAAATAATTAAGCAAACAAAGTGAATTCAAACTTTATTTAATGTTATTTGTACTGAAACTTTAATGTTAAATTAATTGCGCTTTAATTAGGTTTGATTTTTTTCTGTGAATGTTTTTTTAGATAAAGTTTAAAGTTTTATAATAATTTAAATGAATGTTTAACTTGAAGTTAAACTGAGTTAATATATTATCATTATATATTAATAAATTCTTTGATTTAAAGTTAAAATTTGATTTAAAAAAGACGTTAAGAGACGTTAAAAGACTTTAACGTCATCAGTGATCGTTTTGTGGTTCCGACTCCGTTACAGTTTCAGGATCATCTCAGCTGATCGATAGCTGACCTTCCTCAAACATTCTTACGTGTCCGTGAACATGACTCAGAGTTCTTTGTGGTTCCCATGATAAATAAAGTCCGTATGAACTTTGTGTTTCCGTGACGCTTGTTGTCACATGATCTCAGTGGTATACAGACATCAGCTGAGCGGCTATATTTAGTGTGTGTGTTATCACAGGCATGCTGTAAAGTAATGCATGTACAGCTCACGGCGATCCACGTAAACACACTCACCCCCAAGATTTTGCTCCTTTGCTCGACGTCCTCCCACATGGAGTGGACGATGTATCGGCACATGTACTTCCCCGCTCTGCCCTCCTGACGCATCCGAACCAAACACATCCTGACGGAGAAGAAGACGGCGACGACATGTGACCAACACAACACACACAGCATCAGGAGACGAATGATTTAAACAAAGTGTTTCACACTCACCAAACATGAAGCTGTGCCACCAAGAACCACGAGTTCAGTGTGTCGGGGAGGGAGCACTCTGAAACAGAGAGTTAACGGACACGTGAATGAACATTTATCCTGTGTTCAGAGCCACGACTGTTTGATGTGTGTTTGTTCCAGATGTCTGAACGATGTGTTGTTGTGTTGTTTTTAATGTTACATGTTTGTGTATCAGTGTCTCACTTTCAAAGAAGTCGTCGTAGTTGATTCTCTCCACGCAGCACGTGTACATGCGCAGAGCAGCAATCTTAATTTTCTGTGAAGACAAAAAAAAATTAAATGAATATTAGTATTAATTAATAACACATTTAACAGGAGCGCAGATAGCCATATAAAGCTTCACAACAGGTAACTCCTGAACTGGCCGATTAATGCCCGTTAGCCTTGACGCCATGTGACTGGACACCTGGTTCAGAGGTTCTGTTACTGTGTTCACTCGTTAGACTGACACTGCTGGTTCAGAGGTTCTGCTGCTGTGTTCAATTGCTTAGACTGACACTGCTGGTTCAGAGGTTCTGTTACTGTGTTCACTGTTAGACTGGACGCCAAGTTGGTTCAGGTGTCTCTGTTACTGTGTTCACTGTTAGACTGACACTGCTGGTTCAGAGGTTCTTGCTGCTGTGTTCACTGTTAGACTGGACGCTGCTGGTTCAGAGGGTTCTGTCTGACGCCTGCAGCGCTCGAGGACGCAGACGCAAGCGGATACGCTGATGACAGCTGATAATTTAAGATCTCGCCTGTCCTCCGACAACCCGAACACAGCAGTGACGCTGGTGCAATCTGAGAGCTCTGATTGGTGGAGATGTTTCCTCTAGGGTTGTTGGCGTTATTTGTACTTGTCCCATGGTAATCCCAGAGTAAAGGTGAGGCTGTATCAGCACAACGAGGCTCTGTGTCTGATTATCAGTTACTGTCTGAGTCTGTCGTCACATGATATTTATCATCACATCGTGAAGCAGAACCTCATCCTCATTTATTTTATCAAGAACTGAGCCTCTCTCTGCTCCCTCATCTTCCATCCATCTCTATAATGTTCCCACAACATTTACAAAACCTTAATAAACACTTCCTTGTCACACCACCTCTCCAATCTGGGTCATCTCTCCTCCATCACTCACCCATTTGTTGTATTTGGAGGGTCTCCGTGGAAGCCCACGCCTCGAGCTCAGGCTTCTGAAGGCTCCCGACCTCCTCCTCCGTGTGCTGAGGCGCCTCCTTCACACTGGACAGCTGGTGGACAAGGACAGACAGAGAGGACAGAGACAGAGAGGACAGAGACAGAGAGGAAAGAGACAGAGAGGACAATCATCCATTAACAGCACATCATGACGACACACTGTTGGACGGGCCTTTACTGGAGCTGCAGCCACGAGTAAATTAACAAAGTGACCTGATGACAGCTTGATGATTAAAACAGGCCAGAGGCGTGGCGCACACACACACACACGATCATAGTTTTATGGACAAAGTGTTTTCTGGTTCTTTCTTACCTGTGTGCTCATGTGAACTGGTCCGACATGGTGTTAAACATGGAGAGGAGAGACTCTGGCTGCTAAAGCCTCTGGAGAGGCCGAATTTCCTTGATCTAAAACCTGACAGAGACAGAGACAGAGACATGTTAATGCAGCAGTGATCAGGCAGAAACACTGACAGTCAAAACTTATAACACTGTTAACAAGTATGGGTTTTAGACAGTCTGTGGGGACGCTACAGAGACTAGGTCCAGGTTTTAGACAGTCTGTGGATCACACGAGACTAGAAGGTCCAGGTTTTAGACAGTCTGTGGACGCCACAGAGACTATGTCCAGGGTTTTAGACAGTCTGCTGGGACGCCACAGAGACTACGCCCAGGTTTTAGACAGTCTGCTGGGACGCCACAGAGACTAGGTCCAGGTTTTGATGTCCGCGGGAACGCCACAGAGACTACGCCCAGGTTTTAGACAGTCTGTTGACGCCATGGAGACTATGTCCAGGTTTTAGACAGTCTGTGGGAACGCTTCAGACTACGCCCAGGTTTTAGATAGTCTGCTGGGACGCCACAGAGACTACGCCCAGGTTTTAGACAGTCTGCTGGAAGTCATGGAGACTATGTCCAGGTTTTAGACAGTCTGCAGGGACGCCACAGAGACTATTTATGTTTTAAAATGTTTACAATGTGTTGCGTTAAATGTTAAATGTTAACATAATAGATCAGATTTTTTTCTGTTACTGTTGGTTTATTTAAACATTATGAGGTTAAACTGATGACGTCTGGTTAGATGTAGGTCAGTAGACTAGTTAACCTTGTTCGTCTGTGAGCCAACAGATTGAACTAACTAACTGTCACTTTGTTTATTTTGTGTTAAAACGTTCGAACGTCACTTTGACGTCACTTTACCGTGTCCCGCGTTTAGCCGTTAGCTCTTCTCTGTCAGTCTGTGTTGTCATGTTTGTTAAGCAGCTTAAACCCTGTTAGCCAACAAGGCTGCTTAGGCTGTTGCCGTTAGCCGTTACCTTCCGTAGCCTCTGGTCGTTGTCACGTTAAAAGCTGTCCTGACCGCGACCGCAGCGGCCGCCGGTACATGACTTCCAAACTGACCCCGATCACAGCGTGACAAGCGGAGAGGAAGGGGGAGATGGCTGCCACTGAACCGCGGTTCTGTCAGTGAAACCTTCAGGCTGGCTGTTAACCTGCCTGCCCGGTCCTGTCCTGTGTACTGTCCCCACCTCCTCCTCTGCACCTCCTCCAGGAGCAGCAATGTCAACGGATCTGTCCGGCAGAGAATCCTGTCCGACCAGAACAAAGAAAGAAAGGTTCCGCTTACATAACGCATGGATTTAAAGGTCCAGTGTGTATTTATTATCAGCAATTAAATATCATATTAAGTAGTATGTTTTCATCAGTGTAAAATCACCTGAAAATAATAATCTTTGTGTTTTGATTGTCTTAGAATGAGCCCTTTATATCTGCACTAAGAGCGGTCCTCTTTCACTGAGGCCGCCATTTTTTTCTGGTTAGCAGCCCAGAGAGAGGGCAAACCTGAACAAAACTCTGATATAGATATAATGTAATGATTTTTAAGTGAATTTTATGTGGCTTAAAAGGAGAGGTGAGGCAAGGAGAGTATTCAGTTGGTTATAAAATTTTGCACCACTAGGTGCCAGCTAAACCACGAGCATGCCAGACCTTTAAAGTTAGCTTTTTATTGTTGAGAAAACATATTTAAACTGGTTTAAAATAAAGAGTCACAGTCTAAGCTAATGTTACGGTGTAAGTTGACTCCCTAAGAACAAATGTAACAACAACGCTATAACATTAGCTAATAATGTTAGCAAAGTTAAGATACATCCAGCCGCGTTCGGTTCTGTTGTTCAGAAACGGCAGATTCAGTTAGCAGCAGTTAATTACGTTAGCTTAACTTTACCAAGTGGTTAGGCTAAAGCTATCAGGAACATGTGTAAATCACAGAGACTGTCAGACGCAATCAGAATTACATTAACAGCTAACCAGCTAATTCATAGCATTCAGTTCAAGTAAGCCAATGTTAGCAGAGAATTGACTTGAGGAAATGTAACAAACGCCATAATGTTAGCAAGCTAATGTTAGCAGTTGGCTACATTAGCACTAGCTCCAAACCAACTTAATTCTCTGTGTTAGGATTATATTAGCTTTTAGCGCTACTGCTACTTAACAAATTTAGGTGTGTGTGTGTGTGTATATATTGACACACATATATATATATATATATATATATGTATATATGATTCTGTTTTCATGCATACTTTTACTTGCAGTACTTTCAATGTATTTTGAGTTGACCCTCTGCTGTGCTTTGACCTCGTGAATGTGTGGTTTATTGTTGTTCTTACACTTGCTGACATTCACAGATGAGTTAATACATTCAGATTTTCTACTATGACTTTCCTCATTTTCATAACGAGCTTCCTGGCATGAAGAGAAAGTTCCTGTTGTTATTTAGTGTTTAACCAGGCCTGTTGATTCCTGAGTCACAGCGCAGTGTGGACACGCATCAATCACTGCTGATTAATGGACGCATGATTGATGAAGAAACCGCGCTGGTGTGTGAGAGAGGAGAGAGAGAGAGAGAGAGAGAGAGAGAGGGAGAGAGCTTCAGCTTCAGATCTGAATGTTTGTGAGGAAATGAAATCAGCCGCTTCAGATTGATGCCGAACGGTTACAATAACACTTGAGCGGTGAGTTATGAGACGCGTTGAGTGGGGTAAACGCTGTGTCTAGCCACTGCCATTTCTCGCAGTCAGTCAGATGCTGTCCTCCCTGCACTGACCTCACCTGACAACCCACACACACTTATACACATCTGTGACCTTGACATAGCGCTTGAATAAGTGACCCACGGCCTCAGGTCCAGACTTCAAAGACAATTTCAAACATTTCATTCTTTAAAGTAGCACCATTGTGCTATGTGCAGCAGAAAAACCAGCAGTGTCCAGTCTAACAGTGAACACAGTAACAGAACCTCTGAATCAGCAGTGTCCAGTCTACCAGTGAACACAGTAACAGAACCTCTGAACCAGCAGTGTCCAGTCTAACAGTGAACACAGTAACAGAAATCTTCTGAACCAGCAGTGTCCAGTCTAACAGTGAACACAGTAACAGAACTCCTGAATCAGCAGTGTCCAGTCTAACAGTGAATACAGTAACAGAACCTCTGAATCAGCAGTGTCCAGCTCAACAGTGAACACAGTAACAGAACTCTCTTGAACCAGCAGGTTCAGCGTCTAACAGTGAACACAGTAAATAGAACCTCTGAACCAGCAGTGTCCAGTCTACCAGTGAACACAGTAACAGAACCTCTGAACCAGCAGTGTCCAGTCTAACAGTGAACACAGTAACAGAACCTCTGAACCAGCAGTGTCCAGTCTAACAGTGAATACAGCAACAGAACTCTGAACCAGCAGTGTCCAGTCTAACAGTGAACACAGTAACAGAACTCTGAACCAGCAGTGTCCAGTCTAACAGTGAACACAGTAACAGAATCTCTGGAACCAGCAGTGTCCAGTCTAACAGTGAACACAGCAACAGAACCCTTCTGAACCAGCAGTGTCCAGTCTAACAGTGAACACAGCAGCTCATCGAGGTGGTTTTTCGTCGGGTTTGCCCTGGCAAAAAATTAGTTAGCCTTTTCCAAACTAGCAAGATCCATAACATTAACTTATGTTAGCGTGTTAGCTACATTAGCACTAGCTCCAAACTGTCCTCAAATTTTAGACAGTCCGTGCTACAGATGTAGTGACAGCACTGTCGCACATGGTGAACTCTTTATTTTGATGGTACCGATGTTTTTAATTACCAGCAGTCACGGGAAGTTTGATTTCATCTACGATGTGAGCTAGCGCTGCTAACAGTTACAAATAATCACAAAAAAGTTCATTCATACAGATGCTGAAACTGTCGTGAACGACGTCACATTAAAACCGTGCGTGACATCTGCTGTTAAAAACGGACAGAAGTTGATGTCACGGGCACGCAGCCGATAAGCTCACAGACAGTGGTTCAATTTGACGCCACATGCTGTGTGTGTGTGTGTGTGTGTGTGTGTGTGTGTGTGTGTGTGTGTGTGTGTTAATAAAGAGTGATAAATGGTGGACTCCAGAGGAAGCTGGATTCTGCTCGGCAGTTCCTGTGAAATTACAAAGAAAGCAGACATAAATAATGGCTGCCACTGTTCATCCTGCCTGCAACGCTAATTGTGTGTGTGTGTGTGTATCCCAGAGGAGAAAAAAAGTGCAAAGAAAACAAAGGTCAAGGATGTATTTATACTTATGAGACACACGAAAATACACACAGACACACACACACTGTGAGTGACGGTGGCCTCTCCTCAAAGCCGTGTAGTAAAGTGCGTGTGTGTGTGTGTCACCACAGTGAGTGCCCTTGTTTCCACATGAAGGAGTCGTTACACAATGATGGCAGCTTCAGATTTAGATTCAGACTTAATTGACTTCACTTACTGCATCGCCGTTCGCCTGCTGACGGTACCAACAAAACTCAACCAGATTATTCATAAACGGGACACAGATGACGCAAGTGGTCAGCGGGTCATAAGCTTTGAGACTCCCACACGCTATGAACCCATCGCCCCTCCTCAGGTAGAGTCAACCTCTGTGACTGTGAAACCAAACCAGAAACCTACGGGGGACGTCACGGAGACTATGTCCAGGTTTTAGACAGTCTGTGGGACGCCACAGAGACTACGGGGCTCAGGTTTTAGACAGTCTGCACTACAGAGACCATGTCCAGGTTTTAGACATTCATGGGATGTTTTAGTCATGCTGTTGATAATGCCGCGCAGGTCATGATGTTATTAATGCTGTGTCATGCTGTTATTAATGCCGTGTCATGATGTTATTAATGCTGTGTCATGATGTTATTAATGCTGTGTCATGATGTTATTAATGCCGCCTCATGATGTTATTAATAAGCTATCGCGTTTCAGAGGTTGTGTTTGGTCCAGTCAAGTACAAAGAGCCCAGGTCAAATGTGTACTTTAGTACACAGAGTACTTAGTTACACATGTCAGCGCTTGTAAGCTGTATCATGTTTCCTGAATATAAACACACACACACACACACACACACACACACACACCGGGAGCAGCTGTGTGGTTAGATCATCAGTTTGTACAGCAGGCTGGCCACTTGTCCTGCGTCAGGAGTGTGTTAGTGGTACATTAGCCAGGGGTGAAGGGGAAGGAAGAGCAGGCACTGAAGGAGGGAGGTGGTGGGCCTGGAGGAGGTGGAGGAGGAGGAGGCGGAGGAGGTGGAGGAGCCGCGAGAAACAGAAAGAGAGCGTGAGGTGGAGTGTTAGCATGACTCGGCTTAAACGTGTCATCTGTGTTGTTGCTTTAGCCTCCACCATTTAAACTCAGGAAATCAGGCTGGTTCAGCAGGAGAGCGCTGCTCTGTCATCACACATTCACACACACCACACACACACTCACACTCTCCTTAGATTTACTTTTAGTCCTGATTCATCCTGTCATCCTGTCGCTTATTCTACTCCTCCTCCTCCTCCTGCCCAGCTTTTAAAGGAGCTTACCAAAACAGCAGGAATAATTCTTCTGGTTCGGCTTAGTCTGACAGCTCTCTGTCTCGCGAGGGGTCTCCCGCCCCTCCACGCCCTCATTTAGTTGTTCAGACATAAACTCAACCAGTGTGACACCATGAAGGCAGCTGTGATGACACCGGTGGACACAACAGGATGGCAGACGAGGTTGACCGCAGCAGACATGATGATTGTGGTTTGTGTTTACGCTCGCTTGAAGGTGACTAATTTCTGGAACGTGCTTCAGTGTTTAATCCTGTTACAGTCTGAGGAGACTGCTCACCGTTATGTACGTTATATATGTGTTGTTTAGGAGGTCAAAAACCTGACATAGCTCCCGTGACGCCCCACAGACTGTCTAAAACCTGACGTAGTCTCTGTGACGCCCCACAGACTGTCTAAAACCTGGACATAGTCTCTGTGACATCCCCACAGACTGTCTAAAACCTGGACATAGTCTCTGTGACGCCCCACAGACTGTCTAAAACCTGGACGTAGTCTCTGTGACGTCCCACAGACTGTCTAAAACCTGGACATAGTCTCGTGACGTCCCCACAGACTGTCTAAAACCCGGGACATAGTCTCAGGACGCCCCACAGACTGGTCAAAACCTGACGAGTCTCTGTGACGCCCCACAGACTGCTCCAAAACTCGACATAGTCTCTGTGATGTCCCACAGACTTCTGTCTAAAACCTGACATAGTCTCAGGACGCCCCCACAGACTGTCTAAAACCTGGACGTAGTCTCCGTGACATATGCGAGCAGGTATATGTGGCATCAGATGCTTCAGAGTTTAGTCCATCGCTTCTTCTCATCAGACGAAAGTTTGGATGGTTTAATTGATTTCATATTCTGACTTCATCACATCTAACGCCAACGCGATGCTGCTCACGTTCTCTCGAGAGGTCAAACATTCACGGAGAGATGAAGAAAATCGATTTTATCGCGCTTGTTTTCTTCTCCCTTATTTCAGACTCGGCTGAACATTTTACATTAGGAGTTCAGTGTTGAGAAGTTTGTCTTGGCCTTTCGGTTTGTTATATAATATTTTATATGAGAGACAATGCCAGCTGTTGATTACAGTAAAATAACAGACATGGTAAGAGCAGAGTCGGTAGTCTGACTTCCTGCTGGCCTGCTGAAAGTCATGTTCAGAACTCCTCGGCTTAAGGCCACTTGAGACGACGTTAAAAAAACTCTGAACACCTTCTGGGACTTTATACATTTGATTTATTTAAGACGGTTTTCACCCTCATCAAGTTTCAGTTCATCATTACGCACGCTGCGAAACTCGCAGCCCATCTTGTTGTTCATTGGTTCATATTTTCTTGAGGTTCCTCGTGGTTGTTGGTCTTAAATAATATTATAAAGAGTACAGCATGGCAAGTGCACTGCATGTCACATTGTGTTCGAAAAGGCCTCACCATGCTGATGAACAGATGCTGAATTGAAATTTGTTGTGTTGTGCAAAAATTTGCTAATTAACAATTAAGTCCAAGACTAGGAGTGTATAGGAGACTGAGACAACACCAAGACTTTCAGGAGTTGAGACCAAGTCTAGACCGGTCCTAACTCACCAACTCTCAGTCTCCAATCTGATGAACTACGTTATTTGGGCCACTTATCTTAAGTAATTTCTTCTACTTCATTAATAATAAGTTAAAAAATAGCTAATATGCTAACATGCTAACAAACCAATGCTGTTACTGCTTCAAGCAAAGCACAAAACACCGCACCGTGAACCTGGACCACGGAGTGCAACTGCCGAATCACCGCTTAGCATCTACTGTATTTTAGCAAATTTAAGCAGCTTAGTGACACACAAAGTACAGCTGAGGCTCATGGGAAAGTCATTAGTCTGTGTACGGGTACAAAGATATTCAGTGGATATTCTTTGTCATAGCACACAGAGCTACCCAAACCACAAGACAACATGCAGCATGGTGAGGTCCAAAGGTCTGAGGTTGCCACGGAAATCTTAAACTTGAAATAATCAGAAAGTTTGAGGATTCAGAAAATAAGTGAAAGCGGCCAAGTCAAATTATTCAAAGCAAAGAATCAAATCATGGCTGGACTCGAGGTTTCTGAAGGGGGGCAGTCCGTGGAACTGGAAGCAGGATCAGACAGAGACCACACCATCCGAAGATCAATACATCAAGCCTAGTTCCCTGGGAGATAGAAAAGCAACTTCATCACAGACACAGAATTTTGTAAATAGTTGCTCAAGGCTCCAAAAGTCCTTGGCAAAACACATGTGTCCTGTAGTGGTTCTAGGGGACAAATAGAAGTTTCTAAAACCACTTCTGAGGAGGAGAAAGTTAACAGTCAGTGTGGGACTACAAAATACATTTAACAGTGGACGACTGGAAAAATTTTACTGATAAATCATAAATGTTTTAGGAGACAAACAGGAGAGAGAGAATCGATACCACAGCATATAAAACTAAAGCAAAAACATGGCTGTAGATGTTTTGCAGTAATGATATCCGCTTGCAGCCAAGTTAGTGTCATTTAGTTGGTGGCAGACCACTTAAACTGAGACTCAAGTCATACTGCCAAGAAGGTTACAGAGAACAGAGAGAAGACCAAGATTCTGAGGAGTTGAGACCGGGAGTGAAGACCAGAACCAGACAGCATATGCTCAGGTAGCTAATATGTTTAGGTTGATATTAACAAAATTCTCTTTAGGTTGAGGCTAAGAGATTATGCAGATTATACTTTCCTCTAAGTGTTGATGTGGTCTGGAGATGTCTCAGTCACAGCTTTGCAGGATTTACAGACTGCTGTGTGTTTTGGTAAACAGTTTTTGTGGTTTAAGAAGTCGATTTTATTACAGCAGATTGATCTTTCATCTTCAGTTGTGGAGGGTCATAACGATAACAAAAGTTTAAAATTAGAAATGAGTCAAGTTATTGGTCGCGTTGGAAGTTTAGCACTCCAATCACAGTAATGGTGTTAACAGATAACCATTAGACAACATAAAGGTGATTCAGTGATTCTCTGCAACTAACCGATGCCCGAGTCAAACTGTGGCCGATTCCGAGAACAGAGAGCTGGTCTTGAGACAAGCCCAGACTGATCTGAGTACTACAAAACTGGTTGGTGGCCCAGATTCAGTCAGGTTGAGGACTAAGATGTATCTTTGGCGCTTGCTCTGACAGTCACCATTTTACTAACGACCGAGTTCCTGAAAAACCCTGACCAGGTTCACAGCGACAACTGTGAACTGTCATCAGCTCCAGCATGACTTTAATACTTTTTTGAACAGTGGTTTTGATTCTATTGGCTTTTTTCTGTTAGTTAGTTAATGTAACACTATTCAGAGGCGCGCAGTAGCTCTGTTCAGACTGGTTCGGAACCTGAGGACTGCCGGTTCAAGTTCAGACTGGTAGCTGGGAGGCCGCCCACCTCCTGGGCAGTGGTTTGCCAGCAATTAGCAAAGTGCCTAACCCATATGTAGAAACTTCTACTTTCCCATTGAGGCATCAAATAACAAATTAAAGATCTCATGACACCACTGGGTCGTGGTCCGCCCCTCGGCGGTATCCCAGGCGCCACCCACCCTAGTTGTTCTAGCCTGGCAGACTTACCAGGCAAACATGGTGATCAGGTTTGTGCCTTCGGTGCTGCTCATGAAAATATGAGTCACTTCTGAGTACACGTAATACCCAATCCATGTGGACATGTACATATATGCACACAGTGTTTTACACATCACACACACCAGCTCTGGCACAGTCGGTTTGTTCAGTGTTTCTGGCTGAGGCGGTACGCCTACGTGGGAAACTGTGACATGTCAAAGACGCTCTGATTATAGCCACAGGAACATGTGCCAAAACTAACACACACACACACACATTGGTATATACCGCCACTGACCTCTGGGTGTGCCAGTGGTAAAGACTCATGGGAATCCAAATCATCTGCAGCTCGGGGCCAGTAACAAAGGCATCGGAGAGTGCCAGTGTGGCAAACCGTCAGCGCACTTCCAGTGAAGAAGGAAACAAAATGTGTGGATGACCTGAGATGTAAACTAAACAATGGAAAATCTCAGCAGCACTGATGAACAAGTGAACGCGGTGTTTTGTCATGGTCACCCTGACAAACCAAGATGCTAATGAAGGTTGATATAATGAATGTGTTTGCTGTACTCTGCAGAATGAAAACACGGCGGACGGTGACTGAAAGGTTAGAGAAAATGTCAAAGTTTTATGTTTTTGAGTCAAAGAGCAACTTTCCAACCATCACCCTTTGAAAAATGTTTACCGCAGCTCGCCCAACAACCAGATTTATGGACGCTTAATGTCAGTTCGTCAGTCATTTTGCCGCTGTGGTACAGCCTAATGTTCAGCAACTATTTGATGGGCTGCCATGATATTTCAGACTATCATGTTCCCAGTGGATGAATCTCGCTTTGACGCCGGTCAGTTGGTTCATGTTTGGCTTTAGTGAAATATTCACAAGTAATGGATGCATAGCCACAAAATGTGGTATATTTGGTATTCATGGTCCCCTGAGGTAGAATCATACGGCTTTGTTACTTACTTACTTAACTTTGTTCTGCACCACCGTGAGATTCACGCTAAGAAATAACTCCACAAGTAATGGATGGGTATCCCTGAAATTTAGTATTTGGTATTCATGGTCTCAGTATGAAATCTGCTGATGTTGGTTAATTTTGTCTTTAGCATTATCATGAGGTTCACATATGTTTGGGTTTTAGTGAAATATCTTCACAAGAACTAGATGGCAGTCAGACATAAGGTATGGACACATGCCCAGAGGATGAACCTAACATATTGCGAGTACTTTTTTCTCTTATGCTACTTGGTTAAATATATTTTTGGTCTCAAATAACAAATGGATGGATTTTGCTGGTGGACTGGACCATTTGTTCAGACTATAATGCTCTCAGAGGATGAATCCTGCTACGTTTGGTTGTCTCAGCACCATCATGTCTACATGTTTGGCTTTAGTGAAACATTCTTGACAAGTAAATGATGGATAGCCATGACATTTGGTATGCACATTCATAGTCCACAGAGGAAGAAACATACTTACTTTGGGGATCTCCTGACTTTTCCTTCAAAGTTTTGCATGTATCACTAGATGGATTGGTGCCTAGAGGATGGACCTTAATAACTTTTGGGGCAGGCGAGTCCTTAACTTTTCTTCTGCAATACTTACTGAAATATCTCAACAACAATTGATGATAGCTATGACATTTAGTACACAATATCCATGGTCCCTAGAGGAAGAATTTTACGACTTTGGTGGTCTCCTGACTTTTCTTCAGTGCCACCAGCAGGTCAGTTTCAATGATTCTGTCACTCTACAACGATTGATGGAGTTACATCACATGCTCATGTACTCCTTCTGAGGATGCTCTGTAATAACTTCTTTGCGACTTTTTATAGCGGTTGTAGACTCATAATGGAAATTAGATTTTAATGTCATGACGTGGCGCTCTCTCCAGAGATGATCCATGACCATGAACAGTGCTTACTGAATCCAAGGTATTGATTTCTAATATTTGCCACAAAATACTTTATTATTAACAACTGAAAATAGATTTAATATGAAAAGGAAACGATTCATTACCAGTTTAAAAATAACAACCAAGTTTATAAAATGGTTCTTGACGGTAAGCAGAAGACATTATTAGGGATTAGTAATTGAGTTATGAGTCACCCAGGACCTCTGAATCACTAAACGCTTCAATGTTTTTGAACGCTAGCATCATCTGTGGTTTGAATTTCTTGAGTCTTTCCACCACAGAGATCAACGCTTATTATTTCAGTGCTGCAGGAATTTTTCCTCAAAACATTGTTTTACTTTAATTGCTGAAGCAAAGAGCCATTTAAATAAAAATGTCAAATGAAAGCCAGTGATCGGGAGGAGTCAAAGCAGATCTTTTTCTTTGGAGTCACTACCCATCCATACATTTTACGCTACATCCTGTTAAACTTCTTCCAACCTACAGAGCTTTTACAGCCTTCATTTAGTTACTAGTATTAGTTCATCAATTGTAACGTTATATAGCATAAATAAAGAGCATGTTTTCCTGTAGTGGGTTTACTTTTTTATGCGTGCAGTGGTGAAAGCAAAATATCTGCTATGATAAGTTGGCTGACAGCGCTGCTTTAACTTCCACTTTACGTGAACTCAGTAAAATGCTGCCAGCTTTAGCTGCTGTTAGCTCAGTTTGTTAGCTGATGTTAGCTAATGTTAGCTGAGTTTGTTGGCTGCTGTTAGCTGAGTTTGTTAGCTGATGTTTGCTCAGTTTGTTGGCTGCTGAGAGCTCAGTTTGTTAGCTGATGTTCGCTAATGTTAGCTCAGTTTGTTGGCTGCTGTTAGCTGATTGTGGCAGCACGAGCAATGAGGAGAAAGCAAGCTGAGAGGGGAGATAGATTTAATACGATCCTGCCGACAACGCCAGTTTGTGGCGGCACGAGCAATGAGGAGAAAAAGGGTGAAAAAGGGAAAATACTTAATACGGTTGTCCGACAACACCACTTCAGGAATCACACCGAGGAAATAGATTGCACCTAGGCTATAAGGCAGCCAGGTTCGTTATTACGTGGGTAGAGACGTGGTTCTGTTTTTAAAAATACACACTTTATTTAATAAGACTAATTTACTAAAAACAACCCATTCATCCCAGGAAAGGAAACACTTTCAGCTGAGGCCTACTGGTGGCGAGTGAAGGGGAAGTCAACACCGGGAGTGAGAGAAGTCCCAGGAAGGGGCACTCCAGACCACCTGTGTCACTCAAACACACGGACAGGAGGGACAAATCAGGGTGCCCGACACACACACACGCAGAAGAGGACCCACCACCAGGATACCACAGGAGCACCACCTTTCGGCTCTCGGCACCTGAAAGGAAAAGGAATAAACCATCAGGTGAATTCCACGCATCAAAACAAAAAAAAACAACCATCAACCATACAGTCACAGTATCTGTTGGGTAAAGAAACAATACAAACTACCAGTAAAACACTAGTTCAAATGAACAAAAATTAATGTAGTTAGAAAAGTACATAAATACAAGGCACAGCCAAACATAACCCAAACACTAAAAGAAACAATAAACTGTACCTAAAACAAACAAAACAAACCAATAACCCACTTAAACAGTAAATAATTAAGTAAAGCACTGAATAACTGAAATCATATATCACAGAAAAAACAAACATTCGCGATCTAACCCCACAATCCATTCAAACTGGTCAGAATAGTGGATACAATTTTGAAGGAAGCGTCTGATCACTAGAGTATTTGAGTCCGCTTATCAATCGCACGCCACGCTTAACTACACGCCAGGCCGGTGTATCGTATGCTCAGGGCCAAGCACAGCCTGATGAGATCCGCTGCTAACGCAGGATCCAAAGAAACAGAATATAGCCTCAACAAGTTGCAAGGAGGGCTGACAGCACCGCCGGAATGACAGGCTAGACCGGACTGGCGCAGCGGAGTCAAAACAGCAGGGCCTCTCGACGCGATAGGGGAGTCTGACGCTCGGAGAAGAGCTTTACGCTTTCCTTGAGACACATGAGGCATTCGGCACAAGGGGGGGGGCACACAGCGCTGCCTGCCTGTGTGTTAACGAGCGAGGCGAATTGCGAAATGGGCGTGATTACGACCACAAGCAAGAGGGGGCCGGGTTGGTCACCTCGCCCTCTTATACACCGCCCAATTATGACTGGCTGATTAGGCCACACACCCCGGACTTAGCAGGGCTCAGAGTCAAGGTAAGGGAGATGAGAGCTCCCACTGCCACAATCTAACCCCTTACATCGCCGCCCCGACGCATGGATCATCCACAGATGAGAAGATTCAGTTCCATGGTCTAAAGAAGGCCAACACCGTGATTCGGAGCACGTGGATGGGGTACATTTGCTGCCTTCTGGAACCGATCCCCGCTGTGGTCTTGGGAGATAGGAATATTAGAATGTTGCCAGCCAGACCGTACAGTCCGGCCGTACAGCTGCATTGCTGGTACCGAGGCATGGCCCCGGTAGAATTAATGAATGGATATTCGCTGCCCGGTGGCAGGGGCCACCGACGGCCTGCAATGCTATACAATAGTTGTTATGCGCAACTCAGGAATGCGTTGGGATGCTACAGCCGGTTGAGAGTCGAGGAGTCGTGCAGTAGATTACCGCGGACTCAGAACCAACAAGTCACCATCCCCTGACACGCCATCTTCCACAGATGGTCGGGTCAGGAGGAGGTGAGAGGGCAGGGCACCGCTTAAGAGGGGCAGATCAACCACAGCCTTTAAAAGTGTAATGGCGAACTCCGCTCAGGTTTCAAGGTTATCGGTCGAAAGCGATGGTATACACAGGCTTCCTCGCTGGTGCTTACCGACCTGTAAACCACCGTAGCACCATCGATCCTGAATTTTCTGCCGCCCTTCTCCGATTATAGTCCTCAACCACACTCACCGTCCTCCTCCACGGACATCACGACATGCTGGTCATGATGGATCTTTCTACGCCCGCTGCAATCTCAACTTATCACGTGGCACCTTCAAAAGGCTACCCTCAATCTGGACTGATGCTCCTGAACTCCACTCAACCTCACCGCTGAACTGGTTCTCCACTCTACCCAGCAGGAAGTCAACCGGGGAGCCTTGGCTCCTGCCCAAACATCAAGAAGAATGGACTCCCCAGGTTCGATGTGGCGCTGTTCATAGGAAAACAGCAGCTGTGGCAGACAGGAATTCCAGTCTCGCCCGAGACTTGCAGTGTGCGCGCGGAGCAGGCTGTGGCGTCCGACAACTGCTCACACTGCCCATTGCCAGCTGGATGGTGTGGCAGCACTGATGCTGATAGAAAGCACACAACTGCTGAATGAGTACGCCTCAAAGTTACGGCCCTCCAACCGAATGTATACGGCCGGAACACTAACTTTGAGAACTATTCAGTCACTAACACCTGAGCCACAGTAGACGCCGTTGGTCGCGTAGTAGCTGAGCTGTGTGTATTTACTAAATACATCGGTCAAGTGACTTCGCACATTTTCAGCTCGTTATGGGTGGGAAACGAAGCACTGTGAAATCCATGGCCAGACTTTTAGCTAGGCCGCCAACAATGTCCTATAAAGGCACGAGCCACTGGTTGTGTGTCCTGGCGACTCCGACACTCTCTCACAGTTTTTTGACACCAATGAGCCACAGCAGAAGACATACCGCCAATAACACCGCTGTCGGAGTAACCCAGGTTCGCTCAACCTCTTGATGGCTACGTCTCTGGTGCACTTCGGTCAAAACCTCTCTCCTTCAAGGAGGCAGGTAACAGCACTTGAAGTACTGCCTCTGCACCGCCTGAACGAAGACCGGCGGTGCAGGACCCCATCCTCTCAATCAAGCGTCCCATCAAGGAGCAGCCAGAGCAGGCCGGCAGCTGTTTGGCGCCCTTCCTGGTTGGGACGCCGCTCTGCTCCCAGAACACCAAAAATTTCCTAATAACTGGGCCAATGCGTTGGAGTGGTACCAATATCAGAGGGCGTATGCTCGAGGCAGAGCAACCATTGTTGCGCTGGGACGCTGCAGGTCGGGGAAGCTGCAGGCCTGCTGTAAAGGTTTGGGGAGGGCAGCCACAGGCGTAGGGACTCCAAGTCCTGAACCTCAGGCGGATGCTGGACGGGACAAAGCATCAGTTATTTTATTGCTCCTTCCGAGCGATATTTGAGCTCGGTCGAAGGAGGCAAGCTGTGCTGCTCAGCGTTGTTCAGTGGCACCCAGCTTAGCTGTGGACAGGTGGCTGAGTGGATTGTTACCCGTGTAGACCACACTTATGGCCTAGCAGGTACTCCTGAATTTCTCAAATAGCCCATTTGAGCGCCCAAAACTCTAATTTCATAGAGCTGTAGTTTGTCATGTTGCGCTCACTGGGCCTCTTCTGACTCCGGCTAGCATACGCAATAGGCCCCACCTACCACCCCTGCTCCTGTGATAATAATTTACTAAGACCACCACACGAGGCATCTACCTCAAGAATGAAGGGAGAAAAGTCGGGCGTAGGCCAGCACTGGTGCAGTGAGCTTGGCCTTAAGTGCCTCAAAACTCTTGTGACACTCTCGGTCCACTGGCTGGCAACGAGACACCTCGGGTCTTCTCTGCCCTCGCGGGTCCCCATTGCAGCCACTAACCGATGCAGAGGCAGCCTACTACAAAGCCATCCACAAAACGGCGATAATAGCTGCAAAGCCCAGAATGACCGCAGTTCAGAAATGGTTTTGGGAGGCTGCCACCGGGCTACCATGCTACCTGTTCCAGTCAGTGGACACACTGGAGATCACATGCCCTAAATAGTGCACTTCCGACGGAAGAAGGCACACTTAGATGCTTTACTTTAAGACCTCGCATTGCAACCGCTTCAGCACCACCCTCCAGCTCTCTCAAGATGCTGTTCTCGGACGGTGGAAGAAAAACCACAATATCATCAAGATAGAGAAGCAAGGGACTGGCACTGTTGGTCGCCAAAGATCCGCTGCATCAGTCGCTGAAGGTGCAGAGCCGCTGCAGAGTCCAAAGGGCATGCGATTCCACTCAAACAGTCCAAACGGGTACAGAAGGCTGCCATCGATCTAACTCCCTGCAACGGGACTCCGGTTGTACCTACTGGCTAAATCCATGGTGGAGAACCAGCGGCACCAGTCAGTGCATCTAAAGACTCATCGAGCGCGCAGGGAGAGGAAAAGATCTCTCCTGGTTTTGCCATTCAACTGCCTGTAATCGCATAATAAGACTGCCATCTTTCTTTCTGACAGCACAATTGGAGAGGCATAGGACTGCTGCTCTCCCGAATAACCTGTGTTTCAACAACTTGTTAATATGCTCCTTCACTACCTCATAATCGGACGGAGGGATTCGCCTGTAGCGCTGCCTAATGTGGACATCCGCCCAGAGGAATATCAAGGCAATCAGGTTAGTACAGCCAAGATCCCCGCCATGTGTAGAAAAGACTGAAGCATATTTCATGAGTAAAGAGACCTCACCTTGGCCTGCTCCTCGGCAGACAAAGCAGACAGATCCATAGCCGCCCATCTGGTCCTGCACAGAACCAGAAACCGACTGGGATGACATGACATCCACCACTGGAGGTACCTCCATAACACTAGAAGTGCAGGCTGACCACGTTAACACCCTCCAAGGAGTCACCCCACGCGGGATAGAGACCAGTGGCCCCTAATGCTCACAATAGGGACATAGGGCGGTGCCCTTTCCACCGGAATCCGAGCTGAGAAGCAAGCAGCTCAGCCGGAAGACCAGAGTCACAGGGTTCAAACAACACGTGCAGCCGAGTACTGCTCAGAGCAGGTGACCGCACAGCCATCGCACCACCCGGGATGCGACAAGTCTCCCTGCCACGCACCTAACTCACCAGCTGTTCGAGTCCCTCTGGGGCCTGCACGCACCTGGTGGCACTTTGCAATGCTCATCATGTGCTCTGAGGCACCAGAAACTGAGGGGAGGCACAAGGCCAATCCATACTGCCCAAAGAGCTGGCGGTAACATCTATGATGACGCTCATGCCAAGGACTCGCACACCTGGGCAGAGACAAACATTTCAGGATCCTTGACCACCAACACTCCACACCTTCCATTCGCTGACCACAGAGCTCCTGCCCAGCTCTAGGTAGCCAATGGATAGCTAACCCATTGGCTGCCCTAAGTTGGAGCCAATGGTGCATGACTGTGCCCTCTCGACCCCAAGGTTCAAAAATGCTGAGGAAAAAGTTTCTCACCAGTGGACACCATGGAACCACATTCAATAGACAAGGGACCTCAATCCCACCCCATTCTTACCACCAATGAGGACATGGGCCACGAGCTTAAACTTCGTCGGGCACTGACATAGTCTCTGAGCTCGCCATACCCCCCGAAGGCGTTCAACAGCCCGGCGGTTGCCAGTTTTCCAGAGCGAGGAAACCGGCCCGTCTGCTAGCCGGTTCGGGAACAGGCAACGGGAATGTAAGCGGCGCCACCGATAACCGCCGTCGTGACTCCGCAGGGCGACTTTGAGCAGTTGACAGCTTACAATGATGTACACGCGAGGGGCGCTGGCTGAGGCAGATGAACATTCTGCAGTTGGGAAATGCTGGTGAGTTCAGTCAGTTGTTCTTGCAAGGTAGCTTAAGCATCTCCTCATCTCACTCAACTTGAGGCTTGGGGTGCATTGTTACTGACTTGTTGCTGGCGTAGTCTTAACTCCACACTGAAAACCGAGTAAAGAAGGGACACAGAGTGATCTCGGCCCTAACACCTACTGGCAAACCCTCACGCTCTCTGCACCTGATTGCCACTCAGCGACCTCAAATATGTCAGCGTTGCTGCCTCACGAACAAGTTAAGCCTCAACTCCGACGAGCACCATCAATAACATGTTCACAAACTGGTCACAGAACAAAACCTCTGCATTTATTAAGTCGCTAGGTGCACGCCGCTTAACCGATGCCATTAAACTCATCAGACAGAGAGAACTCTTGGAGTGTCTCCTTCTGGTGTCGAAAAAATGCATCTTGTAGGAACTTATAAGAATCAGAACAACCATAGAGTTCTTGCAGTACAGCGATAATCTTAGCTGGTCCCCCTGCTCAGCACCGTGTCGAATCTTAATCTCCTCACGCAATTTCTCCCTCCAAGTGATCAAACAAAAAGAAAGCCTGATCAGAGGTGGACAGATGACGTGCTCTCATGCATGCCTGTACCTCCTCAATCCACTCAGCTAGCCCCTATGCCTGTTCTACCTCAAACATAGGACATTTTCTTTCCCGGGCACAAACACCAGTCTCTCCCGCTAAAGGGGCAGTATGCGGAGGGGCAGTGAAGGGGGCACGGGCTCCAGCAGAGTGGCACGGTGCCAGGGCAAGGCACTGCTGCAGCGCCTGCCTGCCGCAGCCTCTCGTTATCGGCTCGCAACTGGGCAATTATTTCCCCCACCCTTTGTAATTCCCTCCATAGCTTGGATAACAGAGACACCAAAATCAGGAAAAAGGACTTGATGAACACACTGACCTGCTACAGGTCCACAAGAAACCAACTGCTGTTTTGACTCCAAACGTGAATACTACTCAAGATCGACTATACTGGGCCACACTATAGAATAAAAATGGAACACACGCTCTCTTGCCAACAAAATATGATCCTGCCGACAACGCCAGTTTGTGGCAGCACGAGGCAATGAGGAGAAAGCAATGAGAGGGGGAGATAGATTTAACACGATCCTGCCTGACAACGCCATAGTTTGTGGCAGCACGAGCAATGAGGAGAAAGCAAGCTAAGAGGGGACAGATTTACACGGTTGTCCGATAACGCCACCTCGGGAATCACACCGAGAGCTTAGATTGCACCTTAGCTATATGCCAGGTTCGTTATTATGTGGCATAGAGACGTGGTTCTGTTTTTAAAAATACACACTTTATTTAATAAGACTAATTTAATAAAAACAACCCATTCATCCCCAGGAAAGGAAAACACTCAGGGAGCTGAGGCCTACTGGTGGCGAGAAGGGGAAGTCAACACTGAGTGAGAGAAGTCCTCCAGGAAGGGGTACCCAGACCACCTGTGTCACTCAAACACACGGACAGGAGTGACAAATCAGGTGCACCGACACACACACACGCAGAAGAGACCCACCACCAGGGACACCAGGAGCACCACCTTCGCTCGGCACCTGGGAAAGCCGAAAGAATAAAACCCATCAGTGAATTCACGCATCAAAAACAAAAAAAAACAACCATCAACCATACAGTCACAGTATCTACAAAGAAACAAATAAGAACTACCAGTAAAACACTAGTTCAAATGAACAAAATTAATGTAGTTAGAAAAGTACATAAATACATATGCATAGCCAACATAACTCCAAAACAACGCATCAAAAGAAAAACAATAAACTGTACCCAAAAACAAACAAACAAACCAATAACCCACTTAAACAGTAAGTCAATTAAGTAAAGCACTGAATAACTGGGAAATCGCCATATCATGAAAAAAAACAATGATCGCGATCTAACCCCACAATCCATTCCAAACCTGGTCAGAATAGTGATACAATCTTAAAGGAAGGCCCGACCACTAGAGTATTTGAGTCCGCGAACACCGACGCCACGCTAGTTCACACGCCAGGCCGTGTATCATGCCTAGGGCCAAGCATAGCCTGATGGATCCGCTACAACGCAGGATCCAAAGAAACAGAATATAGCCCCAACGGTTGTAAAGCAGAGGGGCCGACAGCACCGCCGGAATGACAGGCTAGACCGGACCGGCGCATGGAGTCAACAGCAGGGCCTCGACGCCGAGTAGGGAGTCTGACGCCCGGAGAAGAGCTTTACGCCTTGAGACACATGAGGCATTCGCACAAGGGGGCAATACGCTGCCTGCCTGTGTGAGCACGAGCGAGGCGACCAGGAAATGGGCGTGACACGGACCACAAGCAAGAGCGTCAAGTACACCCTACCCTTATACACCGCCTAATTATGACTGGGCTGACAGGCCACACACCCGACTTAGCAGGCTCAGAGTCAAAGGGTAGAGTTGGGGGAGATGAGAGCCTCACTGCCATGATGTTAGCTCAGTTTGTTGGCTGCTGGAGAGCTCAGTTTGTTAGGCCATGTTCGCCAAATGTTAGCTCAGTTTGTTGGCTGCTGTTAGCTCAGTTTGTTAGCTGATGTTTGCTCAGTTTGTTAGCTGATGTTAGCTAATATTAGCTCAGTTTGTTGGCTGCTGAGAGCTCAGTTTGTTAGCTGATGTTCGCTAATGTTAGCTCAGTTTGTTAACTGGGCTGCCCGGACTGTGAGCTCAGAGAAGTGGGGGAGTGTTACCCCTAAAATACACAGCATGCGGAACGAACCGATCCTGAGCCGTTCCGCATGCTGTGTATTTTAGGGTTAGTGTTTGTATTTCAGGTGTTCTGGACCCCCGGGAAGAAGAGGTTTACAGGCCCAGTGTCATGCCAGAACTGGAGCTGGGCCTGTAAATAATTTTAGTTTTGATCATGGTAATGAAGTCAGATTTTCCTGATAAGAAATGATGCAGTCATATGAAGAATAGTGTGAGAAAGTTGCACCAATGGCTGCCTGGAAGACCATCTGATTGCTCTCTCCTCGGCTCTCCCTTCATGCCCCCCCGACAGTTGCCCAGGCGCCCCCATCATTTACCGCCCATAGCAGCAGTCTCACTGGTGGCTTCATCTCCAGCTGTGGTCAAACATCAGCTCCTGATTACAGGAAGACAACAACAGAGGGAGCAGTAAGACAGTGTACAGAACAGCCATCCCAATAATGTGAAGACAGCACACAAACATGAACATTTAAATTCATCCTGAGCAGAAACTCATTCTACTTTATTTTTATTGTTCAATAAATCTGAAGGATCAGCTGCAGCTTTACGACTTCCCAGACTCAAAATACTGCAAACTAAACAGAAGCAGCAGGTCAGGATCTAAACCAGAGCTGCTCTGTAAATGTTCTACCACTGCCGAGGAAGCATTCACGTCATTTACCTGAGTCAAAGTGTACAAATACTCCATCATGAGTCAGCATCTTGACACAATGAACAGCTGGTTGTGTGTTGTCGAGCAACAGCAATGCAACGATGTTGTATTTTTATTCTATACTTAAAGAAACATCGCGATGTTCTCTTCCTCCATCAACATCCTCTTCGCTCTCCTCTGTCAGTGTCCACAGAGGCTGCTGAGCCTGGATACATTGCCCGCTCGCCCAGCTCTGTTTCTGGCACGACACCGGCTACGCTCCCGTCAGCATTCTTGTAAACCTCGTCTTCTTCTCCCCGGTGCTCTGAGCTCATGGTGCGGGCAGCCTGCCGGAGGAAATCAGATGGGAATACTAACCCCAAGTCCCACAAACTGCAGTTCCTCAAACGTCCACTTGAGGCTGGCTGCAGAAGTGAGTCAGTCTCCATAAGTCCCCATGTTCAAATGTCCAACTTCACAGCAGAAATAAACATGTTTACAGCCTGGTACAAAAAACAGTTTTGGTCTCTATAGCTAATTTCCCCGTTCATGACAACTGTACTGAGGGTGAATTTATATACAACTCACCTGTTCACATTATATTAAGGCTTAAAGTTATGCAGGATTAAGAGCGTGGATCCTTTGATTGACAGGTGGGTGTCGTCATGTCCAGGTTTTAGACCTGGATCAGGGATTGTGGTTGCAGTTGAATTCATTTACTGTATCGCTGTGACGATGATTAATTAATCTGAGATCTCAGCGTGGACGACGAGCGAGGAATAAAATGAGTCAGACATGAAGGGGGCAAGTGAAGGAAGGAAGGGAGGAAGGAAGGGAGTAGGAGAAGAAAGAAAGGAGGGAGGGAGGCCGGTGACAAGCCAACAGGTTGACCAGTCCAGCCAGCACAGTGTTAGTGTTGGCATCACATGTTGGTACGCTGTCTCACACACACACACACACACACACACACACTGAAATCCAGCAGAGGTGACCTCACTCTGTAAAGTTTGTGCTAACATATAATCACCCGCTGAACGTCCAGAGCCGGCTTTATAGACTCCCAGAGCTCACACACACACACACACACACAAACACTGTGAAACACATATGTAGTGAACGTGTACACACTCACACCTCAGGCGTGCTCTCACTAACAGCCCACTTAAAGACTGAAACCACAGAACAAGCCAAACCACAGCTTTAACCTCAGACACCACAGAAGAAGAATGAAACCCTGAAATGTTTCTGCAGTCATGATCCAACAACACGGACACGTTACAACACGTTAGGACACTTTACAACACGTTAGGACACGTTACAACATGTTAGGACACGTTACAACACGTTACAATACGTTAGGACACGTTACAACATGTTAGGACACGTTACAACACGTTACAACACGTTAGGACACGTTACAACATGTTAGGACATGTTACAACACGTTACAACATGTTACAACACGTTACAACTTGTTAGGACACGTTACAACACGTTAGGACATGTTACAACATGTTACAACACGTTACAACATGTTAGGACACGTTACAACACGTTAGGACACGTTACAACATGTTACAACATGTTAAGACATGTTAGGACACGTTACAACACGTTACAACATGTTAGGACATGTTACAACATGTTACAATACGTTAGGACACGTTACAACATGTTGGGACACGTTACAACACGTTACAACACGTTAGGACACGTTACAACACGTTACAACATGTTAGGACACGTTACAACATGTTACAACACGTTACAACTTGTTAGGACACGTTACAACACGTTAGGACATGTTACAACATGTTACAACACGTTACAACATGTTAGGACACGTTACAACACGTTAGGACATGTTAAGACATGTTAGGACACGTTACAACACGTTACAACATGTTAGGACATGTTACAACACGTTACAACATGTTAGGACACGTTACAACATGTTACAACATGTTAGGACACGTTACAACACGTTAGGACATGTTACAACATGTTACAACACGTTACAACATGTTAGGACACGTTACAACACGTTAGGACATGTTACAACACGTTAGGACACGTTACAACATGTTACAACATGTTAGGACACGTTACAACACGTTACAACACGTTAGGACATGTTACAACACGTTAGGACATGTTACAACATGTTACAACACATTACAACATGTTAAAACATGTTAGGACATGTTACAACACGTTACAACATGTTAGGACACGTTACAACACGTTAGGACATGTTACAACATGTTACAACACATTACAACATGTTAGGACACGTTACAACACGTTAGGACACGTAACAACACGTTAGGACACGTTACAACATGTTAGGACATGTTACAAATTTGAATTCTTCTTTGAATTATTCTTCTATTATTATTACTGTAATTTAAAAAATCAAATTTCTTTTGCAAAAGATTACAGACTTTCCTGTAAAATTATAATGCTGAATGTCTCTTTTTTCAAAAAACTTGTTGTTTTGATGTTTCTCATTTTTATTATTTAAAAGAAGTTAAGTTCCTTTTGCTATTTTTTTCTTATTTTCTCATCAATTTACAATTTTTTGTGACTATGTTTTAAATATGAGAAATACTTTTCTCTGATTATTTAACTTAAATATTTTTCTTATTAGATTGTGACTTTACTCTCAAAATGTTTGAACTTTTTCTTCATGATTATTATTTTAAAAAAGATCACAGACTTTTCTTGTAAAATTATAATGTATTTTTTTCTCTGTGTTTTTCCTCAAAATTGAAACTTTTCGTGACTTTATTTTAATAACTTGACGTCTCTCGTGAACTTCTGTCTTTGTTGTAATTTTTGGTCGTCCTTCAGTGAAAACATGAAACAAACGTTTATTTTATGATATCGTGTTCAGACACTTATCGTCATGTTTCTGTTTGAACAGTTCAGATCATTCAAAGACGAGTTCGTGTTCGTGTTGTCGCGGTCACGTGACGTCAGATATTTTGCTGTGTTTGGCTGAGAACGGCGACGGGAGCCGTTTCCTCACTTCCTTCCTGCTCGGCTCCGATTGGCTCAGACACATTCGTCTTATTGAGCCGTCACACTCGCTGAGTCCGTCTTTATCTTTCGCCTGTCGGAGTTTGACAAATCATCTTCGCTCTGAGACAAACGTGCCTGGCCTTTCTATTGTTAACACTGCTGTGAACACAGACACACACACACTCACACACACACACATGGAGACAATGGTGTTGTTTTAGTTTTTATTGTGTAGCTGGAGCAGTGTGAGCAGAGTGTGTGCATGTAGGGGGTCATGGCTGCGCTCAGTGGCTCGTTGTTTGGTTGCTGTTTAATTGCTGCAGCCTGGTTTTCATTGACAGTCCCATCAGACTCTTTACACTCTGCAGCTCTGCAGGTTTGTGCTGGTCCACATGAAGGTCCAGCTGCTCACAGTTCACAGAGGATTAACACTCGCAGGAGCACCGGCTTCCAGCTGAAGCCGTGCAGCCTCCGCGAGGCTCTCCGTGACGTCACGCCACTCAGGACAAAGACTGTTGGAGTGTTCATGGAGCAGAGAGTGTCCAACAGCAAGAAGCTTCCTCCGTCAGCGTCCTCTTCGCTCTCTTCTCCTCTGCCATTATATAGAGGCTGCTGAGCCTGCTCGCTAACATATAGTGCGTCTTACTGTCTTGGCTGGCGTTGTGAGGTGGTTGAATAGATGCAGCGCTGTTGGTTAGCCTTAGCTTGATGCTTGCTAACATTAGCATTATCAATGGACAATGAGTGGATGTGTTATTTATAGTTTTCCAAGTGAGTTCAGCAGCTAACATGATCCATGATGCTAACTTATGTATCACCCCACTGCTCCGGACAACAAACTGAGCTAACAGCAGCTAACAAACTGAGCTAATATGAACTAACAGCAGCTACAGTTTACTTCACTGTCCATCAGGGAACTCTGTAACTCACAGAGAGTTGAGGCGGCCTCTGCAGCTCGTGATGAATGCTCATTGGCCCGGTCGGGTCCTCGTTATGACAAATTAGCGAGTGAGTGAGCTTTGGCTAGCCTCGTTTAGGCCTGTAGTGGAAAATATTAACACGGATTGGTCATCGCGTGTGAATAATCTACGTCCAGCAAAACATGAGCCGAGTGTAAAACTCCTCAGCGGTGTGTATAAGTGTGTGTGTGTGTACACACTCATCATACATTGTCAGTCATCTGCACGCTTCATATTTTCCACTGGTTGCAGTTGTGGAGCAAATAACCTGTTAAAACACACAAGTATGACCCCCATACACACACACCTCCACCTCCACCCTTCCAAAACACACACACACACACACACAGAGTTGATTTACAGGTGGTGTTAAGTATGACTAATGGCGTCGTTTGTTTTGCTGTCATGTTATTTCCCTGCAGTGCTGTGGAAATAGCTGGCACGTCACCTATTAGAGCTGATAATGACTTCATCGCTCACTGCTCTCTGTGCATGTGTGAGGACGCGAGGACGTGAGGGGGAGTACGAGGAAGACGAAGCAGAGAGAGGGATCGCTCGCTCGCTCGTGATGAAATGTGCGATGACGGGTGATAATGCTGTTGTGCAAATTGATACTTGAAGTTGCGATGCTGCTCTTTCCACAGGAAATTCAGCGGTCGGTTACTCGGCCGTCTCTTTCTCTGGAACATGTCAACACGATGGGCCCAGATCAGGGGTATGAATGTGGACGGTGCAGGAACAGAACCTCCAACAATGCGATGGGTGGAGAACGGAACGAGAACTTGAGTTCAAAGAAGTGTTGAATTAAAACTGGTGCAACTTGCTAAATATGTCCATGAAAAGACAAAAACATGTCTGACATGGTTCATTTCAAGACACACACAAGACATAAAATCATAAGAACATCGTTAAAAAAAATGTACAAGTTGATAAAAGTTGCATGTTAAATGTTACAGCGATCTGAGCCAAATTCATGATGAACAATTATAATAAGAATATTGTTTATTCTATGTAAAGTATAAAAACACTATTCAATAATATTTTCTTTGGTGTTTTAATCAATATGAAACAATGATCGTTGGTTAATATGCACGCTGATGTTTCATCACGCGACGTGATCAGAGCTTCTTTTAGTCCACATCCTGTTCATCCTGAAGACAGAAGTGTGTGTTAAATAGATCTGACATGTAAGTAATACTGCAAATTATCAGCAGCAATTTATAATGAAAATATTGTGAATTCATTGTACATTATCTTGTTTATTGCAAAAGAAATCAATATTTTGTGTGAAATTATTGATTTGATTTGACTTTCTGTTATACAGAAAAACAATAGAAAGCTGTAACTGACCAATCAGAGTCAAGTAATCTTAAGAACATCATAAATAACAATTACAAGTACAAATCCACGAAAGTTTCAGATTCGTCCCATGTGATCAGAGCTTCTTTTAGTCCACATCCTGGTTAGGCTGGACCTGCATGCTGAATGTTAAATGGGTCTACAATGATCTGAGCTGAATTCACTGTGTCATGTAGGAAATATCTAAATCTGTCATAAAAACAATGATCTTATGTGATAGAAACTATAAATACGATTCATGGGATATTTTCTTTGCTGTGTTTTAGTCATACACAGTTCACCCTGTACACCTGTAGTGTCAGAAAACTCTGTGAACATCCGTCCTCCTCCTCCTCCTCCTCCTCCTCCTCTTCCTCTTCCTCTTTCCTCGTGGTGAAGGTAAACTTTAACTCCGGTGAAGGAAAACATGGAGAGCAGCGCTGCCCTGTAGCTGTCATGATGTCATTGAGTCCCTCTCCTCAGCTTAAGTTATCTGGAGCCGCTTTATGACTCGACTGAGTGTGTGTGTGTGTGTGTGTGTGTGTTGCATAGACATTATGTGTGTGTGTTTTACGACAGGCCGGGTGCTCTGTGTGCTTACCTAGCCTAATAAATCCTGACAAGCTCTCTACAATAACTGGATGAGGTTTCTCTTCACACTCCTTCTCTCGGCGGCCGGCCTAACCTCTGTGCTCCGCTACATATTATACCTGCCACCTACTGTTTCCTCAACTTCAGGACAGGGAACACACACACACACACACACACACACTCACACACACTTTATGTCCTCATGTCGACATGCAGCAGCGTTCATACTTACACTGCTCACGCCCACAAACAGCCATTTACACACTGACACATAAAAATGAAGCTGAATGTGTAATATTTATGGACCGGACGGGATTTGAACCAACGCTCGACTGTTCGCAGCCAAAGTCGACTATAATCACCAGACGAGGACGAGGACTACTGTGTGAGTCAGTCTCCATAAGTCCCCATGTTAAAATGTCCAACAGCAGAAATAAACATGTTTACAGCCTGGTACAAAAAACTGTTTAGGTCACAGAGACTATGTCCAGGTTTTAGACAGTCTGTGGGATGTCACAGAGACTACGTCTGGGTTTTAGACATGGACGACTGATGCGACGTCACGGAGGTGTGGAGCGGCCTGTCTCACTCTCTCACTCTGTCTCACTCTGTGATTTACGACAGGCTGCATGATGGAGAGGTGGAAGTGAGACAGGCGGACAGAGCTCGTATCGTTTTATTGAAGCTGGATACAAACGTCCACAGTTTGTCCTCACGTAACGAGCCTCCGTGACCCCGCGGAGCTGTCAGCGCTCAGCTCATATTAACAGGCTCACCTCTGCCCGGCTTCCCAAAGGCTTCTTCCATTAACGCGCTGCCTCTGTGCGCAGGGTCAGCGAGGCTAAGTGAATATTGGAGCTGTGCATTTGGGAAATTACTCTGCAGGTTAGTCAGTTTGGCTTATTGTGGCATATAAAGGAGATTTTATGAGCGCCGGTCGGCTCCAAGCAAAGTGTTGACATTACAGGCGGGCTGACGAGGCGACACGAGAGGCGTCACTCTGACCAGTTTTTCAAATCTCAGGATCAGTTTGTGGATTTTAATTTGACAGACAGCTCAGAGCGACAACACCACAACCAGCTGAGACAAATATACAAGTTATATTTATATATTATAACACAAAAAACACACAAACGACTGAGAGAGTCACACACACCAACTATTTGGTGTGTGTAAGCTGCTGTTAGCTAATGTTAGCTCAATTTGTTAGCTGCTGTTAGCTAATGTTAGCTCAGTTTGTTAGCTGTTGTTAGCGGCTGTTACAAATGTTAGCTCAGTTTGTTCTTTGTTAGCTGCTGTTAGCTGCTGTTAGCTCAGTTTGTTAGCTGCTGTTAGCTCAGTATGTTAGCTGCTGTTAGCTCAGTATGTTAGCTGCTGTTAGCTAATGTTAGCTCAGGTTGTTAGCTGCTGTTAGCTCAGTATGTTAGCTGCTGTTAGCTCAGTATGTTAGCTGCTGTTTTGAGTTGTCCAAACATTATAAAATACGGTGACGACACGTCTGTGACATCTGATAAAAATAAATTCCTAAAATAGTTTCAGGATGAATCATCGAGCACGGAGTGAACTTCAGGACGGACGGCTACACCACGTCTGCACGGCGAACTCGACATGAAGTCTTTTATTGGTGCAGCTTCATCCTCTGAGCGCCTGCAGACGTCCGTATGGATGGACAGTGTGTTTACAGACAGAAGTGGTCGGTCTTGAACTGATTACCTCGTGAGTTCGATCTCTCTCGTCCGCCTCACCTTTGTTTCTCCTCAGACTGTTTCTGGGAAGAGCGAAGCGGCGCTGAGTCAGCAACACGAAATCAATAACAACAGTCCAACAGCAGCCGGGTGGTCCACCACACCTTGTCATCACGCAGGGAAACACTGCTGCTCGTCACACACACACACACACACACACACACACACACACACACTCCAGTTTACTGCTCATTGTCCAGGTTTTAAGTGTGTTTGACAGCAGGGCCGGATTACACCGCGATTGTCTTTCTTGGCATCTCTGTCCCGTAATAATATTATGACACGTTTATCAAAACACTGGAACACACACACACACACACACACAGACACACACATCATAAATGCACAGAGGTTGTCCACGCTGAACATTTTATTCATTCCCGACGCGCGACTCACACCGTAACCACACATATAACATCTACGGAGACACAGCTCGGTTGCAGATGAACACTAATTAGCAACTATCCACAAACTGCTGAGCGTGATGAGTCGGAGTGACGGAGCTCTGATACGTGGTCAACAGTAGAAAGCTGTGTTACAACGCGAGGCTCCAATAATGTGACACAATGTGACGTGAGATGAAGCTCTGAAATATGAATCACATGTTGTGGACGTGAATAATGTGAAAATTACATTCCTCCGCACGAGGGTTTGATTTTTGGCCACGAGGAGATGATGAAGCCAAACACAATGAAGCAGGAACAAAAGCCTGAGAGGGAAAGTTTGGTTATTTAACGAGAGGTCGTGTCAGGATCTGAAAGACTGAAGAAGACCAGCAAGAAGACTGTCCTGCTGTGGACGGAGACAACTACCAAACACATTCAGTCTGAGCGGAGACAGACTGTCTAAAACCTGGATGTAGTCTCTGTGACATCCCTGCAGACTGTCTAAAACCTGGACGGAGTCTCAGTTACGTCCCAAAACTGTTTTTTGTACCAGGCTGTAAACATGTTTATTTCTGCTGTGAAGTTGGACATTTGAACATGGGGACTTATGGAGACTGACTCACTTCTGGAGCCAGCCTCAAGTGGATGTTTGAGGAACTGCAGTTTTTGGTTCACTTCACAGTCTCAGAGATTGCGTCTTGGTCCATCGTTGCCTTGATCGTCTAGTTTTCTGTGTCTAGTCTCGTGTCTTCTCTGAACTGACGCCGTGTCCTGTAGTAACACACTGACTCTGGATCAGTACTTCATGCAACCACACTTCAAATAACCTGAACTCTGCCGTCACAAAAAAACAAGTCATGACTCAACTTCAGATCAGAGTCACAGGAGAGACAAAGACATGTTTTGAAATCCTCGGTCCAAACATTAAGACATGTCAAAGTTGACCCGATGAGCCCGGTTGGTTTAGGATTCGTCATGGTTACAGTCCTCTGAAGTTTGAGCGGGCTCTGCTCGACAAAGCCAAATTACTCATTCCTGTTTCACATGCTGGTTGAAGCCAAACAACCATCAGAGACTGCAGAGACAAACCGACAGGAAGAGGTCATGACTGAATGGAAAGTCCAGTGATCACGTGTTCGCTCCCAGTTTAAACTTCATCATTGTCTTCATCACGCGAAACTGAATCCACCACGTAATGAAAGTCTGAAGAAGTCCCAGCGTTTCAGTTCAACGTCCAAACACCAGATCCAACCAACAATTTATTACTTCAGTAATCTCCAATAATCAACCAACCAACCAACCAACTGAAGCAACCAACCAAGCAACCAAAGCAGCCAACCAACTGAAGCAACCAACCAACCAACTGGAGCAACCAACCAACTGAAGCAACCAACCAAGCAACCAAAGCAGCCAACCAACTGAAGCAACCAACCAACCAACCAACCAACCAACTGAAGCAACCAACCAACCAAGTGAAGCAAGCAACCAACCAATTCAAGCAACTGAAGCAACTAACCAACCAACTCAAGGACCAACCAACCAACTGAAGCAACTGAAGCAACCAACCAGGTGAAGCAAGCAACTGAAGCAACCAACCAACTCCAACTCTCAAGTCTCTGTCCCAGCCACACTTCCTCATGCAGCTGTATATATTAGTCACGTGACTAGTTGGATTAAACTATTTTGCAGGTTTCTGATATACAAATGAACAATAAACATTTACATAAATCAAAAATTAAAACAAACACTGATTTACTTCACTGTAAAATCTCCACTGAAGACAGAATTTCAGCGGCTTGTATCTCGATCTCGTTCGTTCGTCACAACGAGGTGAGCATTGGAACTGATGGACTGGAAGATGGATTCAAAGGAGTCTGGTCTGGTGGTTTTGAAGGAATCTTAGAGGTCTTGTTAAAACTGTTTGATGTTTTTAGGTGGTTAAAATACATTTCTGTGTTTCCCGTCCACGGCAGGTCATTGTTCAGCTTCCTGTCTGTGCTCCTGACTGACCTGCCACGCCTACAGTCTTAAAAATGGTTTATGAAGCAGATTTTTGGAATTCATTTTCACTCAGACGCTTCTTGAAACCCATCTTTGATATCGTATCTTCATTTTCAGTGCGTGAAGCCACGTTTCCGGAGGCTTTAAAGAACAGAAATATCTGTTTCTAACAGTGGAAAAACAGGATGTACGTGCTGGAAGTTCCAATCCAGACTATCCTCGACTTTCTCTGAGAGAAACAGAGGAGCATTTCTGTGGCAACCGACTCATTTCATCTTACTCTTCAAACCAAAGAATGCTGCTGCCTCCGAGCCTCTGTTTTGAATTGTTCCGCTTGTGTTTTCATTGGAAACAAATGGCAGTGTTTTGTTTGGGTAGAAGTCAAGGGGTCATATTCAGTAGGAATCAACAACAGAGAATGTTCTGAAACCACAGACAGGCGATCCAGCATTACTGAGAGAGTGAGCAGCAATTGGCGTTTTGAAGGCGAGCGTGTGTGACTGTGGATAATCAACATGTATGTTAAGTCTTCAGCAACATCTGCTCCGTCCGCGCTTAACTCGAGTTGCTCCGAAACAAATTCAATCAATCTGTTGATGTGACACGAGATCTCTAAATACTCAAACTGAAAGTTCGACTGTTGCAAAGTGAAAAGAAACAATTGTTATTTCTGAGATTTGTCGACAACTTTGCTAACAGCCAAACATCAACCAGGTCACCAGCAGCAGACACAGCAGCAGCTAATATTACTGACTAGTCCAACAGCAGTCAGCCCAGCTACCAAGCTACACGAGCTAACGTTAGCCAGTCCAAAGTCAAAGCTAACGTTACTGCAAAGCAAATATATTGTCGTATTGTGGTTTTAGTTGACTAACGTTAGCTGGCTAGCTAAAGTAACATATCAAAATCCTGCTAAGGCCCCTCATTTGCTTGCTAACGTTATCGCTAGCAAAACACAACAGCCATGATACTAATATATGTTAAGTTCCTGTCAAGTTCGTCAAGTGCCCGCACCCCAGGCCTGAGACTACATCCAGGCTTTCTCTTCTTAGCTTCCTCCGTCAGCGTCCTCTTCACTCTCTTCTCCTCTGCCATTATGTCCATAGAAGCTGCTGACTGCTGGGCCTGTAAACCTCTTCTTCTTCTTCTTCTTCTCCTTCTTCCCGGTGATCCAAACCTCCTGTGGTACAAACACTATCACTCCTCCAGTGCTCTGAGGTCACAGTCCGGGCTCTGTTAGCCTGGCTAACAAACTGAGCTAACAGCAGCTAACAGCAGCTACAGTTGTCAGAAGAAGACTTGAATCTAGAGACTGAGACCATAAACGCAGGAAACTCTTTACTGACACCATAAATTAATTGAGAAGTCGGCTCATTTCTCCATAGGGCTCTATACGATCATCAGTGGAGTCTCCCCCTGCTGGACATGAGAAAGAATGCATCTTAACTCTCCTCCTGTCTCACTTCCTGTATCTCCCCCTCCACCCGCGCCCCCGTCCTCCGCTCGAAGCCTCCGGGTGAAAGAGCTTCTTTCTTCGTGCGTCTCTCGTGCAGCTGCCACCTCCGGTAAACACCTCGGGGCTCTCGTGGCTCGTCCAAACAAAGACGGCGGTTATGTGTTGGTTTGGCTTTTATGCAACCTGGCAGCAGGTTAGAGAGTCTGCGGCGTAATCAAAACATCACAGGTTCAATCCTCGCAGAGTGTTTACACGCTCACTGACTGTACCACTGTGCACCGCAACCTCTGTGTGCAGAGTCTGAATCATTACCACCTTTATTTCACACGTTATTACTGAAAATAAACAGACAGGTGAGCTCCGCCAGGTGACCTCCACCAGGTGAGCTCCACCAGGTGAGCTCCACCAGGTAACCTCCGCCAGGTGACCTCCGCCAGGTGAGCTCCAACAGGTGACCTCCACCAGGTGACCTCCAACAGATGACCTCCACCAGGTGACCTCCACCAGATGACCTCCACCAGGTGACCTCCACCAGGTGACCTCCAACAGGTGACCTCCACCAGGTGACCTCCAACAGATGACCTTCACCAGGTGACCTCCACCAGGTGACCTCCAACAGATGACACTGCTCAGTTATTTTACTTTCCTACTGCAGAAGTCATTTTTAGTTCTGCTTCACTTCAGACTAATTTTGTGTTTGTCGTGATTTTTCTCTTTGTAGACGTTTGTGTCTCTTTGTTGTCATTTTCTGTCCGTTGTTGTTGCTTTGTCTCTCATTTCTGTAGTTTTGCAGCTTCCAGTGAGTCTTTGCAGGTGAAGCTGAACTCTCGGGTGTTTCTGTTGTTGACAAACTGCAGCTGAACTTCAGTATTGATGAAGAGAAGCTGTCTGTGTGTGTGTGTGTGTGTGTGTGTGTGTGTGTGTGTAGCTCTGAGTTCATGGTCCGTTCTTGTGTTATTCAGTTGAATCTTCAGACTCTGCTGATCGTTTTCATGGACGTGCGTTTGTCATTTCTGAGTTTGCTTGTCTACGAGTTACTCTGGTGGTCTTGGCTCCTCTGTTGCCATGGCGAGGGCAAAGAGTGGGTGGCGATGATTGATGACGAGGAAGTAGACCTGACTGTATTCACGAGCAGGTGCAAGGCATCATGGAAGTCCCCCTGGGAACGGTGCAGCGAACCCAAACCTGAACATCTGTCTGCAAGAATGGTGTGTGTGCATGTGTATGTGTGTTTGTGTGTGTGTGCGTGTTTGGCAGTGTGGCCTGTGATGATGGTGTGTGTTTGGCAGGGTGGCTTAGCAACAATCAGGTAAAAATGCCCCATTATGAGCATTCTTTACTCGTTAGATCTTAGAAGTTGTTTATCCAGTCACAGACGTGGTTGCACTGTGGTCCAGCATGGATAAATTTAGCATAAGACTCAACAACCATTTTAGAGCCATTGTTATTGGAAAGTCTGTGGTGTGATTCCAAATTGATACATCGACTGTGGAAAACAAATTGCTGGCATTAAAGCAAAGCACATTGTGGCTTACACTTAATGCAGATAGTTATCCTGAAACTTTTAATTCGGAGGATAAAATTGCCTTTTCGTGCTTAATTGCTCGCTGGGTCATGTGGGCTGGAACCTATCAGAGCGAGGATCAGACATAAGATGAACCGACCGGTTGCAGGTCCATCAGAGGAGAAGACGGCCCACCTGAAACTCGCATAAACAAACTCAAACCGGTGCTAACCATTGACCCGTGCTGTGGGAAAATAAGATCCTGGACGGAGCTCAAACCCTCGGCTGTGCCTTCGCTCAGCTCGTGGCCAGCAACCAAAAGTCAGCGTTGCCCTGCAGCAGCAACAGCAACAGCAACAGCACAATGCTGCAATATAGTAGGAAATGACACAAGGTCGCCAAAAACTGGAGTTCATCAACTGATGTCACTCTGAGAACATTTTAGAAAGACTGGTGGACGCCTCGTATCGAGACCTGACGGGGACAAACAAGAGAAACACACCTGCAGCAAATACTAAGCAATCAGCCGAGAAGTCTGAGGTCTGTTGTTTCTACATATTTATATATGTAAAACTAGCGAGTCAACAACTTTGCTAACAGCCAAACATCAACCAGGTCACCAGCAGCAGACACAGCAGCAGCTAATATTACTGACTAGTCCAACAGCAGTCAGCCCAGCTCGGCGTCTGTCTTTCAGCCTTTTATTTCACCAAGCTCTCACCAACCACTAAAAGTCAGTCCCAGATTTACTCTTGTCCGGCGGCTTCTTGCTCGCTCACTCTCTCCTTTTCTCTTCTTAGCTTCCTCCATCAGCGTCCTCTTCACTCTCTTCTCCTCTGCCATTATGTCCATAGAGGCTGCTGAGCCTGGTTATATTGCCCACTTGCCCAGCTCTGGTTCTGGCACGACATCTGCTCTGCTCCCCGTCAGCATTTCCCCTGTAAATCTCTTCTTATGAGCTAACATGACCTAACAGCAGCTAACAAACTGAGCTAACATGAGCTAACAGCAGCTACAGCTGTCAGCAGTTTACTTCACTGTCCATCATAAACTCTGTAAATCACAGAGAGTTGAGGCGGAGCAGCCGGAGGACATCAGAGGGAAAACCAGAAAACATTTTCTCCATAAAATATGATCCAGTTTCACCAAAATCAGTGAAATAGTTGGCGGTGTGTGACTTGAAGCGTCGTTTTGTGGCTGAATGTTGCTCTGACTGTCTCTGAGGTGTTTGATAAATAGCGGTCCTGACTCTCCGGCCACATGTCTGATCATAATTTCCTTCAGCCTCCATCTTTTGTCACACAAACAAATATGTGCTGATCCATCTGCAGTCTGTTAGCTGGAAACAAACAAGCTGTCAAAGTCACAAAGTCTGTCCACACTGACAAATAACAACCGCCAATCAAACTCCCCCCTCGCCATAAATCATTCGATAAAAACCTCTTTCTCTCTCACAGAGGGCAGGGTGAGGCGAGGGGACTTCAGAGCGAACGGTCGAGGAAAACTCTGCTGAAGGAAATTGGCTTTGGAGGCCAGAGATATTTTCTTCTTTGGCGGCGGCCGTGTTTGTGCAGCACCTCGGAGAGAGAAACACTGTTTTCTTAATGACGAGCAAAATGTCAGCAAAATCAACACGAGGCCCGTCCACCCGTCCAAACTGTCCACCCCGTCCAAACTGTCCACTCTGTCCAGAGGTCATCGTATAAGAAGAGAGAGACCAGAGAGGACAGTGAAGAAGAAAAGAGGGACTGATAACTGTGAAAGAGGAAGGAGAGGATGGAGGGAAACACCTGAGAAATTAAGAGCAGATGAAAGACGACATGAATCCATCCAAAGAGCTGACGGAGCTGACGGAGCAGAGAAACCTGCAACAGCTAAACTACAGACTGTCTAAAACCTGGACGTAGTCTCCGTGACGTCCCCGCAGACTGTCTAAAACCTGGACGTAGTCTCTGTGACGTCCCCGCAGACTGTTGGATCAGAATCTCCCTCCTGATACAATCTGACAGCTTCCTGGGACTCGCCAAAATAAAATCATAGACATCAACGTGCTGATGAATATTTCTGCTTCTGGTTTTCGATGACAGCAACACAAAAATCTGGACGCAGATTCAGTTCTGGAGGTTCTGGATGGTTAATCTGGGCTGAGTCTTAATGGACAGTTTGATGATGAGGAGTCACAGTAACTCGACTGTAACGTGATATATTTGTGTTTCTGAACACTTCTGCGTGACTCTGCTTTAATATTTCATTCATGTGATTTTAATGGTTTAAACATTGATAATACGTCACCGGGGAGCTGTACTGAACCTGAGACCACTGTGGTACCAACACTAGAACTTCCTGTGTTTCAGCAACAGAACCACTTCCTGTGGGAGCGTTGGAGGTGGTGTCGGCTGTCGGTTGAACCCCGGCGCCGCTCATATTGGGACGTGAACAGAACACAGGTAATGTTTTGTTACTTTTTTATTGCACGTGGCCCTTACGCGTGAAACCCGAGCCCGCTGGGTAAATAGAGAGTTATGTTATATATTCAACATATAGCAGTCCGCGTACACAATGATGTCACTTCCTGCATTAAATGTGGCCCCCCGAGCTTCACAGTTCAAGTCAGTCAGCGAAATATTGATGAACGTCCTCGACAAGGGAAACAACCGACTCTGCGACGACGTCCACCGCAGAACAAACCAGCTCCGGTAACTCAGCTGAGTGAATGATGTTTAAACTGAATGAACTCTGGCTTAAAGAAACACCAGGAAACATGGTGGATTGTGGGAAAAGCTTTTAAAAACCATAGAAGAAGAAAAAAAAGCTTCCTGGTGGTTATGAATGACTTTGTGTGAGCGTAAATCCACGACGAGCCGCGAGCGAACCAAGATAAACTCGTCTGTTATTTACAGCCAGATTATTTGATTTATGAGCTCAAAGGGCTCGAAAAACACCAAGAGGAAAGGGGAGAAATTATACGAGTAAACACACACACACACTCACACACACACACACACACTCACACACACACACACACACTCACACACACTCAGCTCCTGTAATGATTTTTAGTAAAGAAAGTCACTCCCAAGGCTGCATTTACATTTTCTGACATTCACTGCTTTGCTTGTTGTAGTTGGCCTTCACACACTGGTGCACACACACACACACACACACACACACACACACACACACAGGAATAATATTAATAAGAGTGCATGTGCAGTTAAAACAAACTCATACACAGGTCTGATATCAGTCAGCAGGTCTCGCCGTCATCAGTCTCAGCTCAGTCTGATCTGGTCTGACATGTTTACTGACACACAGATTAATACAATAACCAAATGTCACACACACACACACACACACACACACGTCCTCCAGGGGTAATAAGTTCAGCTGCTGGACCTCAGCTCCTTTACCAGCTCAGGAGGTCGTCCATCAGATGGTCGGCGGTTCGATCCCCGGCTCCTCAGTCTGCATGTCCATGTGTTCTTGTGCAAAACGCTGAACCCCAAACAGCTCCTGAAGGCCTCGACATCGGTGTGTGACGGAGGTCAGCGTGAGGCTGTCCCTCAGGGAGAACCTCACATGGACCCTGAACGCATCACAAAGAAATTTCAACAGCGTCTCGACTTCCTGCAGAGTTCACCTGCTCGCTGCCTACAGGAAGTCTGCTGCTCCCCGTTGGTGGAACGTCCTGCAGATCAGGAGCTTCACACCTGCTGAAGACCTCCAGCTCCCCAACACTCTGTCAGTCTGTCACAGGACTGACTGCTGCTTTAACGTCGTCCTGTCTGCAGCATGTTTGATGTTTGATGAAGCTCCATATCACAAACTCTGCTCCTGTTTGTTGTCCTGAGTAATCGAGGAGCAAAATGTAATCTGTTACTCTTCACTCATCTGACACAAACAAACCAACTTGAACTACCTCACAGTGATGAAGGTGATCACAGCAGGTCCAACAGGATGCTCCTGATCTTCAGGCCCAGCAGACAGCAGCAAACGCAGACTGTCTAAAACCTGGACGTAGTCTCTGTGACATCCGTGCAGACTGTCTAAAACCTGGACGTAGTCTCTGTGACATCCCTGCAGACTGTCTAAAACCTGGACGTAGTCTCTGTGATGTCAAAGCGTCCACGCTCTTAATCCTGCATAACTTTAAGCCTTAATATAATGTGAACAGGTGAGTTGTATATAAATTCACCCTCAGTACAGTTGTCATGAACGGGGAAATTAGCTATAGAGACCAAAACTGTTTTTTGTACCAGGCTGTAAACATGTTTATTTCTGCTGTGAAGTTGGACATTTGAACATGGGGACTTATGGAGACTGACTGGTCTTTGTCTCTCACACAGTAGTTGAATAATAACGTGATTTCAGTGACTCTCTGCTGGATGTCGGTGGATCTCTTGGCGTTGTCACCAGAGGGCTTTAAGCTGCAGCTCTCTGTTTTCTTTGAGGGTTATAAAAATGTAGCTTTGAGTAAAGAAGATGCACACAATATGGTGGAAAATCAAGCTGGAAAACATTATTATGAAATTATATTATCAGGAAATGGTCACATTTCAGCTGACAGAGGCAAAAGAGCTGCGGTTCAGTTACACAAACCAGAGATGGAACCCTTTAATGAGGTTAAAGGTCGGCTAACGAAGAGTGTATGTGGGTGGATGTAACCAGAACGCTGTGTTTCATTTCTTAATCACTGCTTTATGTTTTGCAACAGAGACGGGATGGAAGTTAAAAAGTGCCATCCAGAGAAGTCTGTCTGTCTGAGGACAGTTTGTCTTCTACACATGGAAGAACTGTAGAGGTGGATCTTTAGACAGTCTGTGGGACGTCACAGAGACTACGTCCAGGTTTTAGACAGTCTGTGGGACGTCACAGAGACTACGTCCAGGTTTTAGACAGTCTGTGGGACGTCACTGAGACTACGTCCAGGTTTTAGACGGTCTGTGGGACGTCACAGAGACTACGTCCAGGTTTTAGACGGTCTGTGGGATGTCACTGAGACTACGTCCAGGTTTTAGACAGTCTGCGGGGACGACACAGAGACTACGTCCAGGTTTTAGACAGTCTGTGGGACGTCACAGAGACTACGTCCAGGTTTTAGACGGTCTGTGGGATGTCACAGAGACTACGTCCAGGTTTTAGACAGTCTGCGGGGACGACACAGAGACTACGTCCAGGTTTTAGACAGTCTGTGGGACGTCACAGAGACTACGTCCAGGTTTTAGACAGTCTGCGGGGAGGTCACTGAGACTATGTCCAGGTTTTAGACAGTCTGCGGGGACGTCACTGTGTCTTCATGTCTTTGTGTCTTTGTGTCTCCCTCTACAGGCTTGTCCTGGCTGTATTTAGACACGTCCGGATCGTGGACACGGCCTTTTGATCTGCCTGCACGCCTCACTGCTCGCTCAAACCAGGAAAAAGCCTGAAATAAACTGCGGTGACGTGCAGCACCGTAACACCGCGGCCCACAGTCCAGATGGTGTGAGGGGCCTGAATCTGCAGCAGGGGTGAAATTATAGGTGTGACGTCCACCTTTAAATAAGACGACGAGGAGGCTCCGTGACTCAGCAGGTTATGGTGCGTGTCGTGTACGTCAGCCGTCTGACACTCGCTGCGTGTCACTTTGTTCTGTCCGCACACTCGTCTATTTAAAGCACCGTCATGTCTGAGAGCTAAACATGAGCCACAGCCAGCAGGCCTAGCTTAGCTTAGCTTAGCTTATTTATACAGTAAAACCAACAGTATGAACATCGTCTCACTGGAATATGAGAGAAAGTTACAGTTTGGTTGTGTTTTTTTTTTTACAGTGTACAGAAAAAACGCTGCCTTATTTTTGGTAAAATCTTTATTTCATTCAGCATTTATTCGATATTTTTACGTCAGTTATCTGGTAAAAACTTGAAATATGGAAAAATAAAATGCTAATGCTAATCAACAACTAATCACCGTATTATTACTGTAAAATTATGGCAACCACAGCTGACAATTTTTGGTTTACACGTACTATTTTATTATTTCTGCTATTATTTTATTTATTAATATATATTTGTTTTTCTTAGTTTGTATTTTTATTTTAAAACGTTGGTTTTATTGAGTAAAGCTACCGAGAGTCTGCTAACACGCTAAAGCTGGACGCGGGCACGAAGACGCTGCGAGCAGCTCGAGCTGACAGGAGGTCAGACAGAAAGAAAATCGCGGAGAACGGACCAAAACAGCATCACGGTAATATCGTGGTGAACATCGTGTTGGCTCCTGGACCCCTCAGAGAAGTTATTGATGTAGAATACATGACCGGCTTCACGTGTCGACAAAACTTCTCTCTGGTTTAATCTTCCACAGTTTCTCGTCCGACCTGCCAGAATAAGAAGGCGTGGAGAGGCCTGCACCGGTCAGCCGTCAGCGCGGGACACGTTTGGCTTCAGGGCTTCAAACTGCTTTCACATGATTAGAGATTCAGTCTGAACTCACCGCGAGCCAGCTGCTCTGCATCACGGATGAAGGAAGACATGTCAGCAAACATGTTTAACATCATCAGAAGGCCTCCGCAACAGGAGGCAGGAAACCGGGGAGTTACCATGGTAACGGCTGTAAATACACACACGACAGATGGTGAAAAATAAAAAAATACAATAACACTCATCTAACGCTAAAATAACGCTTGTCTAATGCTAAGATAACGCTTGTTAATGGGAGCTACCTAATGGAAGCTAACAGGATCTAGCTAGCAAGAGCTACAGCTAACAGGCGCTAATGCAAGTTAACATGAGCTAACAGGAGCTAGTTAACAGAGCTAACGGGAGCTAACGTTAGCACAGGCCAGCTGCTTGGTAACGGTTCGTCTCATCCTGTGATCTAAACTAACTGCGCTAACAGTTGATGGATCATGTTGATGCCGTGTTAGTTTGATTATTGGTTGTGTATTGATTAGTGATTAGCTCACTGTATTCCTGTTGCACGCGCTCCTTCCCTCTCCTTCGTCAGTGTGAAACCAGCTTCTCATAACATTTGCAGGCCACCCTGTGGTGATATTTATTTTGCCGTTTATGTGGTTTCATAGCGTTTATTGTAGCGCGCCAGCTCCACATGCTTTAACAGTGTTTATGAAGAGGTTAAGAGTGGGAGAGAGGCGTGTGTGTGGGTGTGTGTAGTCTGTGTTGTGTATCTAATTGTGCGTTGTGCTGGCGAGGAAGGTCCAACGGCGAGGGTGTCCAAGTTGGCTGCCGTACAGCGCCGCATTCACAGGATGCCTGACAGAGAGAGACGAACAAGCATCCTGAAGTCTAACAAGTGATCTGAACAAACTGCACGTCAACAGCCAGGACACGACGGAGACGAGAGAGGACACAGTGTTTGTTAGAAGATTAAAGGTGGAAACTTAAAGTGAAACACGCATGTTTAGCTTGACCGCGTCACAAACTCAAATAAATGAGGGGTTTGAAACATTCGCTTAACTTTAGCTTAAAGCTACATTTTAACCTCATAATTTAACAGCTTTGCAGCTGAGGTTCCTGATGGACAGTGAACTGCTACCAACTGTAGCTGTTAGCTAATGTTAGCTCAGTTTGTTAAATGCTGTTAGGTAACGCTAGCTCAGTTTGTTAGCTAATGTTAGCTCTGTTTGTTAGCTGGTACAAGCTATACATCGCACATCCACTCATAGTGTTTACTATTGATGTGTACTAGTGATAACGTTAGCAGGCATCAAGCTTCGGACTTCGGACTGCGTTGTAGTGGACGTTGGTCGTTTGTTGACGTCAGCAGATTTTATTTCTGAGCTAACGTTAGCTCGTGTTGCACACTGTCCATTAGCAAAGGCTCAGCAGCCTCTGTGGATATAATGGCAGAGGAGCAGAGAGTGAAGAGGACGCTGACTAAAGTGAAGGTGTGAAAAGAGAGCGAGACAGTAAGTCTGTTAAAATGTGGGCGCATCGTATCCGGTGTAGACGACACTTGAGAGTGTGTTTCTGTGTGTGTGTGTGTATTTAAATGTGTGTGTGTGTGTGTGTGTGTTTCTGCAGGTGCTGGCCACATTGAGAAAGAGAAGACAAAGAGGGAAGGCGAAGTCGAGGCGACAGGTACTTGGCAGCTCACGAGCAAAGTAATGCTGCTTAAATAGCCCTCTCTCCCACACGCATGGACACACTTACACAAGCCAGACGATGAGACGCACACACACACACACACACACACATACACGCACACACACACAGAAACATAAAGTTGCAGATACATGCATGAAAACACACGAGACAAGCACAAATGTGAACTCATGCAAGAGATGGAAAGTTGTTGTTCACACACACGCACATTTAAATACACACACACCTTGTTGCAGATGGAGATCACATATTTATAACAAAGTCTGAAACATGTCCACTAATGTGTCTGGCGGTGACCGAGCGAGCGCTGTGTTACCTGCTGTAGCTCACGCACATGTACACACACACACACACACACACACCTAAAAGTTGTGAATATGCCCTCACATACCTGCACATGTGACGCTCACACTTTCAGATTCTCCAACACAAATACACACCCTTATTACACACATTACTTTCACACACACACACACAGCGCGGCGTGGTTCTTCAGGATGTAAATAGGAGGAAACAGACAAATTATCTGTCTCTCCTGGAATGCCTTGATGGAGACGAGCGGCGGCCAAATGCTGCGACTGGAGACTGTTAAAGAATTCGTACCACCCGTGTTTCCTCTCTGCCCTGTGTGTGTGTGTGTGTGTGTGATAAATAGAGCAGTCGACCGTAACACGCCACAGACGTGATTATCTGCAACATTTTCATATAAATAAACGTCTGTTTTGTTTCTGTGTTTCCGATTTGAATTTTACAACCTGACGACTTTGGAGAGTTTAACACTAAAGAAACTGTGTGTGTGTGTGTGTGTGTGTGTGTGAAGTATTTATTTATATATAACATGAAGCTATACGACTGAAAAGAGCTGCTACACGCACAAAGTTCATCCTTCCTCATCCTGCCTCATACTGAGGCTACAGCACGCTCTGTGTGACACTGTGAGTGGATGTGTTGTGTGTAGCTTACCAGATTAGCTCAGCAGCTAATGTGATCCGTGACGCTAATGTATGTATCACCGAGCTCCGGTTCTGGCACGACACTGGCTCCAGTCGCCGCCCTTGTGAACTGAAATGGGTTCATGTGTACGCTAACCGTGAAGCTGAAGCCAGCAGACGGTTAGCTTAGCTTAGCATAAAGACTGGAAACAATGGGAAACAGCGAGCCTCACTCTCTCTGAAGGTCCTTCCTTGTTCCTGAAGAAATTATCGAGGTATATGTCTGAATATTAAACGTTCAAACACCTGGATGACTGATCAGAGCCGTGATCGCCTTCTCCCGCCGCGTGTTTCCTGTTTGTGTGTCTTTGTTGTCTGTGTTGGTGGGCATGGCCTCCCTTACCTGCTCTGCACCTCATCACCTGCAGCTCGTCGTCCAATCAACCCCCCTCACTGAATATCAGACCGGTGCAGCCTCTCAGACGCTGCCAGGTCTTTTTCATGTTGACCGTGTATGGCTGACTCTGTTCACTCTGTTCTTCTTGTTCAGTCTTTGAGAGTTAAGAATATTTATATGTATAACAGCACTTACAGTTAGACGTCTCCTGACATTCAAACTTTGACCTTTGACTCAAAGCATGCTAACGTCTTTGCCAGGCGGTAACGTCGCTCTGCGCCCATGACGTGAACTAACCTCCTCATATTCATCTTTTTCTCTGAAAGTGAAAAACGAGTTAGCGCGGCAGCACCGAGCCAACAAGCACAGGTGGTCAAAATGTTTTACATCTTTTTTATTCAAGAGGGGCAAAAAAAGGAACTTCTGGCAGCTGGAGGTACGAACGAGGGGAGCTGTGGTGATGGATAAATGATATGTCTTCTTTTCAACACCTGGTAATGATAATGGTTCACAGAGTGAGGCGTCCCAGCTGATTGTGTGTGTGTGTATGCGTGTGTATGTGTTTTCAGTATCTATGGAGCTCTGTGTGTGGCCATGAAAAGTCGTCCCATCTCTGATAGTTTAATTTCAGTTTGGCTCATAAAACTTTAAAAGCAGTGCTGTGAAAAGAAACTGTTAGTGAAATAAAATTTAAAATTAATCGTTAATAAAAGTCTGTCGGCGTCTTTCAGCCTTTTATTTCACCAGCAGCAGACACAGCAGCAGCTAATATTACTGACTAGTCCAACAGCAGTCAGCCCAGCTCGGCGTCTGTCTTTCAGCCTTTTATTTCACCAAGCTCTCACCAACCACTAAAAGTCAGTCCCAGATTTACTCTTGTCCGGCGGCTTCTTGCTCGCTCACTCTCTCCTTTTCTCTTCTTAGCTTCCTCCGTCAGCGTCCTCTTCACTCTCTTCTCCTCTGCCATTATGTCCATAGAAGCTGCTGAGCCCGGTTACATTGCTCCAGTCCAAATCTCCTTTGCTAACAGACAGTGGGCAGTGGAGTCCGTTAACATCAACTAATGACTGACTACAACAGAGTCCAAACTTAAAGCTAACATTACAACATCCTGTTTTGGGTGGATAACGTCAGCTAATTCCCACTCACTACCAGCTCCAGTTCTGGCACAACACTGGCTCCTTTCCCCACAGCACAGTCCAGCTAACAAACTGAGTTAACATGAGCTTACACCAGCTAACAAACTGAGCTAACATGAGCTAACAGCCGCTAACAAACTGAGCTAACATGAGCTAACAGCAGCTACAGCTGTCAGCAGTTTACTTCACTGTCCATCATAAACTCTGTAAATCACAGAGAGTTGAGGCGGAGCAGCCGGAGGACATCAGAGGGAAAACCAGAAAACATTTTCTCCATAAAATATGATCCAGTTTCACCAAAATCAGTGAAATAGTTGGTGGTGTGTGTGTGTGTGTGTGTGTGTGTGTGTCACGTCGCGTGACCTTGATGGTGCCACCTTGTGGCCGCAGATGAACTTTATCACACACACTTCCATCATGATGTCCTTACACGTAACATCAGACCGGTCCAGGTGCGATCGATCGGCTCAAACTCGCGTTCATCTGCCTCAAACGTTGCTCAAGTTAATAATAATAAAAGAGATAAAAGAGCGGAGACAGAAATCTGAGGAGGCTGAATGAACGTCTCAAAGTAGAAACATGAGGCGACCAGCTCGAGATGCAGCTGCCGACACTGTCATGGAAACACGAGGTCTCTTCCTCACACTGTTGGTGCGCTTCTGCTCTTACACTCAACAAGTGAGCAGAAATGAATAGACCTACTGTATCTTAACACGAAACATGTACGCCTCAATCAAATGCTTTCCAGGCCGAGGTTTGCGCTGAAAAGAGAGAGCTATGTTTTCACAGCAGAACAGAAAATTGTGGCTTTTTTTGAGCGATTCCTGAAGGAGGAGGAGGTGGAGGAGGTGGAGGAGGAAGGCGAAGCAAGCAGCACTAACTCATGATAAAAAGTTGGAGGTTAAAACTGGACTGAAAACGTATGCAGCTGCTCTTCTGCCAAAGCTCGGAGATGTTGAACTCTGAAGAAAAATACCCCCCTCCTGAGCTGTACATTCAGACTGTAACCTGGAGTATGTGTGTGTGTGTGTGTGTGCGTGCTGTGAAATCAGACACACACACACACACACACAGTTCACAGATAATATGCAAATAAAACCCACGTACACGTACACACCCACATGCATGCTGGGAAAGACACACACAGCTGTGATCGTAGGTGTCATGGACGGCGTGCCAGAGAAAACCGCTCTGTTTTCTCTGCGAGCAGCTATTGGCGCGGCCACATGATAAAATTCCTCCCTAACATCTGTCAAGGAAAACCACGACCGCATTTACTAAAAAGTTAAACACCGGTCAGTGCCGCCAAAGCCAGATCTGATAGCAGTAAAAAGGCCGAGGAAAGAGGTTTGGAAGGAGATGTGGTGAAAAATCCAGCGAGGGCAGAAAGACGGAGCCAGAGGTCGCACAGCTAGACGACACGAATGATGAGATTAATGTAATAATCAGATCATTAAAGTGCTAATCACGTGTTCATCTGCTGAGTTCAGTCAGATTTAAAGGCAGAGAAACAAACTGAATGTTTGTGGACGAGCCTGAAGACATGTTATGGGCTCAAACATCGTTAGCGCCTCCATGCTTTTAATTGGGAGTGGCGGAGTCTTATTATTTATATCATGATTAAGACAAACAGCATCTTCAGGTCTTCATTGATCTATATATCCAATAAATGGTTTTAATGGTTTCAGGCTCCTTATTTGATATTAGATGGAGGAATCGAGAAGAAGCTGAATTATTCTGACAGAACTTAGAATACAAAATAAACTTTTTTGGTTAATTTCATTCAATAAAACTATTTAAAATAATTAAACAAACTTTCTTTATATAACATCTTTAAAGCAAAGTTACAAAGACTATCAGCTACAAGCAACAAATCTACAAAGGAAGTCATAAATAAATAAATAAATACATAAATGGATCAACTTTTTAAAAAAACAGTTTCTCTAATTGTTGCCATGTCCCATTTTTAATTGGCCCAATTTTTAACAATAATAATGAAAGCGTGAGACTAAATGAAATTTTGTGATTGGTCAACAAGCTCAGTCTGCAGGGATGTCACAGAGACTACATCCAGGTTTTAGACAGTCTGCAGGACGTCACGGAGACTACGTCCAGGTTTTAGACAGTCTGCGGGGATGTCACAGAGACTACGTCCAGGTTTTAGACAGTCTGCGGGACGTCACGGAGACTACATCCAGGTTTTAGACAGTCTGCAGGACGTCACGGAGACTACGTCCAGGTTTTAGACAGTCTGCGGGGATGTCACAGAGACTACGTCCAGGTTTTAGACAGTCTGCGGGGATGTCATAGAAACTACGTCCAGGTTTTAGACAGTCTGCGGGGATGTCACAGAGACTACGTCCAGGTTTTAGACAGTCTGCGGGGATGTCACAGAAACTACGTCCAGGTAACGTGGATTTAATCTGCTCAGGTAGAAATCTTATGTCAGATTTCTTGAGTGAACCACATGGACAGGTCGTCTCACCGCTGACAGACTCCAACGATGCAAAGTGTGAACCAAAGTGGACATGAGACACTTGGGACATCGTCTCACAGTTAACAATCGATTATTTTGTGAGTCGCACTGACCAGTAATCAGATTACAGGAGAAAAGACGTGATTATCCAAATGCGGCACTGCGTAAAATTGTAGGAGGTGTGACGGAGATGTGGAACACTAACCTTGGACAAAGTTGTTCAGGTCTGGAGCTCGCAGTGGGAACACAAGCCTTCCGGGTGTGTACGGTCCTCTCATGGGACAAACACACACACACACACACACACACACACACGAATGCTTTTGCAAGCCTTCCCAAAACATCATTGTTAAATCTTGTAATAGGGGCGACCATTAAAGTTGTATTCAATGAAGTTAAGCCCTGTTAAACAAGCCTCCCTTTTCAGCGTCGGCGATGGAGGGCATATGTTTCTGATTACATCCAAGCGGGGAAACACAATAGCCCTCTTCAACCGGGTTCTTGATCCTGTTCACTTGGATTCGGCCTGACACTTTGCCACAATTCCCGGCCACAAACAGCGACAAGGAAACCCGAAACCCGTAAACAATCCATGTTTCTGCTTTACTACAGATTTCTGGGCTTGAGAAGGCGAACCGCAGAGTTCACTACAACGTAATCTGATTATGGGCTCCGTTGGGCCAAAGGCCGAGTGGGGACGGCCGTGGCACGAGGCCAAACGAGCTGCGTTATGGAATAATATGGAGAGTCCGGTTCCATAATGTCCGCTTTGAGAAGAAATGCACGGTCCATCATGCATAGCTTCTAAAAGCGTTCATGCAAGGAGTGACCTCCAGGTACGCCGTTAGCGTTAGCTGAGCCAAATGACAAAGCACTGCTGTTGAACTCATGTTCTTATTGGAGCGCTGCTCTAATTAGCTGGTTTACTTGTTCTGAGATCAGTTGTTGTTGTTGGCAAAATACCTGCTGATGGAAGAAGAAGACTGTCCTCCTCAGAAGAACAACGAATGTCCCAAAAAACAAGCGGCCGCAAAGTCTGTGGAGGAAGGAAGTCGAGGTGGAACAACGGGTCAACGAAACGTCAACAAAACGTTCTTTATGATCTTTAACGCAGGAGGCAATTGTTTGCTTCCCGTTCATCTTCCCATAACAGCATTAATTAACAGTAACTGTCCACAAGAAGTATCCAAACATTGTTTCAACCCAGAGTTTAAACACTGCTGATCCACACTGACCTGTGATCAGGTGAACGGTGTCTCTGTCATTCGTACGTCTGTTCTCACACTATGTAACTTGGGGCTCCGCGTTCTGTGTCGTGCCAGAACAGGAGCTGGCTAAGAAGAGAAAAGGAGAGAGTGAGCGAGCAAGAAGCCGCCGGACAAGAGTAAATCTGGGACTGACTTTTAGTGGTTGGTGAGAGCTTGGTGAAATAAAAGGCTGAAAGACAGACGCCGAGCTGGGCTGACTGCTGTTGGACTAGTCAGTAATATTAGCTGCTGCTGTGTCTTGCACAAAGACTAGAAAAGGGGTAAAACAGCTAGCATAACTAAATAATAATAAATGACTGTTTGTGTTTTTATGGGAGTTCGTGTCAGACATGAACTCGGCCATGAGAGCTGACTTCCTGGGGGTGTTGCCATCACTTTGAGGCTGAGAGGCAACCATTACTGAGAAACACCTTTAGACAGAGCTAGGTTAGCTAAGCTAACCCCCTTAACCCACTCTATTGTTTCATAGAGTGGTACTGGTCATCTTGTCTAACTCTTGGCAAGCAGGCGAGAAAGTACTTCCCAAAACTAGTCTTATAAGCAGGAAACCTAACCATGAGCTCACCTGTAGGGGCGTGAATAAGGGTTGGATTTAAGTTGGAAGTCAAAGTTTTGTTATTTATTACTTGATATAAGAGATAGCAGGTTAAACACTGACCTTTTTATTAAATTGAGGAGACTGTCTTTACAAAGAGAAGTCTGTAAATGTTGAGTGTGAAATGTAAAACTGAAGATTTGAGGTTTTTCCTCCATGAGCAGTCATATTAAACCCATCAAGAGCTTTCACTTCCAGCCATTGTGTTTCTCCTTAAACAATCCCATTCCGTGATAGGAGGAAAAAACATACAAGAAAGCATACCGTGAAGTCAATTTCCCAATTATGTTTCATTTCCTGTCGAGCCAACACACATTTACACCGTCATAAATCATAGGAAATATCAGTCACCATAAATCATACGTGGAGATTTAAATCAGCTATTTGTATAATCCAGTGCCTGTATCTCAGATGGGCTAATGTGTGGAAATGTGTGATAATTAAAGCCAGGCGCTCTCTCAGTGGGGAATACTGTTTCCCAATGTCCATTTAACAATGATACCTCCTCCGACTTGTTGCAGCTCGGCTCGCTGCAGTAGCACTGATGGAGGTTTTTTTTGGGGGGGGATTTTCGGGAATAGTTTTTTTTTATCGTTACTTCAGGATCTTCTATCAAACATTGAAAATAAAGCAACAAATGTGATTGCAGCTCATCTTGAAGGTGTTTTTAATAAAATGAGATATCATGGCAACATTGATTCAATGTTAAAGCTCCATCAGAATCATTGTTGAGGTTGAATATTCATCAGTGCTGATAAATCTTTGCTTTTTCAATGTAGAGAAGAGAAACATTGATTCAGTGTTGATTCAATGTTGGTGTATGCTCTGGGGATTGGTTTAATTAATGTTATTTCAATGTTGGTTCAATGATAAACAACTTTTATTATTTCAGGGTGCACTGATGAAAAATCAATGTTATATTTCAATGTTGAGCAGCGTTGATTCAGTGTTGGTCTGCCATCTGGGACGTCTACAGACTGCAATGTTTGTCGCTGTGTTCGGTCACTGGCAGATGACCAATAACGTTTGCTAGACTGTACTTGGCAGGTGATTGGATGAAACATCTGTCCTTCACGTCTGTCATGGGTGAACTTTAACCGATCAGATCAACAATAACGTAGTCAGACGGTCAGCAGAAGAGTGGAAACCATCCAGACTTCAACCCACCCAGCTGCCTCACAATGTTAAACCATTCCCACCAAGCTCGGGTCCTCTTCCGTGCTGTCCGCCATGTTGAAACACCATTTTTTTACAGTAGCCCAGAACAGACAAACCAAACACTGACTTCCTTCTTTTTATGTGAGTCTTTTCCTACATGCTTGGATGGAGAGGGTGAGGTGAGGGAGAGTATTCATTTGGTTGCAATCTGCAACTTCACCGCTAGGTGCCACTAAATCCGACACACTGGACCTTTAAGTGCTGTGTCTATGTGACACATCTGATCAAAATCAAGTTATTTTTGGTTCAACATACCAAAAGAATCGACACGTTTTTATGGATGTCCATCGCAGGTTCGGCCTTGTATTTTTTAAAGTGGCTCTCATGCTGGGAAGCTGTGAACACGTCTTATCTGTAACTGGCATTTGTTGTATGCAGCTAAATTTAGGTCTGTCAGGTCGGAGTGAACGGGTTCCTTCCCACATCTGAAAAGAATGAGCCGATTGTTAACCAACACACAAATCACTGCCGCCTCCGGACAAACATATTTTTCATTTAACTCGAAGATAAACAAAAATATAAATCTGAACTTCACGTCTCCAGAAGTGATAATGGAGCCTACAGGCTTGAAATATGTCCTTTTTATTATGTGGTGATGAGAATAAAGGGAGCTCTGCAGCAGCAGCTGCGTGACACATTACCTCCTGGACGGTTGCAACAAGTGCTTTCCAAACTCACAAAATGAGCTGCTCTGGGATTAAAACACAAACTGAGCAGCGCTGATATTCCCAAGCTCCTGCCTTCAAAGTCTGTCCTAATACATCTATCCAGACGCTAACAGTGAGATTTCCTCACGCGGTCTGCAGTTTGCAATTTCTAATCCAAGTTTCCTGGTTTTGGATCTGCGAGCTCGAGTAGCTAAAGTTGTTTAACTCCGTGCCTGCTCAGCCTCTCTCCAACCTCCTGCCTTGTCAGTTCAGGTTTTCAGAGAGGGGGCAATAACACTGGCATGCCTCAGCTTTGATTAAAGGAAATGCTTACATCACTCCGTCTCCAAGAGAAACAAGCCATTCGCTCGGCGCAGATGGATTCAGCCAATGGCTGAGGAGCTTTACGAGGGGGCAGGCAGACAGGTGTGCTCCGAGACGCAGACAGACGAGTGTGTTACGTAGCAACAGTGAAGCTGTGGTCGTCTGTGCTCAAACAGGCCGTGAGGTCATGACTTTAAGAGTGTGGTGGTGTGTTTTAAACAGTTTCTGGGCCGTTAAATGTTTTTAAAACTCAACAAAGAGTCCTTTAAAGTCTCCAAGAAGTCAAACTTGATGTCCATCTGTCCTCTGTCCTCCAGTATCCGGACCAACAATGACATAAAGTCATGTTTTCAGTATTTTCCGGTATTCTTTGTGGTATTTTAGTGTTTATTTCCTGATAAACTGAGGTGATTTACAGACTTTATGATGTGAAGATTGCTAAGTAGTGAACCGCTAACTGTGGTTAGCTCAGTCAGCCGTGTAGCTAACTGAAATGACTCAGCCTAAACCCAGCAAGAAAACCACCTCGGTAGGCTGCTGTGTTCCCTGAATGCTGCTCGCTGCTGGTTCAGAAGCTGAATCAACTCACGCTAGCTCATAGCGCTAGCTACAATGCGGCACACTAAGCGCCAATCAATATCTGGAATATATACGGTCCCTCCGACTGTTTTTACAGGGCACGTAAAAATAAGGAAGTTAACAGGACTCTTCTTCTTGTTTTATGTGCAGCCACTGTAGTAGAAGGAAGGAGAGGGTGAGGTGAGGGGGCTGCAACCAGTAACCACTAAATCCTCCACATTAAAGCTGCACATAAAATAAATCAGACTTTTATGTGATGTGCTGGAGTGAGACGCTTTGCCTCCTTCAGTTGGTGAATCTGTGGACAGTTTTCAGACATGACATCATTCTTTGGGTTATTTGAAATCATTTTCAAACATCATGCTGTCGTTGCTGTTTGCAGGTTTGAACTATGAGACGTTTCCTGGTCCTACCCACCCCGGAGGCTTTAATAAGAAGAGCTCCAACTTTCAGTGCAGCAGCTCCACCTCCAAGAAAATGAGCAAAAATGTCAACAGAAACTTTCAGCAGCACTCCTGCAGCATAGTCCACGTCTCAGCTGCCCATTCATGTGCCAGAGTATTAAATATAGTAAAATATCTGTAACCAGGTGGAAAAACTACACCGTCTCTGTGACTCTGTTATTGCAGCCCTGCTGTTCACACTGAGGAGGCAGTTTTAGTTCCTCCAAAGAGGCCGGGTGGTTACTGAGAGTTCAGGGGGCAACAGGAAATACCGGAGGTCTATTTTGGAACGATTATTTTACGGGTGGACACTGGATGTTACAGAAGGTGAGAAAATAGAGATAAATAACTGTTAATGTGAAGAGAATACACTGAAATAACAAAAACAAACCACAGCAGCCGTTCAGGTGGATGCAGACAGGAAGTAACGCCTCACTGATTACTGTGCAAAAGCACAACTTTATAACTTTATTCAGTGATTTTGGAGAAACTGGATCAGATTTTATACACCATATATATGCTGCTTTTCACTCTGATTGTAGCTAACTGAACTGACTCAGCCCGGGATGCCAGGAGCCAAACCCGGCAAGAAAACCACCTCAATAGGCTGCTGTGTTCACTGTTAGACTGGACACTGCTGGTTCAGAGGTTCTGTTACTGTGTTCACTGTTAGACTGGACACTGCTGGTTCAGAGGTTCTGTTACTGTGTTCACTGTTAGACTGGATGACTGCTGGTTCAGAGGTTCTGCTATGTGTTCACTGTTAGACTGGACACGCTGGTTCAGAGGTTCTGTTGCTGTGTCTACTGTTAGACTGACACTGCTGGTTCAGAGGTTCTGTTGCTGTGTTCACTGTTAGACTGACACTGCTTGGTTCAGAGGTTCTGCTGTGTTCACTGTTAGACTGACACTGCTGGTTCAGAGGTTCTGTTACTGTGTCTACTGTTAGACTGACACTGCTGTCCAGAGGTTCTGCTGCTGTGTTCACTGTTAGACTGGACACTGCTGGTTCAGAGGTTCTGTTGCTGTGTTCACTGTTAGACTGACACTGCTGGTTCAGAGGTTCTGCTAAGGTGTTCACTGTTAGACTGGACACTGCTGGTCTGTGGAGGCTCTGTTACTGTGTTCACTGTTAGACGTTGACACCGCTGATTGCTCATTGGCTGGTCTTAATTTCTATTACAGCTTCCTGATTGGCTCTTGTGACAAAATTGTTACTCTGTATTAAACGACACCTGATCTCGCTGGGTTTGACGCACCACTACAAATGAATCCTCGTCAAGCCAAAAACTGCAGTTCCTCTAACGTCCACTTGAGGTGAGGCTGGCTCCAGAAGTGAGTCAGTCTCCATAAGTCCCCATGTTCAAATGTCCAACTTCACAGCAGAAATAAACATGTTTACAGCCTGGTACAAAAAACAGTTTTGGTCTCTATAGCTAATTTCCCCGTTCATGACAACTGTACTGAGGGTGAATTTATATACAACTCACCTGTTCATATTATATTAAGGCTATATTAAGAGCGTGGACGCTTTGATTGACAGGTGGGTGGGGCTTCATTCAGCCACCTTAGTGTCCACTGGTGAACTATGTCTTTGCTGATATACTCCGTGTAGGAAAAACTCTGTTTGCTTTGTCTGCTCTGGGCTACTGTAGAAAAATGGCAGTTCAAAATGGTGGACTTCATTCTCACTACAGATATTAAGAGCTCATTTTAAGACAACAGGAACATAATTCATATTTTCAGGTGATAAAAACATACTAATGAATATTGTATTCCATTCCTGCTAATAAATACTTGCACACTGGACCTTTAACAGACTCCTAATTAAGAAAGAAATGCCTCTTTAATACCTGTTGACTCTTCATCATCACCTCAGCTCGCAGCAGGTTGTGAAGTCGACCACAGAAACACTTTCAACCCAATCAAACGAGGTCGTTCTCGGGTTAAGTTGTGATCTGGCTTCTTAAAATCTCACAAATTCCTCTGATAGTTTAGTCTACGGAGCCTGTGGGGGGGCAGAGGTTCACACTGATAGGAGTTTGGAGCTCGGTCAATTAGACATTTTTTATTGAAGAGTAGTTTATGCAACTTTTCCCACATTTGGAGGCAGGTCAGATTAGCACTTCATCACTGGCCTGTATTTATGCATCAGAAATTCTTTACATGCTTCATATAAAACAAACAAAAAAAGTCTTGGCACACAAATTACTCTTCCTGTACGTCTGAATGGGGCAAAGGCACGGTGGCAGATAAGTGCTGTAAGAAAAGGGCGTCTTGGAGTATAATGTTAAAATAACTTTTCTGTTACACAAACTTTTTACAAACTGAATGTGAGAGCGCTCGGCTCTTCTCTGGTTGTTTTTGGCTTCCAACATCGTCACCACCAACATCAACGTTACACAAGTTTCAGTGAGTGGGCGTCAAAGAGCATCACCTCCGCGAGTTTATCTTCCTCTGTTTAGTCTTTAACAGTCTTTGGTATGCAGTCTGATAGTCCACTTGAGTGTGAAGAGTAATGTCTGTTCGGACACAGCCGGTGTTCCTCAGTGTTCATCTTCCCTTTTTCGGTTTGATCACAATATTAACAAACAAATCAAGGGCGGGAACTGTCTCTCTTTCGCCGTCTTGCCGTTCTTCGCTACCTGCAACCGCACGACTCCACCACCATGTCCTCGTACTGCTTGTAGACGACGTTGTTGGCCGAGTCGATGTAGAGGATGCTGATTGGGCTGAGTCGTGTCGGGACGCAGCAGGTGGGCGGCGTTGACTCCGGGTCCATGGAGTTCATCAGGGTCTGTATGATGGCGTGGTTGGTCGGCTCGAGGTGCGAGCGGATGGGGAAGTCGCAGACGCCGTCGCAGTGAAAGGCCTCGTACTCCAGTGGCGCGATGATCCAGTCGTCCCAGCCCATCTCCTTGAAGTTCACGTGGAGTCGTCTCCGGTGGCACCGCGGCCTCGCCTGCGCCTTCACCACTTGATGTTGGGGGAGGGACTGCGGCGGCGGCGGTGGCGGCGGCTGCTGCTGCTGCAGAGGTTTTTTAGCGCCCCTTGCAGCAGGAGCTCGGCGCATGCGGCGCTGGGTGAACAGGTATTCATAGACGGTCTTGTTGTCGTGGCCTGACCGCGCCTTGATCTCGTTGTAGAAAAGGTCGCGCTTCTTGCTTTTGCCAAACGCCAGGAAGAAAGCCTTTTCCTTGTTGGTTCTGCCGGGTCGGGCCAACCCGAGCGTGCGCAGGTCCATGGGGCGACCGCCTCTGTGCTCCAGACCCTCGAGTTCAAAGCACAGCTGCTGGTTCTGCTGGTTCTGCTGGGATTTGAAGCCCTTGAACACTTTCCAAACGTCAAACACTTCCCATTTACTGCTGAATCCGCCTCCACCGAGCAGATCCTCCACGGCCTTCGTCTGGAGCAGAGACGCTTGTTGTTTACCTGACGCGCAGGTGTACAGCTTCAGGCACGGGGATGAACCTCCTCCACCACCTCCTCCATCAGCTGTGGATCCCATTGAGGCTCTGCGGGGGTCAGACAGGCGCTTCCTCAGGATGCGTAGCTCGGCCCCCAGGAGCCCGTCTCGTTCCAGGGAGCTGACGTTGAAGTGATACCTCTGCCGCCTTAGCTGGGGACCGCGCTCATCTGCGAGGGAGGATGGAGACAAAGACAGAAATACGAGTTCAGCACGAGGACATGAAGAGTGCAGGTGCAAACGTGACATGGAGTAAATACACTGTAAAAAACAAAGTCTGTAGATTTTACAGTGAAAAACTGTCAAACCAGGACATGAAGTGTGACATCATATTTCAAAACCTTTATTCACACGTGATTTTAAATTTATACAGAACAAAGTCAGATTTTATATTACAGTAAAATACCATAACATTTAATGGCACGGTATTTTACTGAAACGTAACATGTACTAACATGCTTTTACTGTAATAACAGAATAAGTTATAGAATATTTATTTTAAATACAGTAATATTTATTGACTTTTACTGTCAGTTTGACATTTTAAAATATGAAATAAAACAACAACTTAAATGTGAAACCAACAGTACTGACATGCTTTTACTGTAATAATAGAAGTTATACCATATTTACTGTAAAAACATCCATTAATAAACTTTGTACACACACACACTACAAGCTTCCTTAAAGCATATTTCTACAGGTCGACACACACACACACACACACACACACACACTCACACACAGCACAGAAACATCAGGAGGGATGAAGTGAATGGTGTGGTGTGTAATGTTTTCTTTTGTTGTCAGTGAAGGAAACCAGCGAACCTCCATGTCCAAATGAAATCCAGCAATGAAATCCACTAAAGCGCACACACACACACACACACACACACACACACACACAGCAGCAGATCTCTGCTCACTTCTTCTTCTCACGTCATTCCCCCTCCTTCCTATCCAGGACTTTAGCATGCATTGAAAAGTACATTAGAACCAGACAGGGAGACCACATCGGACTGTAAACAGGCCTGTTATTATGGACCTGCAGCTATTCACTGCCGATAGACAGTTAACCAGCATCTGCTGTAGAGGAAACAAACTATCGACAACACACACACACACACACACACACACACACACATCCTGGCACTTCTCTGTGGAAGATCTGATTAGAGCGAGCTGAGAGGAATTTATTTCTCAAACTGTCACGTACTTTGAAAACAGAAAGAATGTCAAAGAATGTCAGCTCTCAGGTGTGGTCTGTGTTTTCACCTCCGTCCATTAAAGCACACATACACACATACACACACACACAGACAGACACACACACACACAGACAGACACACACACACACACACAGACAGACACACACACACACACTGTGTACGCCTGGCTAAATGCTAATGCAATAGTCCTGCATAATAGTCTCTGTGACGTCCCCGCAGACTGTCTAAAACCTGGACGTAGTCTCTGTGACTGTCTCTGGCGGACTCAAACAGGGTGGTGGTGTTGTTGATTGCAGAGATGCTGAGTTTGGTCCAACAAGATAAGAAGTGATGCCTGGCATTGCTCCTCGCTGACCTCTTGGTGACAGCAGTGCAGTTTGAGTGGAATGAGCGCTCGTGAAACCAGGTTTGGATCAGGTGGATGAAGTCTGAGACTTTGGAGCAAAACCTGTTCACAGGAAGAGCAGAAAGCCAACCTGTAGTTTTCAGCGTGAATGGACTGAGCATCGTTTACCGTCAGTGAGGTTCCTTTGGACTTCTGTAGGTTACATATGTGAAGTCATTCACGTCAGTTAGGTTCATTGAAGCTGTTGGTTCAGCTGTATCGTCATTCTGGAGGAAGTAGTTTGAGCTGCTTCAGATTTTCAAAAAACTCTGAAACATCTTTCTCCTGCTTTGTGCTAAAAACAATAACTCAGTGATTTAAAGGCTAAACAGAAATACACTGAGTTTCATTATTTATGTGTTTAACTACCACGTGACCTGAACTGTAATGTGTAACATGAGACGTGGCTACACGCAGCAGAGAAAGAAAAAAGGGGAAGTGAGTTAATGTGAGCAGCGGAGGGGGAAGACGTGTGTCAGGCCATCAGTTACACCTTCGCTCAGCGCCTCAACATGCGCAGGAGGTCAGCTGCGATTTGCTGAGGACACGCTAAACAAATAAAGCCCAAATTAAAAGTACATTAAGTGCTTGAAATGTAAACCTTTAGCAGAGCTCGAAATATTAAACTCCGGTCATTTAAACATTGTTTTAAACAGTTTTACACCGTAAAGATAACATTACACAGGGGGGCCACCCTACTCGGAGTGTTTATTTACCCTCCTGAGGCAGCAGCGCTGCCAATGACTGACCAGATGGCTAGAAACATACACACACACACACACACATATAAATACATAAGTATAAATATACATCTACATGCATGTGCAAGGGCGTGCCCCCAAACTTTGTTTCCCATCCAGACTCTCTCCCGTGGTGAATATTCATGGCTGAATAAGTTGAACTTGTGAAAACTCGTCATCAGGGCTGAGTCATTTGAACAGATTTGATTGACAGGCGTTTGCAACACAAACAAACAAACAGACTGATTCTGATTGGTGCACGAGGGCAGTGACATCACATTTTAAAACAAGCAGCTGGTGATGGTGGCGAGACAAAAAAAAGGCAGAAACTCGACATCAGTAACATTTCCTAACGTGCAGCAGGTGGGTTTGTTACACAGAACCACCTGGGAAGTGGGCGTCGCAAACTACAAATACTTGGTAGGTGATTGGATGAACCAAACAAACCGTCAGACTCGTACTGAAGGTGATCGGCAGAAGAGTGAAAACTAGCATCAGCTAGCAACACCTATGCTAACCTTCTAACAAACAGACACCTGCAGTCGCAGAGCGATGACATAAAAACTAAAACTCTTACCTGAAAAGCGGAGAAAACATTGTTCCTCTGACTAATAAAAGCTGAATTCAGTCTTACTCGGCCTGATATGACGGTAGCTAACGGTAGCTAACATATTTTTGCTGTTTAACAGACTGTGCAGTCAGTTTGTTGGTTTTCTTCACCTGTGCTGCGGTTCATATTTCAGCGACCGTTATCCTGCAGTTGCTTATCTAACATGCAACGCCAACTTTATTAACATTAACACTGAACTTTTAGTTAGGAGAGGAAAAGTTTGGGCCTGCAGAGTGACACTGTTCAGTAAACATGAAGCTAAGGCCAGCAGCCAGTTAGCGTAGCTGTGGGGACGTCACAGAGACTACGTCCAGGTTTTAGACAGTCTGTGGGGACGTCACAGAGACTACGTCCAGGTTTTACACAGTCTGTGGGGGCGTCACAGAGACTACGTCCAGGTTTTAGACAGTCTGCAGGGACGTCACGGAGACTACGTCCAGGTTTCAGACAGTCTGTGGGGACGTCACGGAGACTACGTCCAGGTTTTAGACAGTCTGCAGGGACGTCACGGAGACTACGTCCAGGTTTTAGACAGTCTGCGGGGACGTCACGGAGACTACGTCCAGGTTACAGACAGTCTGCGGGGACGTCACGGAGACTACGTCCAGGTTTTAGACAGTCTGCGGGGACATCACGGAGACTACGTCCAGGTTTTAGACAGTCTGTGGGGACGTCACGGAGACTACGTCCAGGTTTTAGACAGTCTGCGGGGATGTCACAGAGACTACGTCCAGGTTTTAGACAGTCTGTGATGTTGATGAACTTACTCTCAAAGCTCACTGATATTTTGGTCACTGCAGACTATAAACACGTGACCTTCATGCAGGACTGTTGCATTAGCATTTAACCAGGCGTACACAGTAAACTGTCTCAGAGATTATGTTCAGGTTTTGGACAGTCTGCAGACAGTCTGTGGGCGCTCAGTCAGCTTCCTGCAGCTTGAAGTTGTTTCCAGCAGTCACCTCTTTTCCCATCATCCCCTCTGTTCGTATGACTCTCTGACCTCACACACACACACGTGTCTTTTACAGCTGTCTGACCTCTCGCTTCATCCTCTGCTGCTCTCAGGAACACTCAGGTGATGCAGTGCAGGAGGAGCGTCAGTGTCAGAGGTGGTCACATGACATTTAAAGCTCACACTATCTGTGTAACGTCAGGTGAAGTGATAAACGTGACGCAGTGCTTACCTTGTCCTTTATCCACGAAGCTGGTGATGGTGTTGGCCAGACCCGCCTCGTGCAGCGCGCTGCTGTTCATGTCCCCGGTGGACAGAGACCAGTACAGCGACAGCATGTAGTCATGAGGGATGACCAGCGGCTGCTTGTGCTGCGCCTCCCGGTCGCTCACCTTCACGGCCTTGCTGCTTGTTGCTCCCCGCTGCGCCACCGGAGCCGCACTCTGCTGCTGCTGTTTCTGCGCACCGGCGCCTCTTTGTGGAGTCCCGGTGCGCACCGGAGCCGCTGCGCTCGCTCTGGAAGCAGCTTTCCCCAAAGGTGTCCCCGGTGAGCCGCCTCTTCCACCTCCGACAGCCGCAGTCCCGATTCCTTTCCCCGCTGCATGCGCGCTAAAACCCGCGGGAGCGTGCGCCTTGACGTGAACGTCCCCGGCGGGCAGCCACGCGCGCACAGCCTCTTTGCGCCCTAAGCTGACCGCTCTGTCCCGGAGCTGCGCGCGGCTCACCGGAGCTTTGCTTTTAATAACAGTCGTCTCGCCTTTGATTAACGGCGGGCCCGCGCGGATCCGCGTAATCCTCGCCGGACTCACCGGTGACGGCTTCCACGCCCCGGTCACCGGTTGCCTCCCCGCGGCTGTTAACGCTCCACCGATTCCCGCACCGCCGCCGCGCCGGTGAGCCTGCTCTCCTTCCCCGCCGCGCTCTGTCGCCTCTCCAAGCCGCTGCTGCTGCTGGTTGCTCGGTCTGGTCCGGCTCAGTGATCCGAGGACGGGATGCAGGTAAATGAGAGTCCAGCAGCTGAGCAGGAGAGAGAGACGCTTCGCAACTTTCATCCTAAAACTCTTGAGCCTTTTTCCAGGCCGTCATCGTCATGAACAAAACGCAGTGTGTGCAGAACTAACCGACCCGTCCGGTTCGGTCCGAGTCTCTCATCCTCTGAGTTCCCTCTGCGCTCTGCCGGAGGTGAGCTGAAGAAAAGGCGCCTCTCCGGTGCAGACATACGCGAGGTAACAGCGGAGATGAGGACTGAGACTGACTTTTAGAAGCTCAAGAAATAAATCCTGCAAACCCGGATTGTCCCATCCGTCCTGGGTCAGAACCATCGTGCTGAGGAGAGTCCTGGTCTGAGCAGAAATCCACGCTGACTTTCATGAAACACTCGCGGCTCGATCTGCTGGATATCTGCAAGAAACTTCTTTAAATCCCACTTTTTTTTCCAACAGAGGCAAGAATGGCGTAATGCCTGCCCCGTCCTCCCTCTCTCCCTCTCTCCCTCTCTCTCCCTCTCTCTCTCTCTCTTTCCCTTCAAAGTTTGAACTCCGTCCAGTGAAAATATTTCACTCACACACCAACCTGCAGGTGCTCGAAGAAATCCTCCAACAAACCTGAGCGCAGGAATTGGAAACGGAATTCCAGAAAGCTGTTTTAATTAGCCCGTGATGTCATGCTGTCCAAACTCATTTAACAGTAATATTTCTTCTCCAAATCTTCCTCCCCTCTTTCCACCATGACTCACAGCTGAAACACACAAAAAGAACCCCCCAAGAAAAAAAACAAAGTTTGCATTATGTCATTTTAAAGTTTCAAGTTTTTCTTTTAGCTTCCACTCTGTCAGGACAAAAGACGGAGAGGTGATGTCCACCACAGAAGACAGGACAGAGACACGCTGTGCTGTACACACAGTCACTCCCTCTACTGGCTGAAATCAGGATCCTGGAGACTACGTCCAGGTTTTAGACAGTCTGCGGGGACGTCACGGAGACTACGCCCAGGTTTTGTGGGGAACGTCACGGAGACTACGTCCAGGTTTTAGACAGTCTGCGGGGACGTCACGAAGACTACGTCCAGGTTTTAGACAGTCTGTGGTTAGCTCCATTTTTTGTACCAGGCTGTAAACATGTTTATTTCTGCTGTGAAGTTGGACATTTGAACATGGGGACTTATGGAGACTGACTCACTTCTGCAGCCAGCCTCAAGTGGACGTTAGAGGAACTGCAGCTTGTGGTCGCCGTTCGGTCATTTCATCAAACTGATAATTTTTCCTCTCTAGTTTTTAATCACAGTGGAAATCAAAGCGTCATGTGACCTTTGTCCACAAAGTATCCTATTACTTTTCTTGTGCTTTGACTCTTTTGTGGCTCTGGCAGCAGGAAGTCAGACAAACTGTAAATCTTTAAGCTGGGCGGCCGGTTCAAGTCCAGCATGGACCAAAAATACGGAAGGTGGACTGATAGCTGGGCGCTGGGCACTGCCGAGGTGCCCTTGAGCAAGGCACTGAACCCCCCACCTGCTCTCAGGGCGCTCCTCAGGGCCCGTCACTCCACATCTCTCCCTCCTGTTGACAGATTATTAAAGTATCTCCTCCTCCTCCTCCTCTTCTTCTTTGGTGTCATGTCACGTCTGCGTCCACTGGAGGGCGCCGTCACTCGAGCGTAAAACAGATTTTTGTGGCGTTTTGGTGAAACAGCTGACGACGGTTCAGGTTCACAACAGAGTCGAGTTTGAACGTCGTCCACTTTTTAATTTTCCAAGACCCCCCTCCACCTCCACCCGTCGGAGGATGGAGGACGGGTGGAGGTGGAGGGGGGTCTTGGTTCTGATTCTAAAACTCTTTGCCAGTTTTAATTTATGATGCCACGAGCAGCGCCAGCTCGGCGTCATAAATCCAGTTCTTTCGACCAGGCTGGAGGAATAATTAGCGGGCAGAGCGCTCGGGTTCAGATTTGGAGATTTTTGGCAGCGGTCGACGTCTCTGGTGGTTTGAAAGGAGAGCCGGCGTTCTGGTGCCGTGTTTCTCTCTCCCTCTCTGCCTCCCCTCGATCCGCCTCTGTATGAGGGCATGATGGATGAAGAGAAGTGATTGGATAATATGAGGCTGTCATGGATCACACATAAAAACAACCTGATCCAGTCGATTCGACTAAACAGCCAGAGGATGTGAGTAACGGTGACTGGCCGGGAGCTGCAGCACAGACGGGCTCAGTAACAGTTTTATGTTTGCTTTAATTGTAAAATACGTCCCGGCGTGATGCAGCGACGCTGCGTTCACAGAGTGCACTGTTGTTTTTCTCTCAGACGTTTCAGTTTCAGGCCCAAGTGAGCCAGACTGACTTTATATGCAGATAATTGTGGCTGAAGCACTTCAGGAGTCAAAGCATCATCTGTCTCTGGCTTTAAATCCACTTCAGAGTTTATAGCTGCACAAACAGGCTGTGAAAACTAAACCTGACTCTGTGGAAGCTGGAGGGACGGCTGTGCTATTCTTAGAGCCTGAATGGACCAAAGAGATGTGAAGTTTGTCCTGAAGGTGGCGCTGCAGAGAAGGACATGTTAGCAGAGACCTGCACAGAGGCGTGTGTGAACGCAGCTTTAACATTCTGCAGTAAAGTTCAGGCTGTTTGACGTGTGGTTGTTCGAGGTCAGTGTGTTACTGAGGCATGCTCTGCTGTGGACACTGTGAAAAATGATACAATATAAATAAATAACTGTTTATTACGGTAAAAGTTAATATTGTTGATTGTTCAGTGTAAATTCCCTTTAAACTGCCATATAAAGGTTTTGAAATGTGTGTACAGTAAAACATCTTTCATGTTTCATGTTCGGCAGTTTTTCACTGTAAAATCTAAATACTTTTTACAGGAAACTGAAGCAGTTATTCTGATCTACGCTCTCTTCAAAGACACTCTCCAGTGATTTCACCGAACACGAAGCTGCTGATCCACTTCTGCTTCGATCGGGTTGTTCGTTGTTATTGTTCAACTTCTGTTTTTAAAGAGTGGAACAGAGCATCCTGAAAAGAGTTAAAACACTGAACAATCTGGTGACTTCTGTGCTGTGCAGGTTGATCGGATGATGTCATGCAGTCCGTCCGCAGCAGTGCATTTGTTATCTTCATGCTTCATGCCAACCGCCGTCTACTGTAGATGACAAATGACTGGAGGAGCTTCAGTTTACCTGAGGAGTTCTGTCGTGTCTGCGCAGGGTCACGCAGGGTCACGCAGGGTCACGCAGGGTCACGGGCGGCCGAGGCTCACCGCTGCACGTGGCCTGGTGGCCTCGCTCACCTGGGGGACACACCAGAGTGCACCATGGGAAGAAGGCCAGCCGGTGGAGGCGATGTTCTGCTGGGAAAGCTCGGGTCCTGCCATTGGATGTTACTTTGACACGTACGCCCGACCTAAGCATTGTCCCTCTGCTCTGAGAAACCAGAGTGTGTTTTTCTTTTGGTCTATTTCAGTCCAGCCTTTCTTTGAACTCTCCTCTCATGTAGTTACTTTTGGACCGACAGCATGTTATTAAATTTGAATTCTCCTCTCTTTTTGTGAGGAAATATAAATAATAACGATTCCCACTCTCAAAAGTTTAAATTAGTGGAAACAGCGTTTAAAGCCAGACAGACGCTGTACAGATTCAGCCCCTGACTAATTCTATAATCTGGATGAACTTCTGCCAGATCAGTGTTTGACGTTCAGTTTGAGGTCGTGGCACCTCATCAGTCACCTGAACCGTCAACGATCTGGCTCTCGGACAGTTGGATGGATTTCCAACACGTCATCATCCGTCTGCGGTTTAAACAACTCAACAGCGCGATGTTCAACATGGCTGCTGTCAAAAGAGTCTGTTATGAACTGAAGTGAGCTTGTTTTGATTTTACTGCCAATGGTGGAAGTACATTTACTCAAGTACTGCACAGATTTTAGGTACTTTACTTTTCTTTACACTTTCTGCTTCTGCTGCAGTTCAAGAGGAAATGTTGAACTGTTGATACAAGTACTGTGTGTGCTGTAGAACAATAAACAGATAAGTCTCGTACATTGAACCTTGTAAATAGAGGAGGTGTGACAAAGCTCCGCCCCTCACCTGACTCACCTGAGACAAACCAGGAAACAGTTAGTTTTTCTTCTTCAGTGAAGAGACACGGACTGAAAAACAGACGATCAGATTCACCTTCAGACCAAACTAACAACTTCCTCTGAGTGAGTTCAGCTACAGGAGAGAAAAGTGGGAAACTACAACACTGCTGCTTCAAGCTGCTGACGCTCCACACACTGAATGTGAGTTTGACTAAAAACTGAACTCAAAGTAAATCTCAGTGAAGTTCGTAGAGGAGGGAGGGGAGCCATGACTGACTGTACTTTCTGTCTGTTGTGTTTTCAGCTTCACTCACAGACTAAATGGCTTCCAGATCAGAGGAGGATCTCTGCTGTCCGGTCTGTCAGGAGGTCTTTAGAGATCCTGTTCTTCTGTCATGTAGCCACAGCTTCTGTAAAGACTGTCTGAGAAGAGCTGGTGGACAGAGAAACCAACACGAGTGTCCAGTTTGTAAGAGAAAGAGCTTCAAAGGATCAGCCACCCTTGTAACCTGGTGCTACAGAAGAACCTGTGTAAGAGGCCTTCTTGTTGGAGAGAGATCAGAGATCTTCAGAGGCTCTGCAGTCTGCACTCTGAAACTCAAACTCTTCTGTCTGGACCATCAACAGCCGGTGTGTCGTCTGCAGAGATTCAGAGCACACACCGACCACAGATTCAGCCATCATTGAAGCTGACAACACAAGAAGAACTAAGAAACTCTGCAGCCCTTAAAGGAGAAATTAAAGGTTCTTGAAGAATTTCTGAGTGAAGTTTGATAAAACAGCAGAACACATGAAGGTCCAGGCCGATGCACAGAGGCAGATTAAGGATCAGTTTAGGCTTCGCAGTTTCTAGAAGAGAGGAAGAGGAGGCCAGGATGGCTGCACTGAGAGGAAGAGGAGCAGAAGAGAGTCAGATGATGGAGGAAGATGGAGGCTCTGAGCAGAGATGGCAGCTCTTTCAAGACACCGTCAGAGCCACAGAGGGCGAGCTGAGTTTGCAGAGGCGTCTCATTCCTGCACAACTACAGGGGCTGCAGTGCAAAGGAGTCAGCAGCGCCCCTGCTGGATGATCCACAGCTGCCCTCCAGGAGCTCTGATGGGCGGGCCAAACACCTGGGCGTGGCCTTCAACATCTGGAGCAACATGAAGGACACGGTCTCCTACACTCCTGTGGTTCTGGATCAAACACTGCTCATCAAAACAGTCCTGTCTGAAGATCTGACCAGTGTGAGGCGAGGAAGAGACGACTTCCTGACAATCAGGAAAGTTGATTTATCACTTCTCTGTTCTGGGCTCTGAAGGATTTAGCTCCAGGGACTCACAGCTGGGATGTCGAGGTTGGAGACAGTACAGCTGGACTCTGGGTGTGTTAGCAGAATTGTCAGAGGAAAGGGCGCGCCACAGTCTGGATTATGGAGAATACGGTTATTTAAAGGTAAATGCTCAATACGATCATTATAGATCCATCACTGATCTCAAGTCAGAAGAAGCCCCAGAGGATCAGAGTGAATCTGGACATGAACAGAGGAAAACTGTCGTTCTCTGATCCTGATACAAACCTGCACACTTTTACACCTTCACACACTTTCCACAGAGAGAGATGTTTCCATTCATTTTACACTGTGGATAAACTCCTCTGAAGATATTAGCACATAAAGTCAGTGTGACAGTGTAAGAGCAGTTAGAGACACAGAGGATGATTATATTTCTGTTTATTTCTTGATTTCTCTCTCTGATCCTTGAAATCAAACCTACAGTACTTTATTAACCGTCTAAACGAGCGGTAAATTAGTCTTCACTTTCTTTGATTAGATAATTCCAGTCAGTCCGTTGATTATATTCTCTTTGATCTTTGTTTGAATGTGCCACTGTTCTCTCCTGTCCGCCTCGGGCTTTGCCCGCATAGCGACAATAATAACTCAGCAGAGGCGTGGAGGGCGGCGCTGCTGATATTTAGACAGACGGGGTGAGTGGCGCTGCTAAAGGCACATAGCGAGCAGTGTCTGCCGTGAGTTAGACCCATAAAACAAAGAGTCAATTTGTTAGTCGAGCCGGTGCTTGGAGACACGTCCTGTTGTCGCCTCGCTGGAAATCTGCTGCTGGCAGTGTTTATGAGACATCACGCTGCAGAGGAAACGAACGTTTGTTTAGATGGCAGGAAGTATAGAATATTCGTATGCGACTGGACGAAGTAGTCTTTAGGACAATATTTTTATTAGAAATTGGAAATAATAGTCACATAATCTGCTAACAGAATCATTCACTATCATTAAAGTTACAAAAATAGTACGTGTTGGGCGTGTGTGAGTATATTTAAATCCATATATTGTATATGTTTCTGACATTTGCTGATGTTCATAAATCTTCCATTGGGCTCCTCATTGATTTATTAGCTGAACAGCATCATCTGACTGAACAGATATTTCAGGTTTCCATGGAAGGCACAACAGTGATGCGTCCTCTAAGGCAGAGCTGGCTGAGTGTTCACGTCAGGCCACTGTTCACTATTACTGATTATTCTGATGTATTCCAGGAAGTTCAGCGTGCTGCTCCTCCCTCAGTTTTGGTCACACAGACACAAAAAATGTATCAAATCGACCGGCTCACGTCGGGGAATGGTGTGGTGTGACTTTTCTCAGAGTTTCACCAAACGGTTTCACCAAAAATCACCAAAAACCACAGCAAAGTTTACAATGGGTGTGTATTGGTAGAACGTTGGAAACTAGAGTGGAGGGAGAAAACATTTGTCAGAAAATACATTTATAAGCGGCTCTTGTGGCCACAAATGTCACTCTGAAATAATTTCTACACATAGGAAACAATAGGAAAATCCGTGAGCTACATAGCTGATATCACTGCTGAAGCTGTCAGACTTATAGTTTTGTGGAGGCAGCACTGATCGCCAGGATCACCCACCGACAGCCCCATCCTCCATGTAAACTGGAGAGAAATTTCCCAAAGAGACACGAGGCACTGTTCTTTCTCTCTCCCCAGGTCACATTTTTAACTACACACTGAAATTGTTCACATAGTGCGACAAGATGAGGATACTCACGGTCATTGAGCTTTTGATACGACCTACCGTTTGGCGACAGTGTCACTAGTTGGAGAGTTCATTTAGAGATTTTCTGTGTCTCTCAGTCACTCCACTGAGACAGGCACAACTGCGTTATTCCTCTGACCTGCAGCTGACCCTAGTTCTTAGCAACCTCAAACTACCATACTGACTAACTTTGTTGTGAAGTCTCTGTGCTGCTGCAGTGTGTATCAATGTATGTCAGACACACTTTACATTTATTTACAGTTTATAATTTTACCTACATACATTTACTGAGAATGTCATAAATTTTCAAAGTTGAAACTTTCCATAGGAATAAACAGTGAAGGTGCTTTTGATGAGGAACATTTGGGGAAAATGGCAGATATTTATGTTATCCCTGCATCACATGCACACTTAGCACTGTTGCAGGTCTATTTAGGCCACGCCCCCTACACTGCACAGGTGATCTCTTGAACCTGGACCACACTTTAGAGCCATTTGGAAGATGCAACACCAGTTTGTACTGAGAAACTCTTTCATTTTGCTGTATGTGACTTTTAGAGGGATTTTTGGAGCGGAATGAGTAATATTTAAATCAGCATTCATGTATTTGTTGATCAGTGAAAGAATTTAATCTTCAATAAAATAATTAAAACTTGATAAAGTGTATGTTGTAATGTGATGTATTTTGCATGGATGTGTACTTATGACAAAACAAAATGTTTATGTTTCCTGTTTGGATATGATAGTTTGTCTAAATTACCCACAAGTTTTAGTTAATTCCCCCAAAATTTACATAGAAAGTGACTGATTTGGAATATTTCTGAAATTTCCCAGATTCCATGGTAATTTATAGGAAATTTTACCTTTGCAGCCCTAGTTGTGATTACATTACTTCTGATCAAAAACTGGCAAGTGAGCAACTTTAACTGCTGTGATCATCAACCAGGTCACCAGCAGCAGACACAGCAGCTAATATTACTGACTAGTCAGCAGCAGTCAGCCCAGCTCGGCGTCTGTCTTTCCATTTTATTTCACCAGCTCTACCAACCACTAAAAGTCAGTCCCAGTTTACTCTTGTCCGCGATATGCTTTCATCCTCTCTCCTTTTCTCTTCTTGGCTTTTCCTCCGTCAGCGTCGTCTTCAGTTTCTTATCCTCTGACATTATGTCCATAGAGGTTGCTGACTGCTGGACCACTAAACCTCCTCTGTGGTCAGGGTTAACAGCTCAAGTTTAGAGGAGAAAGTTGCCGTTGTTGTATCCACGTTTATAAAGTTTTTTTAGAACAGCAGCTGAAAGCAGAAAACCTCTGACATACAGTATTTCTTTGTTTCCAGCTCATTTCCCAGCTTGTTTTTAGTGTTTTGTTCCTTTAGGACCTGAATAACTGTCCTATTTTCTTGGCGTGGTTTCCCCTGACTTCAGCCCGTCATCTGCTCTGAGTTAGGACTGTGTGTACATGCATGCAGTCTGTCGTGTATTTGTTTGTGTAAAATGTAGTCCTGTGTAAAACATTCACCAGGTCACACTGTTAAACATCAGCTTTGATGAAATCAGAAGAAGATGGGATTTGAGCATCAGGATGTTGGTTTTTGTGTGTGGCGGCGTGCGTGACAGCTAGCGTGCATGAGTGGTGAAATTCATCAGACAAACAAGAGCTGCAGGCGAAAGGTTAAGAGTTACTGACTAATGCTGATTTTACTCTGTTAGATTACTTAAGTGCTTCATTCTCTGCTATATACTTCTACTCCCATTAATATGTATCTTTATAAATTATAGCACATTAATAGAGTTAAAGCCTGTCGTTTCTGACCTATGACTTGAAAAATCTTAAATAAATCAGTTAAATAATAGATTTATGACATCCCCACAGACTGTCTAAAACCTGGGCGTAGTCTCTGTGGCGTCCCCACAGACTGTCTAAAACCTGGAGCGTAGTCTCTGTGACGTCTGCCAGACTGTCTAGAAACCTGGAGGCGTAGTCTCTGCTTGATGTCCCGCAGACTGTCTAAAACCTGGGCGTAGTCTCTGAGCGTCGCAGACTGTCTAAAACCTGGGCGTAGTCTCTGTAGCGTCCCGCAGACTGTCTAAAACCTGGGTAGTCTCTGAGGCGTCTCCGCGGACTGTCTAAAACCTGGGCGTAGTCTCTGAGGCGTCCCCGCAGACTGTCTAAAACCTGGTGTAATTCTGAGACAATAATCTACGAATGAATTTTCCTTTCGGCCTGTTGATGTTATAAATAAGCCCACAGATGAGTATTTTTATAAAATACTTGTATAAATCGACCTTTAACCTGCCATGAAGTATTTTTATGATTGTGTAATAACTTATATTCATACTTCTCTCATTAAACTCTTTCTGTCTGTTGTTATCATGACCTGAGAGCGCTCCACTTCTTGGCATGACTTTTCCTGGGTTTGTCTTCCCCAGACCCTGCGTTGTGCCCGATCGCCCGGCTCTCCTGACAGCACTTCTGTGCTCCCGTCTTGTGCTTTTTCTGGGATTCGTTGGTTGACTTAAAGCTGAACCCAGAGCGACGGCGTGCTGCTGTATTTGCGTTCGCTGGGACCAGATGCTCTTCCGAGTGCCCCCTTTGGGGCCTAATATAAGCCAGCAGGGCCTCCTTGTGGAACAAATTGGGAACATCCAGTCCACGCGGTGAGGGTTACAGGTTGCAGGTGTCATTGCAAACAATGTGACATGGATCACTGCGAGGGGAGCTGTTTATTAGTTTCTTCATCGCTCACAGAAGCGCTCCCCAGGGTGAAGGTGGAGGAGGTGGTGGAGGTGAAGAAGTCAGGTCAGGGCAGGCTCCTCTGCTGGTGAGACAACATGGAAAGTGTGCGTGTCTGGGCGGTCGGTGGACCTGTGAACCTTTGGTGGTGACCTTTACTGTGACTTTTCTCATGCAGTGCTGGAAAAACTAAAAAAACGAGTTCAGAGTCAGAAACAAACAGAATCAGACGGACCGCGGTCGCGTCAGCGTGTACTTATGAAGGAATCGTTATATGGCGTTGTATATATGTTGTGACTGACTGTTGCCTGGAATGTGTCTGTTGTTATGCGTCTTTGCCAAACCATTCAGCTGACACCAGCTGACACTGGCGTAGTCTCTGTGACGTCCCTTTATAGACTGTCTAAAACCTGGGCGTAGTCTCTGTGGCGTCCCCACAGACTGTCTAAAACCTGGAGCGTAGTCTCTGTGGCATCCCATGAACTATCTAAAACCTGGGCGTAGTCTCTGTAGCGTCCGCAGACTGTCTAAAACCTGGGCGTAGTCTCTGTAGCGTCCACAGACTGGTCTAAAACCTGGGCGTAGTCTCTGTGGCGTCCGTAGACTGTCTAAAACCTGGATGTAGTCTCTGTGGCGTCCTGCAGACTGTCTAAAACCTGGGCGTAGTCTGTGGCGTCCCCACAGACTGTCTAAAACCTGGGCCTGGTCTGTGGCGTCCCGCAGACTGTCTAAGGCTTACCTGGATGTAGTCTCCTGTGGCGTCCCGCAGACTGTCTAAAACCTGGGCGTGAGTCTCTGTGGCGTCCTGCAGACTGTCTAAAACCTGGGCGTAGTCTCTGTGGCGTCCCCACAGGCTGTCTAAAACCTGGGCGTAGTCTCTGTGGCGTCCCCACAGACTGTCTAAAACCTGGGCGTAGTCTCTGTGACGTCCGCAGACTGTCACAAAACCTGGATGTAGTCTCTGTAGCGTCCCCACAGACTGGCTAAAACCTGGTTGTAGTCTCTGTGACGTCCCGCATACTGTCTAAAACATGGGCGTAGTCTCTCTGTGGCGTCCTGCAGACTGTCTAAAACCTGGACGTAGTCTCTGTGGCGTCCATGAACATCTAAAACCTGGGCCCCGTAGTCTCTGTGGCGTCCCCGCGGACTGTCTAAAACCTGGATGTAGTCTCTGTAGCGTCCCCGCAGACTGTCTAAAACCTGGAGCGTAGTCTGTAGCGTCCACAGACTGTCTAAAACCTGGAGCGTAGTCTCTGTAGCGTCCCATGAACTGTCTAAAACCTGGGCGTAGTCTCTGTAGCGTCCCCACAGACTGTCTAAAACCTGGGCGTAGTCTGTGTCCCTTGGGCTATCTAAAACCTGGACGTAGTCTCTGTGACGTCCCCGCAGACTGTCTAAAACCTGGATGTAGTCTCTGAGACGTCCCTGCAGACTGTCTAAAACCTGGGCCCGTAGTCTGTAGCGTCCCACAGACTGTCTAAAACCTGGGCGTAGTCTCTGTAGCGTCCATGGACCTTCTAAAACCTGGATGCTAGTCTCTGTGACGTCCCCACGAACTGTCAAAACCTGGGCGTAGTCTCTGTGGCGTCCTACCGGACTGTCTAAAGCCTGGATGTAGTCTCTGTGGCGTCCCCGCAGACTATCTAAAACCTGACGTAGTCTCTGTGACGTCCCGGCAGACTGTCTAAAACCTGGATGTCGTCTCTGTGACGTCCCCGCAGACTGTCTAAAACCTGGTTGTAGTCTGTAATGTCATACTGTCTAAAACCTGGATTTGTAGTCTGTAGCGTCCCCACAGACTGTCTAAAACCTGGAGCGTAGTCTCTGTGGTATAATGTGAAGAGTTTAGTGACATTGAATCGTGTTTATAGCTCAGTGTAACATCGGCGGGCTGTTGTTCAGACATCAGAGCCTCAAACTCGCCTGACATTTGCTCATGAACCGACGGCTCTAAGCTGCCGTCGTGTCAAGTGGCCGTATGCTGAGAGGTTTGATCCTGGAGAAAAACTCCCTTCTTGGCCGGAGAGGCCTTGCGCACCTGGGCCGCGGGTGTTTACTTAACGTGCCTGTGGTTTGTGGCTGCGGCTCGATCATTTAAATTCACCCCGTGGAAATGTTGACTTTTAGCCTCTCCTCCTCCTGAAGCCTGCCAGCCTGGGGGCACTGTAGCTCCTGATAGCTGTGCATGTAGCGTGTGTGTGGATGATGATGATGATGATGATGGTGGTGGTGGTGGTGAGTGATTGTAGCCTATCACCTTCACAGCCCCCTTTCCTTTGGCGCGCACTGTGGAAATGTGGAAGCAGGTTGAGGCGGGTGGAGCTCAGTAACATGATGATGAAAAATCTGGCGTGTTCTTGAGTGTTTCTGTTTTCTGAGGCTTAGTGAAACTCTGCCGAACTGGCGACTTTCTGTGAAAAGAAGCAAACACGCCAAGGTCGACTTTAAAGGACAGTTCACAATTTAACAAAATGTCTTACACTCAAAAACAAAACCCGATGATCAGCCTGCTCAAATACAAGTGTCTTAAATCCGAGTCCCCAGAGACTATGTTATTTAGACAGTCTTAGGGGACGTCACAGAGACTACGTTCAGGTTTTAGACAGTCTGCGGGAACGTCACAGAGACTACATCCAGGTTTTAGACAGTCTGTGGGGACGTCACGAGACTACGTCCAGGTTTTAGACGGTCTGCGGGATGTCACAGGACTACGTCAGGTTTTAGACAGTCTGTAGGGGCGTCCGCGGAGACTCGTCCAGGTTTTAGACAGTCTGTGGGGCGTCACGGAGACTCGTCAGGTTTTGAACGGTCTGCTTGAGGCGTCCGCCGGAGACTACGTAAAGGTTTTAGACAGTTTTTCCTGCTTGAAAATGGAGTCAAAACCAAACCACTTCATGCTGTCATCTTCTTTTGGCTCCAAAAAACCAAAATGGCGACAAACCATGATGCCAGACCAAACGGTCGTCCACAAACCAATGTGTGTACAACATTTAAGCTCTGAGTGATTCGTAGCAGAACAGTCGTGGATAAAAATCTGACTTCTTTTGTAGATTCTCTGAAAAATTTGTGCTAGATATAAAAAGCTAACCTAATAAACACATTGAGTTACTTCATCGATGGTTGAGGTTGAGCGTCAAACTTCGTTCATCTCAAAATGTTTGACTCATCATGAGCCGAGTTTCAAAAGTCAGAACTGTCAGCGCAGCTCGAAGTAATCTGTGATATCAGTTTTAATGAATGACCTTTGTAGCGTTCACACTGCAGTGTTAAGGTCATCTTCACCTCTCTCCAGCAGCTTTTCCTCCCTTCTTCACCTCACCTGTCTGACCTCCCCTCCTCGCCTCAGCACATGGCCTCGTATTTACCTGGCATGCAGTGCAACCGTTCTGTATTTTCAGGGATACGTTTTCTAGGCGATCTCTGCCAGAGACAATATTATGCTGGAAATATACAGGTATTAACTGTTAAGACCTCAGATGGTCAAATAAACCCGAGTTGCCGGCTTCTGGCCCGGCCCAACAGAGAAGAGACTGTGTGTAGACAGTACTGCTATTAAACGCACGAGGGGGCTTTAACTTAATCACTAATAATTACTTCTTCTCCACCACCCCTCCATCCATCCACCCCACCCATCCATCCATCCATCCATCCATCCACCCCCCTCATCCATCCACCCACCACCATCCATCCATCCATCCATCACCCACCCATCCCTCCATCCATCCGTCATCCACGCCTCCATCCATCCACCACCCCTCCATCCATCCACCACACCCATCCATCCATCCATCATCCATCCATCCATCCATCCATCCTTACATCCACCACCCACCATCCATCCATCCACCCACCATCCACCCACCACCATCCATCCATCCATCCATCCATCCATCCACCTTCACCACCCCCATCCACCCCACCCACCATCCATCCATCCACCCACCCATCCACCACCATCCATCCATCATCCATCCACCCATCCACCCACCCATCCACACCCCTCCATCACCCACCCCTCATCCACCCACCCACCCACATCCACCACCCATCCATCCACCCATCCATCCACCACCCACCCACCCATCCATCCATCCACCCATCCACCCACCACCCACCCATCCATCCATCCATCATCCCACCCACCCATCCATCCACCCACCCATCCACCCACCCATCCGTCCACCCGCCCGCCATCCATCCATCCACCGCCCGTCCACCCACCCACCCATCCATCCATCCATCCACCCATCCACCACCCATCCATCCATCCATCCATCAATCACCCACCCACTCCATCCACCCACCCATCCATCCACCATCCATCCACCCACCCACCCATCCACCACCCATCCATCCATCCACCACCACCCACCATCCATCCATCCATCCACCCATCCATCCACCCACCCATCCATCCATCCATCCATCCATCCACCCACCCACCCATCCATCCACCCATCCATCCACCCACCCATCCATCCATCCACCCATCCATCCACCCACCCATCCATCCATCCAGGTGATTTGCAGCCCCCTCTCTCATTTATCTTCCCCGCCTTTGATTTCAATGTGACATTCATTTCACGCTCATTTCCTCTCGGCCTCTCGCTCCGCCGTCGCCGCCCGTCAAGGCCGTCCTTTCATGCTCAGCTCGGAGCCACTAAACAGTCTCTTATGCCGTGACCTTTAGCGGGCGGGGGGCGCTGCTGGGACAAACAGCGCTCAGCAGGCTGTAAATGATGATGGATCTGTTCTGGCAAACTTCAGGGTTGAGTTACGCAGGAACGGCTGCTGTTTGACATCTGTGTTCACATTCAGGGTCTGACTGCAGATCTGTTAAAGAGAGCGACGGTTAATGACTCTTCAGGGGTTAAAAGCAAGATGAGGTTAACTGTTGAACTGTTAATTAAGAGTTAATTACGATCTTAAGTAAACTATTAATTTAAAAAAATTCTGCTAACCTTTTACTAATATTACTGACTAGTCCAACAGCAGTCAGCCCAGCTCGGCGTCTGTCTTTCAGCCTTTTATTTCACCAAGCTCTCACCAACCACTAAAAGTCAGTCCCAGATTTACTCTTGTCCGGCGGCTTCTTGCTCGCTCACTCTCTCCTTTTCTCTTCTTAGCTTCCTCCGTCAGCGTCCTCTTCACTCTCTGCTCCTCTGCCCTGGCTAACAAACTGAGCTAATAGCAGACAGAAAAGTTAGATAATGTTGCTTTAATTAAGAGATATGAGTTTTTTTTCTCACCACTGATAATCAGTTAAATCAAATCAAATCAAATTTTATTTATATAGTCCAAAGTCACAAACACATTGTGACACCCTCTGTCCTTAGACCCTCGGTTCGAGTGAGGAAAAACTTGCCCACAAAAACCCTTTAACAGGGAAAAAAGGTGGAAGAAACCTCAGGAAGAGCCACAGAGGAGGGATCCCTCTCCCAGGACGGACAGACGTGCAATGGATGTCACGTGTACAGAACAAACCAACACAAACATATTGTACAATTACAATGAATGATAGAATGATTACAGTAGCAGTGTTAAATGCCTACATGCATTAATTATACTTGCATCAATGATAAATTCATAAATTCTAAAAACTAAAGTCATCGTTATCAAATATTCGTTTCAGTGTTCATTTTGTGTTTAATGTTTTTGTTTCATAATTTCATTTTGCAGATGTTTCCTAAAACATCAAATAAAAGTGTCACAGAGACAAAGTCAAGAAAAAAGAAACAAAGACAGAATTTATATGAAGAAACATGATTTTATATTTAAAGTGTATATTTGGCTTGAAACACGTGTCATGGTTTCACTTTTAAGAACTGCTGGTAGATTTGTAGGAGTGACACACAGCTGTATATGTGAGAGCAGAGCGCCACCTGCAGGCAGAGACTTGAAATGAGTCTCCAGACTGCAGCCTGTCTCCTAAATACAAATGTACAGAAATCATCTGTCAAGTGAACAAAGATCAGCAGCATTTAGTTTGAATATTTCATTCAGTGTGACGCAGTGAGAGAAACTTTTTTATGCAAGAAATCCAGTAAAATCTGAACAAAACATGTAATTTACTGTTTTATCTTTAAATGTTTTTTAATTTATTCAAATCATCTCTGCCTCACGAGATCAGCATAAAGATTACACACATCTGATTAATCATCAGTGAGAATCAGGTCACAGAATACTTCGATAGTACATTCACCTGCGAGTACTTCCTCTTAACTAGGATTTTAACTTGTAATGGAGTATTTGTAACCTCTTGTGTCTGTACTTAGTACTTAGTACTTAGTAATGGATCTGAATACTTCATGCTGATATTAAGATGTATATCAGGTATGTTGGCCCAGGCTGTAGAGGAGTGTTAGTGTTTGTACCACAGGAGGTCTTCAGGTCCAGCAGTCAGCAGCTTCTATGGACATCAGAGGAGAAGAGAGTGAAGGAACCAGTAATAAAATTCAGTTTGATCCTCAGTTCATTTGAACACACTTGTTGTGTTGTTGTGTTCATGTGTCGTCAGCAGGGGGCGCTAACACATCAGTAAAAACAGTCCTGCTGCACTTCATGTCCTCAGAACATTAAGACAACAGAAGAAGAACAAAAATCTGATGAACTGTTTTCAGGGTCTGAGATGAATCTTGTAATCTGTGACACCTGATGATGATTTGTTCATTTCATCTTTTATTTTTGACTTCCATAATTCAACAACTGGACTGAGACTGTTGCCAAGCAACTGACTGAGCACAGTCTGCGGGGACGTCATGGAGACTACGTCCAGGTTTTAGACAGTCTGCGGGGACGTCACGGAGACTACGTCCAGGTTTTAGACAGTCTGTGGGGGCGTCACAGAGACTACGTCCAGGTTTTTGTCTTGGTGACCTCAGACTAAATGAAAAGCCGCCTTTGTGATTCAGCATCCTGATAAACTCTCTTATCTTCTGAGTCAGTAACATTTATTCTGGACTCATTTAATCTGTCCGTGTGTGTGAACACGTAAACTCCCCGACATGTTTCACTTCCTGTTTCAGCACACGGGAAGCTTTCAGTGGAAACGTGAAGTGTTGTTTGAGCGTTGCTTTGTGGTTTTCAGCTGGTGACTTTCGGGGCTTCCTCGTATTCTTTCACTTCTCTGTCATGAAAACTTTCAAAATGTCATCTGAGATATGAGCGCGTGCAAACACACACGCCTGTTGGTGTTTCCCTGTCAGGGCTGAGTCACACTTCACTTTTCTGTTTATGTGACCTCCAAACGTCCCATCCAGTTCAAAAATACATCCAGAACTACTCACAGGTAACTGTCTTGTGTTTACTGTAGGTCACTTGGTTCTGCCCTCCAGGTTGTTTGTTTTTACTGAACTTAGCCTGTCTCTCTTTGTGTTAGCGCGCTCAACAGAACCTGAAACCTGCAGTCTGCTATGCCGAGGCCGCCCTCTCACTTCAAAGTGTTTCACCTGTGTGTTTGTCGATGGGCGTGGCCTCTGCCCTCCACTCTTATGTAGCCCGCCCACTCCAATTTTACTACAGAATAATCATAGCGAGCCCCTTTACACCTGTTAACACCTCGAGCATGGGAGGCGGATTGGAGGGAGTCTACTAGAATAATGAAACTGGGATACATCTACTTTAACTACAGCGTATGACCCTGCCTAGACTGCGGAGAGGCCTGGTTAGCTCAGTTTGTAGCTGTATTGTTTATGTGAGCTTACAACCTCCCATGCATACCTTGAACACACCATAGCCCTACCAATACACATCCATCAAGCATAAACAAACATTTCGACTGCAAATATACCGTGTTTACTCACAGAAAATATGAAATCACCCTTTAAGTCAAATAAAATAAAATAATAAATCCCGGGTTTTGTAAACTCAGCGATGGTACCGTGTGTTGGCGCGCATGTTGGAGCTCATTTGAATCCTCATGAAGTGTTCCTCGGTACTCACTGATCCTTGGAGATTCAGAAACAGCTTGTCAGATGTCTTCAAACCTTCTGTCCGGTGAAGAAAAGTGACGTGAGATGGAGAAACTAGTCCTGACGACGCGTCCGTGCGCCAGCAGATTTCCATAGCGACAGCGAAGCAGCACGAGGCACACTAAACTCACTATTCATTCCCAGACACGGCTAGCGTGGACGAAGCTAACTAGCATAATACACAACAGAAAATGGCGTCACCGACATTTAGTATGATTTCCGGCTGAAACACAACAAACATGGCTCACATTTACATTTATACATCCGGTTTTAAGTTTCCATAACATCAGTAACTTTTTACACTGTTGAACGGCTCACAGCTAGCTTTCCGTTGCGTCCCTCCTCGTGTCTGCTGTTACTAGCCTGACTTCGTCCCTCTCATTTCTCTAGTCCCACCCCCTTCTCAGAATCCGACAGGTAGGTGACCCTCATCTCTGACAGGTAGGTGACCCTCATCTCTGACAGGTAGGTGACCCTCATCTCTGACTGAGTAGCTAATAACAGATTAACACCTGGCTACTCAAATACAACAGAAGAAACGTCATGAGGCATTCACAGACCGTTAGGAACATGGGACATTTTAGTACCTTCCCAAATAAAGTACCATTATGAATTTCTCCATATTAATGAATCTTATTTCACAACAGCAGTAACTTGACAAACAATATTCCAAAATATACTGCATATCTATTAACAAAACATGTTTACAGAAACAAAATATTATCATTTGTAGCAGGGCACCTCACCACCTCTGTGATTTACAGAGTTTCCTGATGGACGGTGAAGTAAACTGCTGACAACTGTAGCTGCTGTTAGCTAATGTTAGCTCAGTTTGTTAGCTCATGTTAGCTCAGTTTGTTAGCTAATGTTAGCTCAGTTTGTTAGCTCATGTTAGCTCAGTTTGTTAGCTAATGTTAGCTCAGTTTGTTAGCTTTAAAATGTGATGATATATCTTGTGTTAATATTACAAATATGAGCTGTGTGGGAGCAGAGAGCCTGACAGGTGCAGTTATCTCATTTCACTGCTCATGCCAACAAACACCATTATTACCTCGTTAATACAGCCAGCCATAAATCATGCTGCGACATGACCCGTTCCTGAAACGGAACACCGCTCCGACAAAAACAACACGTATGAGGGCGCCGTGCTTTGTAAATGTTTCTTATATAAAACTACTTGACGGGAAAGTCCATCAAGCAGGTGTGTCTGACCAGGTGAGGAAACAAAGAGAAGAAGGAAACTCCTACTTCCTCTTTGAAATATGAAACGCCCACAACAATTATTCCTTTATGAAGTCACCTCATCACACACACACACACACACACACATCATCAGTGATGGAAAGCAACTAGACTGTACAGTTTTAAAGTACTTATGCTCGAGTATTCCAATATTATGCTTCTAAAACCTGGACGTAGTCTCTGTGACGTCCCCGCAGACTGTCTAAAACCTGGACGTAGTCTCTGTGACGTCCCCGCAGACTGTCTAAAACCTGGTTGTAGTCTCTGTGACGTCCCCACAGACTGTCTAAAACCTGGACGTAGTCTCTGTGACATCAACCAGAGAGAATTGGTATTGTTTTATTCAAAGGTTTGGAACCGGCCTCCATGTTTCAGTCATGATGTTTGTGTCTCTTTTCTGTCTGCAGCGAAATGAAACAGTAAAATTTACTGCAAGTTTGTCCTCCAGAGAAAGTGTGTGTGTGTGTGTGTGTGTGTGTGTGTGTGTGTGTGTGTGTGTGTGTGTGTGTGATTTACTTGTCAGTGGGGAATTTCTGCTCATTCAAATATCTTTTCTATCACTGTGCCATTAAAAACAGGAGGATGAAATTACACACAAAGATAACACATGGAGTCAAGATAAGAATGGACAACACACACACACACACACACACACACTCACACACACACACACACACACACACACACACACACACACACACACACACACACAGATAAGAGATAAAGTGAATCTGGAAAAACCCAAGACAAAGACGTGTTATAACTGTGTGTGTGTGTGTGAATGGCTCTTTGTGTTTGTTTTACACGTTTAGGCAAATGTTTATTACCGACATGCTAATGTAGTGTTACAGACATGAAAAGAAGTGAAGCGTCACTGGAGGAAGCACTCAACAGTCGGTAGCACAGAACACCTTAACTAACCTCCGTGTCTGTGAAGTGAAGCCAACGCAGGAAGTGCTAAAAACTGCAGTTCCTCTAACGTCCACTTGAAGCTGGCTCCAGAAGTGAGTCAGTCTCCATAAGTCCCCATGTTCAAAGGTCCAACTTCACAGCAGAAATAAACATGTTTACAGCCTGAGCTGTAAAAACTGAGCTAACAGCAGCTAACAAACCAAGCTAACTTTAGCTAACAGCAGCTAACAAACTGAGCTAACAGCAGCTAACAAACTGACACCATTCACCTGATCACAGTCAGTGCAGCATCAGGAGTTAACAGACGCTAGTTTGAGAAGAAAGTTTCACAATGTTGCTTCTTTAAATAAGGAAACTTCTTAAGAGATTCTGCGGCACCTTTAAGGTAAGTCTCTTATTTAAGGAGTCATACTTCATACTTCATAGCTTCCTCCATCACTGACTGGAACACACACACACACACACACACGTCTGTAGCTGAAGAGTGTGTGAGTTCATTTCATGGAGAGAAGTGAAAAATATGTTCGAAGAATAACCTGGAAACTGAAACAGTGAGTAATGTTTCCACGAACAAACTGGGCAGAGGGAAACTGAAGGAAAGGGAAAGAGGAGGGAAGAGAAAGGAGGGAGGAGAGAGGACGGAGGAGGGAGGAGAGAGGACGGAGGAGAGAGAACGGAGGAGGGAGGAGAGAGGAGGGAGGAAAAGTGAAAGAGGGAAAAAACAGGAGGGAGTGACGGAATATTCAGTCAGTCGAAGAATTTCCATGAAGCGGCAGAAAAGCCCGCAGAGGATCAACTTCCCCTTTTACGGAAACACAAGTGAAAACCAGCCGAGTGTGACGTCACGCAAGTCTTCAAATATTTCTGAACGGAATGAACACTGTTTATGTTTATGACGTCACAGATCAGTCAGTAATTATAGAGTCATTTTATTTAGACTCATAAACAGACATTTTATTATACAAACAAACAAACATCTGTTAATAAAAGAGACACTGACAGGTTAGATAACAGCCCAATACAAAGAAACTTTATTAGTCTGTTATCATGAAGACAAACAAGCAGATGTCAGCACGAGACTGAACCTATTTATAAACAACAGGCGGCATTTGAATTTAATATATATAAAGATTTCGACCTAAAGCTATTGTTTTATATGTGATAGATAGATAGATAGATAGATAGATAGATAGATAGATAGATAGATAGATAGATAGATAGATAGATAGATAGATAGATAGTAAAGTTTTAGGGTATCAATATATAGTTTACCTTTAAATACTAATATTTATTAAAATAGTCCAACTTCCGCTTGTGCTTTTATTTTGAAGCCTCCAGGTGACGCTTTAGGCCCTGCGGTGGGCGGGGCCAGCCAGCTTGACGTGACGCGCAGTTTACCGTAAATCATGAGGTCACAGACGCTCTCTGATTGGCTGAGAGCTGGGGGGGAGTTGATATAGAGCCGGAGGAGGGGGAGGAGCCGCAGTCAGAGAGTGAAGAGCGGCGGAGACACCCGAGCGGAGACACAGCGGACGGCCTGATACGGACCTGTTGGACTATACTGGGACTGATCAACCGAGCCTGAAGAGAGACACGCACTCCCCGCACACACGCCCCGCAGACAGAATAACGCAGCTTTTTATTTAACGCCACCTGAGAGGACCACCATGTTGACGCACCTCTGCCTCGTGCTCGTTTTATCCGCCTCCGTGTTTTCAGAGTCGGTAAGTTGTTTTTAATCTTTGTTAAACTTTTCTCACGTTAATTAAACTTAAAAAAAACAAGTTTAAAAACTTTATTTAGCTTTAGCTTCGTTAGCTTCAGTAACTTCGCCGGGGTTAGCCTCTAAAGCTAACCCGGCTAGCTTCGATTTAACGGTTATTTGTGACGTTTGAACGTCTCGAGACAACTTCAGCCGGTCAGCGCTGATTAATGAGCCCGAGCCTCGGTGTGGGCAGCCGGTTAGCTTTGTTGCTACACTCCCAATGAGTGTGTGTGTGTTGGCTGGCTGGTGAAAGGACACACACACACACACACACACACACACACACACACAGAGGGAGGCATCCACAGCCTGCTGCTATTATCCAGTCTGGGGCCCTGTCAGGGGGGTTAGGCTGGCTGGAAAGTCACTTCTCCCGCCCCTGATGGACAGATGAGTGAGTGAATGATCCAGAACCATCTGACACACTCTGTCTGACACGCAGCCTGCAGGTTGTTGGTTCTGCTGCACTGATTTGGTGCTAAAATCACAGTTAAAGCTGCGGACAGCTAAACACAGTGACTTCATGTCAGAAGAATGTGTGTGTGTGTGTGTGTGTGTGACTTTTGTGTTGTTTCTCAGTGATTGGGGCTTTTCCAGGTTGTGTACTTTTCGGGGTGTGACCTCTTTTGGATTTTTAGCCTTGCTAAACACAGAAATGTTCTGTTGATCACCTGTTGATCCTCCATCTACCTCCACCCGAGCTCCAGTTTCTTCATCAACTATTCATAAAATACGAGTTATTCACACACCTGAGAATGTCAGCCCGGAGGAGAGGTCATCCACCTGATGATGTGTTTTACCTGTGTGCCGTGCTGTCTTTCATGTTGTGTCAGATTTAGCAGAAACTTGAGATTATTGTGAGTTTGTCCTGAATCGACCGAGTCGACTGTTTCTGAGTTTTATTGGTGATTTTTGAGAGATTAGAGGTGACAGGACGGAATAATCTCACTGTTCTCCAGTTGTTTGATCTCTGGCTTCAGTCAGGAGGATTTTCTTTTGAGTTTACTGGTTGCCACCCACACACAGACACATGTCGCCTCCTGCTCCTCCAGTTAGCCCAGTTGGTCAGTACAAATGGTGTGAATGTCAATAACACGCAGACTTCACCCTGAACGGTCACCCGCTTCGCCGTGACACTCTGTGACAAACTGAAATTTCCCACGAGGGCGGCGTTAATCCGCGACTGAAGATCTGGACCTGGTCTGATGTCACGTTGGCGGTCTGTTACAGTCCTCCTCTCTCCTTCTTCTTCTTTTTTGATTTCCCCCTCAGGAATGTGACCTTTGGTGACCTTGACTGGCCCTCTTGGGGATTTTGCACACTTGGAGGGAGCTCAATAGGGCCCCGGGGCCTTTTCATTAGACTTTCCTTTAGCCTGGCCTGGCCTGGCTTGGCTTGGCTTGGCCTGGTATGGATAAACCTACAGAGCTCTGTTTCTCTTTAAGTGAACACTTTCCAGTTTTCAGCTTCTGCCCGGTCAGTCTCTGCGCTCACTTGTTGTTTCTGGGTTTGTCTCTTTCCTTTGATGGATACTCTGTGACAGTCCTCCCCTCCACCTCCCCTCCACCTCCCCTCCGGCCTTTTCTTCTCTCTTCCCACTGAGGTCATTATTGGTATGTGGGTTTGGCGTTCCCGGCTAATCGATAACAATGTTCTGCTACCTGACAATGGAGCTCGCTCTGAATGCAGAAAGCTTTTTGAGGAGCCGCAGGCATGACTGGAATGTTTCCATCAATGGACCCAGTTTGTTTTTCATCATCTCGATTCAAACAGACGAATCGTTTTCTAGTTCTGGGAAGTTTTTGCTTCGTTTAGCAGAAACTCTTCGGCCTCCTGCGAGCTGCGTGTCTTTATCAGTTTGTCCAAACTCGGCCGGAGCAAACAAATCACGTTCTTCAGGCTTTTTTCCGTTGACCTCAGCGGTTTGTGCCCATGTAAGGAAACACGCGTCCTTCATGACGGAGGTGGAAGATATGAACGGTGCAGCGACTAAGACAAACTTTTCATTCAGCAGCACCTGAATTTAACCAAATGTGTCGCAGTCAGAGACTTCTGTGGTTAATCAGGGTTAAAAAAATCCTCTTTGTCTCGGAGTTAATCCGTGCTTCAGCAGCAAACCTCAGCTTGTTGCCTTCCTTTGAAGCCCAGTTCATTTGTTACATCTTGTTGGAATGTGGCCGGTTTTGCATTTAGCTCTCGATCATTTGCACCAGAATGAAGCAGGTTTTTTTTTGCATGATGGTGAAGTGAAAGCCTGCGTGCTGAAAGGGAGGCAGCATGATAAATAGTATCAGGAGGATGTAATAATGGTTCCTGCTTTGCTGTCCGCTGGTCTATAAAATCTCTTTGGGGCCGAGGAATGTTGGCACAGAGCGAGCGAGGAGGTTTTTGTCCTTCCTGCCTGTGATGAAGAATCTGATCCCCCTCCTCCAAACCACCACCACCACCACCACCCCTTTAACCACTACATACTCTGGCAGTTGTAACGGGAACTATATGAATACATTTAAGGCACAAGTCGACCACGAACCCTCCTGTTACAGCTCTGTCCAGCTTTTTTGTCTTCAAACAGAAAAAATGTCCTGTTTAAGAAGCTTGAAGCATCAAATGTTTGACCAAAGCCTCCTCCTCCTCCTGTTCTTGTGCTTTTGTGGCGTTCTGGTAAAAACGCGGAGCGTTGTGGAAGAACGTTGGAACATGAGCCTCGCTGTGTTTCCATGTGGGGGAAATGTTTGTTTGTTTGCACTCAGAACGCTCCACCCTGAGGCGGAGCAGGAAGGCAGACATGCCGTTAATGTTGGCCTAATGTCTCCAGCTGTGACCATCACATCTGTTTAGATCACCTGTAAAGGTTCAGTCAGTAACTTTAACTACAGTGATACATGAAGCAGAAGAAGAAGGCAGCGCATGCAGACCAGTTTTGACACATGGAGGCCACCGTAGCTTCTCCTACACACTTGGAAAAGTTTAAGCAGGGGGGGGTTGAGTAGACTGCAGTGTCACACACTGTGTGTGTGTGTGTGTGTGTGTGTGTGTGTGTGTGTGTGTGTATGTGTGTGTCTCTACCGTAGTTCAGTTTGTATTTACGAGCGACAGAAGACGTGTTGTTGTTCTGCAGATGTTCTGTGGAAACGTTGTGAAAATGTTTGTTGGTGTTTTCTGGAAATTCTCAAACAACTAAAACCGACCCAGTTTCTATTCAGACATCATCTTGTACACACACACACACACACACAGATCATAGAGTTTGGGTGGTATGAGGGCTTCCCCGTGTTCAGACATCCTTCCTGACAAATGTGTCTCAGTAAGACAGAACACACTTTGATGTGGTGTGAACGTGTGTTACTGTGTGTGTGTGTGTGTTGGTGTCCACAGAGCTGATCTGACTGTTTTATGAGCCGTGTGTTGGTGTGTGGACGTGTTCGTGTTCGCTGATGTTGAACCAGCGGTGTTAAACTTAGTTTTTGTTGCTGTTAGTCAGATCACAGGTACGTGTCACCACTCAGTGCACCAGTTTTCCCCTTTTAATGCATCAGATCTTCAGCCGAGTCAGGATGCCGACGTGTTGTGTTCTAGCGTCGGCGTAGGTTGATCAGTCACCAGACATTTACGTGGCAGACGAGCTTGTTTCAAACTTTTCCTCTCTGTCATGACTCAGGCCGGATCATACGTCCATGCGAGCTGGATGAAGTTTGAAGATTAACCTCCAACATGAAGACGTCTCTTCTTAATCCAGCCTGATTAAACATGGCCGCCGTGTTAATCAGTGTCAGGAGGAGATGTGATTTAAACGAGCCTGACGTCTTCCTCGCTTCAGGAAGTTGTCCTAAATAATTAACAAAGACTCTTTATGTTTAAATGAGCTTCACTCGTAGATAAAGAGTCGATTTAAGCGTCTCCTCTCTGAGCTGAATCCCAGTCTTTGTGACTAATCTTAGCCTGTGACTGAAGGGACATTGTCACATGAAGAACATAAAGCATCAGTAGGTCTGTTGTGCCTGACGTGATTCATATGCATGCTTCTGAGTGGATTTGTCTTAGATGGATATTTCCTGTTTTGCTCTGGTTTCCTGTCGTTTCAGGCCTCGGGTCGATCTTCAGCTGATAATGGCTCCTCAGTAGCTGAGCTGAGTCTGTGTTTGATCTGAAGCAGCGATACGCTCGCCTCAGGGAGTCACATCAAAGAGCAGAGAAGACATTACGGAGGCCTGGCTTCTGTAAAAGTCTCCGCTCGCCGTGCCTTTTTTTGGTTAAAGACGGAGAACCGTCACCGCCAGGAAGTGACCAAAGAAGGCCGGGGACGACTCGTCAAAACTCAGTTAGTCTTATCAGCGGGGACTGAATCAACAGCTGGTCCGTCTGTCCGGCTTCGGTCTTATCGCAGTTGTGGTCAGGCTCACTTCACTGAGTCATGTTTGTCTTTGCGGTAACGAGAGATTGACCGAACACGAGCTGTAAGAAGTCAAATCATTGAGCGTGTTTCCACGTAGACGCAGAGTCTCTCATGATGCTGGGAGGTGGAGACGCTGCTATAGATAGAGCGGGCGTAGGTTGCAGGAATCTAGAGCTAACGTGCAAAGATTGCCGTGTGTTTGAGTCCCGGTCAAGTCCAACAACATGCAGCTCAACGCTCGAGCTGTTAATCAGAGTACGAGTCGGCCGTGCAGGACTGTGTAAGAGGATCGGTCCTTTGGACGCCGTAAACTCTGATGGTTCATATCACATGACTGAGTGTTACGTCAGAGGTCAGGAGCGTACAGACTGATCAGGTGACACAATAACGGCGAGTAAATCCCGCCGGTTCAAGTATCACCCAGCGTGAGGACGGAGGAACAATTTAAAGTTTAATTTTTCAAACTTTTATGTAATTTTCTCTCCTGAATCAGCTGATTATGAAACGAAAGGTTAGAAAACAACAACACTCGTCTCCTCTCGTAAAAGGTCAAGAGACATTGGACGTGACAAAGAATAAGGAAGCACATTCCTTCGTGCTGGTGTTTCTTTTCCGTCCTTTCATAGTTTGGACCTCCTCCACGCCGCCGTGTGAATGGACCAGATGCCTCGCTCAGTGTCGGCAGATGGAGGGATTGTTTCCCCGGTTTAATGAAGGGGAGCCTGCTGGAGGCTTATCCCTGGTTACCTTGGTCATTGATATGCTCTTGAGGAGTCCACCGGCATTGTTCAGCCTCAATGGAAAGGGACAGAGCCAAAGGCCGGGTAGCGGGCGTCTTGACAGACTGCCTTTCAGCGATCGAGGACAATGGAAAAATTTTAGGACCTCCATGCTGAGACGGGCCGGAAAAACAAGGACAAGACAAGACTGAGGCATGATGGGAAACAAACCTTTTTATTTAGAGCTTTCCTGCAGCTGACCCCGTGTGGAAACGTTGAATTATTCAAATGATCTGCACGTGTTGACATGAGTGATCCAGATAATCTACAGATACATTCTGATTGATTTTAGTTAGTTGGACTTTCTCCTGTTTGAGTTTAATGAGTTCTTTCTTCTCTGCTGGTTAAACTGAACCACGTTTACTGCAGGTTCATCTAACCTGGGCAGTTAAGAAGCTTTCATGAAACAAGTTAGTCTTTAGTCTCAAGTCTTTGTTTGAGTCGAGTCTCGAATCATCGTCTGAAATTCTGTATAGTATAATAATAACTTGGATCAGTCATGCTTGGGCGTAGCGAGGCGCGGACTGTTCTTTGTTTTGGCGGTGATCCACGTCCGGCTGCTTATCAGCAGTTGCACATTAGATTAGTCAGTTCTCCACATTCTTGGAAGTCTTTGAAAGCGTCGTGAGAGTTTTTCTCTTCTCCAGGATGTCAGTGGTTAACCTCTGAACCGCAGAGTGTCTGCTGTACAGCTCTGCTGGCTGTCGTCGACACGTTGGGTTTAATCTGAAGGCCGGAGCTGCTGCTTCCTCTCAGGTCGATGCTTCAGGATCTGGATGGTGTTTGCTTTCACATTCAGCTTTTGGAGATTTAAAAGGTTTTATTTTCATGTTTAGTGTCATTTCTCTCACTTTATTCAAACAGGATTATTTTATTCATGCTTGTGTGTCTTTGTAACTTTAAAATGAGTTCACCACAGTCAGTGGCTGTGAGCTGATTTCCATGTTGACCTGGTTACATAATCACTGCTCTGGCCTGTTCTCTCTGTGCTCGTTCGGATGTCGTGTTTTCGTTTCCACGTCACGTCCGTCCTCCGTCAGGTTTCTATGAAGCCTTCAGGGCGAGTCGGAGACTTCCTGTTTGGTCCCACAGCTCCAGATGACATTCTTGGATCGAGCTTGTTTTTCTGGACTTGGCCTGAATCCCGTCCTCGGCTTTGCTTCTTGGAAGAACATAGTAAAAGTTTGAACCTCCCCCACATCTGATAGTAAATTCGTCGGCGTCCGTCGTTGCTTGAGCAGAACAAAACTCCTGCAGCGTTTGATGTGATGAATAAAGCCGGCCTGTCGGGGCAGGCCTCACTCAGCCTGTTTTCTCTTTTTGGAGCACCGCGGGCTGCAAATGGTGAAGTTTCTTTAGACACGTCTCTCCAGGACACAAATGGACGTCCACATTTCACTGCGGGGGGTTTAAAGGTCAGGGGCGGCCCGCAGGAAGAGCTTTATTGACCCTGCAGGACAGGAGGGGGAGGAACGTATTGACTCTGTTATCAGACAAACTCTACAGAATAAAATAAATCTTCATTCAAAGTGCTGCAGTGAGCTCCTGACAACTTTTAAAGAACTTTGAAAACATTAAAACACCAAAGAGACTCAGAAATGTGAATTATAAATAATAATTAAACACTCTGAGTTTAATAATCGTTTAAAATAAGAGTCTCATGTTCTTCAGGATGCGTCGACGGTTAGCCGTAAAATCAGTCGTCTGATTGGTTCAAAGCAACGACACACACTGTTCAGGTAACAGTCGACGCTCAGCAGAGTAAAACACAACTCACGGAACACACACACACACATTCAGATGATAATGTGGAGTCATCTGAGTCAGCTTTGTTCTGTGTGTGTGTGTGTGTGTGTGTGTGTGTGTGTGTGTGTGTGTGTGTTTCCTATAATGTGACTCAGCGGGCCTGTTCCAGCTCGCAGCCGAGAGCCGGCAGTCACCATTTTAAAGGCCAGGATTTAACCACACACACACACACACACACACACACACACACACACACACACACACAGTGTGTCCATGTGGGGGGTTTAAGTGAGGACATAATGGAGCCGTGATCTCCAGCCGGGGGTCAGAGATCCTCCTGTAAGTCTCCACGGTAACAGCAAACGATGTGAAGGGGTAATTAAAGATTTGATTAGCTGTGTGTGTGTGTGTGTGTGTGTGTGTGTGTGAGTGAGTGTGAGAAATCAAAGAGTGAATTTTGTCTCCAGCCCACCTGTGTGATTCACAGTAAAATGGCTGCCGTCACAATGGGCCCTCCTCCACCTCCTCCTGCTCCTCCTGCTCCTGGAGGCTACTTTTAAAGGGAGAGGCTGAGAGGATTACCTTCAAACACACACCGTTACTATGCCAAGTATTTGAGAGAACACATACACACACACACACACACACACACACACACACACACACACACACACACACACAATGCTCAGAGGCCCCGGGCGAGCTTAGCCACCAGCTAACCCTTCAAATTAAGACCCCACCTCCTCCTCCACCTGCCCCCCCTTACAGGACTCAGATGGAAGTAATTATGAGACGTCATGATGTCAACGCTGTGTGTGTGTGTGTGTGTGTGTGTGTGTGTGTGAATCCCATTCACACCTCTTACTGAACAAATGGTCACTGACATGAAGTGTCAAAGTGATTAAAGGAGGCTGACGAGTCTTCGTTAGGCGGAGCAGACGATGATTAATCGTCTGTTTTAATGATCACTGATCAGTCGTCGTTTTAATCAGCTGAGTCTCCGTCAGAATCTTTTATTGTGTCCATCCATCACGAAGACGTTTGTTCGCTCTTATTGTGAAAGAACGCTCTTGATGATAAGTGATTGGTCGATCCCTCTAAGTCCTCTTCCGTCTCTTCCTGTCCCAGCAGGTGAGGGAGACGGAGACATGGATGCCCATGAAGACCACACAGACGGCCGCCGCGGTAACACACCATGACCACGTGGAGTCATCGGGAGGCGGACCCGACCGCTCAGACTTCGGCTTCACGGACGACGAAGACGACGAAGTGGACTACGACACCTACGAGGACGAGGATGACGACGAGTACGACGATTTCTCCGGATCCGGTGACAGAAGTCAGTGTTGAGAAACTTTAAGATGAGTTTTTATTCAGAACGATTCAGATTAAATTGAATCTCTTCGTCTTTTCACAGCAACCACTGTGTCGCCCGGAAGAGAGACCGAGACATCAGCTAAGGTGAGACTTTCAGATTCTGTTGGACGGACGAAGCTCAGGCTTCAGTGTTTTTGTTTTTTTTCTAAACTCCTCTCTTCGTCTTCAGCCCAACGTGAACGACAACAAGATCCCAGAGGTGGAGCGCCCGGCGAGGCCGACCATCGACGAGGTCGACATCGTCCAGAACAGCAACGAGATCCCGCTGCTGAGGAACGAGCCCGGCGAAGAGCTGCCGTCCAACGTCCTCATGTCCCACGCCAGCGACGACAGCATCTTCAGCAAGACGGAGGTCCTCGCAGGTCAGTGCAGGCGCTGAACTTCTTCTTCTTGTTCTCCTCCTTGTTCTTCCTGTCTGACCTCTCTCCCTCTTGTTTCCAGCTCTGATCGCGGGCGGCGCCGTCGGCCTGATGTTCGCCATCCTCCTCATCCTCCTCCTCATCTACCGCATGAAGAAGAAGGACGAGGGCAGCTACGACCTGGGGAAGAAGCCCATCTACAAGAAAGCCCCCACCACAGAGATCTATGCGTAGAGCCTCACCTCCTCCACCTCCCTCCTCCATCACCACACTCACAAACACACACCTCACCTTTAAAAACTCAATCAGTGCCTCATCATCATCATCATACCTCCTCCTCGCTTTTCTTCAGCGGAGTGACGCTTGATAACGAATCAGGAGAGAAGCCCCGACAACTCAATCGATTGACTGACTCCTCCTACCTGATGTATGCTACTACTATTGGTGCTCTCTTAACCAATCAGAGGCTTCGTCGGTCCGAAAAAGGAGCGACAGGATTGGACGATTTCAGCTGCGGTACTCCGTTTTATGTCTTTTGTTTTGATTCTTTTGTCCCCACGAGAAGAGAAAAAACAGCAGAAGCTCCGACCTGGACGACGTCTTCAGATAACAACGCTAACGCTGTGCGATGATTGTTGTCTCCGTACGGTACGCATCCACAGTCCACTTATTTATTTCCCCCCTCCCTCCTCGTCCTTCTCGTCATCCGGTTTCTTGGACTGCAGCTCCTCACGTCACCGTAGCAGACGGTTTTTATGTGAATGTTTTTATTAGCTTTTATTTTTATTTTTTTATGATTTAAACATCCTGACACGACGGGAAACATTACTGTAGTTTTCTGCTCTGTCCTCTGTTAGAACTGATGTTAATCATTTAAAATCTGGTTTAATTTGTCACCCGACAGTTAAAGAGAGAAGAGACAGTCAAACGAGGGTCAACACACGTTTGGAAATGATTTTTTTCTGCCTGTTTTCACCAACGAACGATGATTCAGAGTTCATTAAAACGACCTGAAACGACTTCTTTCTGTTTGTTTCATGTCTCCTCACCGGGGGAAAGTCCCGCCGGTCCGGCACGTAGCACAAGATAAGTAAGCTAAAGTAATCTGAAAGGAGAATTAGCAAATACTGTATGACCCAGGTCACACACACACACACACACGCACACGCACACACACACACAGATGTTTCACCACTATAATAATCACTGCTGTGCCTGCAGGGTTTGTTTTTCTGTTATTCTGGTGAACTGGAGTCAAAGCAACATGCTCCTACAAGGCGACACACCTACATTCCTCACACACACACACACACACACACACACACACACACACACACACACTGTAACACACACACAGTTCAGTCGTGTGTGAAGCTGTTGACCCTCTTTCACAAAAAAACATTCAAGTTTAAAGGAACAGTTTGACATTTTAGAGAAAGAGTTGAGATCACTCTCGTGTGTGTGTAAATATGTGGCTAGCTTAGCTTAGTTTAGCTTAGCATAAAGACTGTAAACGGATGGAAACCGCTAGCTAGGCTCTGTCAAACAGCTCAAGACAGATCACAGAGTTGAACATGTGAGAGCTAACGCCGCATGTTGACGTGAATATCCGAAGTTTCCCGCTCAGAATCGCGACGCCTCTGATGGCGAGGGCTCATTTTAATTAGCATGTCCTAAAATATCAAATAAAAGGAGGATTAACCGCCGGATTATTTCTTGGCTCCGTGAAATAGACGGGCACGTGTTGTTTCATGAGCCTCAGAGCCAGCCTTCGTGCTAAGCTAAGCTAAGCTAAAGACAGGTGTGAGCGTGATGTCATCCCTCACCTGTGAGGTCACACACGCTTCCTGGTTGTGAAAGTTTGAAGCTCTGTGATCGGAGAAACTGGTAGTTTTGGTACTTTCTGTTGTTTTAGTTTTTTTAGATTGTGGGTTCGATGCTTTCTCGATAAGCTACACCGACACTTTGTCGTTTTAGTTTGATGTTTTTCATTCTGGGGTCTACGAGCACTCACCGAAGCCTTGAACGGGTCGGATGCTCACATTTCTTAGCTGACGAAGCAGCACACAGACTGATCTACCAAGGATTTGTACATAGTCATTACATAAACGTTAAAAAAACAAACAAAAAATATATTAACTTGGTACTTAGCCACATCCTGGCAACAACAAATATCTACCAAATATTTAAATGCCAAATTGTTTTTGCTGTTTTTGTTTTTTTCCCCGCGCAGTAACGTTCACGTGATTTTACTGTAAATGATAAAAAACTGTTTTGATATGACGCTAACACTAACTCGCCTCCTCATTGTTCTCCAGTAGATCAACTTGTTATTTTTTTGTATTAATTTAACTGTCAAATTATTTTATTGCCTTCTTTCAGGTTGGGGTTTTCCCCTTTTTTAAGCTGTTGTATATGTGATTTTAAGAGTTTTATATACACTAGTTTGAGAGATTTTTTTTCAGAGGCAAATAGTTTTGGAACTTTTTATTTTGTAAGAGTTTCTATTATCTTTTTAGACTTGTTTTTTTTTTGTTCTTTTGCTTTTTGTATTTATGTTTTTCGTTCGTAGAAGGATTGCTTATGTGGTTGGTGTTCATCTCGTCGTTCAGGGGATGTTGTGCTGATGAGCCATGTTGTCGCTCGCAGACCTGGAACTGTTTTCATGCTTCGATTCTTTGTAGCTAAAATCTTGCAATCAAACTTCAAACAGTTATTGAAACGTCTCCACACTGGTTCAAAGTCTTTACCTCCAAAAAACTGTTAAATCAACAAAATCCTGATTGGTGTGTCGTAAAGTTCGACTGTCCTCAGACGGAGGACAAACTCTCTCCAGGTCGGGATTAAAAGTGTTAATCAGGTCCAGGTCTGCTCGGCGAGCATGGAAGAGATACGTTATGTTCTGCTGCTTAATGTCACAAACACCACATGTGAATCACCAATGGAGTGGAGAAGCCAATGAATCATTGGTTTCTGCATGCAGGTTCTGATTTATTATTGGAAATAAAGCTATTTTTATGCACATTAACATTTTAAAGAACTGTCTTTGACCATTTTTTTTGTTGTTTCCTGAGTGAAAAATGTCAAATATATATAAAGTTAAACATCTTTAAGATTCTTAGAGTTGATTGGACAACACATCTGTGGTTGCCATGGTAGCGCGCATGGTTTAATACGTGAGTAAACACTTGTTGAGCAGCTGCTTGGTCAGAAAGCGAGCGTCAGAGCAGCTGTGTGTTTACATCGCAGCCAAATAAACTTGTGTCAGTCGTCTGCTGCACACACGGCAAGGAAGGAAACAAAAATGACCAAAAATGGGCACAAAAGATGCATTTTTTTTACGACGATAGTGGTCAGGACAACCTTCTCCGACAAACAGAACGGGCGTGCCGCAGCTGCTTCACGGTAAAAGCCACCTGATGTTTGTCCAGCTGAAGTCTTTTAATGTGAAGTAGCAGCAGCAGGTTTTTCTCTCTGTGATTTACAGAGTTTTCTGGTGGACAGTGAAGTAAACTGCTGCCAACTTTAGCTGCTGTTAGCTCATGTTAGCTCAGTTTGTTAGCCAGGCCACCAGGACTGTGAGCTCAGAGCACCGGGGGAGTGTTAGTGTTTGGACCACAGGAGGTTTTCAGCCCCGGCGGTCAGCAGCTTTTTATGGGCATAATGGCAGAGGAGAAGAGGGGAAGAGTATGTTGACGGAGGAAGCTAAGAAGAGAAATTTAAGTAGGATGGATATCATCAAGTAAAGTAGCTCTGACTTGGGTGAACTCTCTGTTTCCTCGTCTGAACTTGAGTGTTGTCGTGTATGAAGCCTCACTGTGACTCTCCCAGCCCTTTGACGACATTCCAGGTGTCAGATTTCCTCCATTGTTCCTCGTTCCTGGGACTCACCTGTGTCTTTTTGTCCGCTGTCACGGGCACAAAGGAAGGACGGGAGACAAACTGCGGCAGGAGTTGGATGTGATGAGAGAAGGAACAGCAGAGAAACTAGAACTTTAAAGAGTTACAGGAGAAAGAAGGTAATGTCATGTAATGTAAACGTCTAACGTAAAGCTGTTGATGGCGAGTTATCGACGCAGTCAGTGGTTCTTAAAGTACTTAAATGCAGTAAAATAAAAGTAGTAGTAGTTAGTCCTAGTTTACCTTGTAACTTTATAAACTTTCTTCCTCTTAGCTGAGGCTGGGTCGTGGTAACAGCACACTGTCAGACACAGCTATGTTTCCCAGGTCCGGCAGCTTCTTGCCCCCTCACTCCCTCCGTCAGCGTCCTCTTCACTCTCTTCTCCTCTGCCATTATGTCCATGAAAGCTGCTGACGGCTGGGCCTGTAAACCTCCTCTTCTTCCTGCCTGTGGTACAAGGTACAAGCTAACAGCAGCTACAGTTTACAGGAAACTCGATCCTGTGAGGACGAGCCTCTGGTTTTCAGTGTAAACGTGTAACTTTAAGGCTGAGGTTTGAATACATACAGGTAGTAAACAAAGCCCTCATTTGTGTGTGTGTGTGTGTGTGTGAGTGCGAGCGTGTGTGTGTGTTGACATTCAAACAGATCCAGCAGACAAGCTGCTGCCTGTCGGCCTCTGCTGCAGGGAAAAACACACTCACAGGTGACGCCAAGTGCTGACGAATGCAGCACACACACACACACACACACATTCCAGCATCAACACATATTCATACGTTCTCTTACACGCCCATTACACACACACACACACACACACACACACACAGGTTGGTGATTTTACACTAAAGAAAACAGAGTTATTGAGATTATATTCTGTAAATAAAGCCCACTACACCCTAACGCCTTATGTTGCCATATTCTAGTTACACTGTGCTCTGTTGGATAGCCGTTCCATGACAATGAAGTTTTTAGGCCCGGGGCACGGAGCTGGTGTTGTGCCAGAACCGGAGCTTGGTGAGCAGGCAGTGTAAACTCAGAGCAGTGTGGGAGTGTTAGTGTTTGTACCACAGGCGTTTTGGACCACCACGAAGAAGAAGAGAACAGGAGCTCGGTGACCAGGCAACGTAACCGGGCTCAGCAGCTTCTATGGACATAATGGCAGAGGAGCAGAGAGTGAAGAGGACGCTGACGGAGGAAGCTAAGAAGAGAAAAGGAGAGAGTGAGCGAGCAAGAAGCCGCCGGACAAGAGTAAATCTGGGACTGACTTTTAGTGGTTGGTGAGAGCTTGGTGAAATAAAAGGCTGAAAGACAGACGCCGAGCTGGGCTGACTGCTGTTGGACTAGTCAGTAATATTAGCTGCTGCTGTTGGACTCGATCACAGTTCATCCTATTTCAGTTTTAGACTTTGATGCAGATTGTGCTAATGTGGCTAAAAACAGTCTGTTATCGTACAGTCAACACATTTTTTTCTTATCTTGGTTTGTTTTGACAATCTTTGGCTTACAATACACACACATCCTCACACACACACACACACATGCAGTACACACTCCTTCACACACATTTATGGGAATTTCCAGAACGTGTTTCACCAGGCCGAGCGTGTTCTTTCTGAGCTCTTCCATCATTTCTCTTTTATCCACTGAGCATCTCAAAGAACATTTCAACATGTCGCTGCCTCTCCATCAGTCCATCTCTGCTGCTGCTTTTGTAAAGACAGAAACATGCGGCACATTTCACCTGAGGCTGGATTCAAACAGAACGGGACAGTTTAACAAACTGCAGCAAGTTCAATGAAATTATCGGATTTTTCACGTCGTGTCCTTGGACTTATTTTCTTCTCAGCAGTTAAAGTTAACGTGACTTTGTGGGTGGATCAGCCTGTCCACCTCGCAGTGGAAACACACCTCGGCCTCTTTCTCTGTCTCTCTTTCCAGAACCAGACGCCTCGTTAGTAATCAGGCATCATGTCGGACGTTCTGCCGACCCTTCACTGTCAAACTGTTTCTGACCTCAGTGACATCGACGTCATCTGAAAATAACCAGCATGCATCAGTTTAAATGTTTCCTGCTGATGATTTGCATCCTTCCCCCTTCCTGCTGCTCTGATTTGAATGTTAGACGACGTAAAGGGAAGCAGGTCTCAGTGTAGCTTGCTGTCCTCTCTGGGTCACGTTGTTATCACCGCTTTTCTTCCGATGTGTGTCTGAATTTACATCTGCCTTTTTTAAATTGATCATTAACGTTTCCTCATCTGTGGAGATGAAACAGCATTTCCCCTTTAACTGAGTCATTCATTAGAGCGCCGTATTCTCGAGTCTTGGATGCTGTCGGGGTTTAGACCATCGTTAGCGGCTCTGTGCTGCTCTTAATTGGATTTGGGGAAGTTTACAGTCCAGCAACAACAGCCAAACTCATTACCCAGGATAGAGTTAGCCCTTTATCTTAGCATGAATCCTAATAATGAAGCCTGACTCTGTAGTTATATTAGAATAAATAAATATAGCTGTCCCGTTATGCAAGAATAATGTTTCGTTTACTTCAGTGTCTTCCACACAGTGAGGCACCATTCGCTTTTTCATCAGCTACACTATATGGACAAAAGTATTTTGCCAGGCTGTCTTGTTGGAGGGATGGGGCTGTTTTCTGAAGACCCTTCATCTCCAGTGAAGGGCTGAGTTAATGCTGCAGCATACCGACACATTCTGGACAATGCTCTTCCAACTTTGTGGCAACAGTTTTCTGTCCATGGTTTGATGAGTTTGGTGTGAAGGCTCAGGGATGAACGGAGACTGCGAGCCGGGCCTTCTCGTCCAACATCAGCCCGATGGACTGAATTCATCTTCCAAGCAGAGTGGAGGCTGTTACAGCTGATAATGATAAATATGTGTAAGCCTTGACACACAGAGGATGAACTGCTGCCACGTCTCAAACTGACGCCTGATGCACATTACCCGCCAACATGATGCGTTTTTGAAATGTTAATAATTACGTTATTTTCTTTGAAGATATATTCTAAGATTTTGAAGTCACTGCGGACGTTTCCTGTCTGACGTGTTCAGTGTTCAGACGGAGAGCCCGTCACTGAACACACATGACACATCGCAGACACATGGAGGAAGTCGGGGGTCTTAAATCTGTCAACACCTCGGCAAAGGTCAGAGGTCAGGTGACGAGGGATTCCAGGAAATGAGGTAGTGTGTGTGTGTTTGTACAAGCTAAGGCTTTATAGGCTGAAGTGTGTGTATGTTTGTATACATGACTCCATCACTGCCCCGTAACATCAGCACGTGCTGACCTCAGATCTGCATTCATCTTCATCGCTGCTCTGAATGTTTTTTAAGCTGACCTTTTTCAAACACTATCTGTAGAAAAGCGTTGAAGTGGCAGCTCTTCTCTCTGACACAAACTTTCGCTTTGACTTCTGATGAGGGCGACAAAGTACACGAATGACTACAAAGCAGTGTCTTTTCTCTTCTTAGCTTCCTCCGTCAGCGTCCTCTTCACTCTCTTCTCCACTGCCATTATGTCCATAGAAGCTGCTGACTGCTGGGCCTGAAAACCTCTTCTTCTTCTTCTTCTTCTTCTTCTTCTTCTTCTTCTTCTTCTTCTTCCCGGTGGTCTTTACGCCTGTGGTACAAACACTAACACTCCCCCAGTGCTCTGAGCTCACAGTCAGTTAGCCACAGCCTGGCTAACTGGCAAACTGAGCTAACAGCAGCTACAGGTGGCAGGAGTTTACTTCACTGTCCATCAGGAAACTCTGGAACATTTGTAGTGTTGCTGTTGGGTGATGATTCACCTTAAGTGACCACCTTTAAAGTTATTTGGGTCATTTTTTATATAAAATAAACATTTCATGAAGGTTTGCATGATGGGAAATGCTAACCCAGTGCATGCTAACGTGTTAGCATGGAGACACATGAATGGGAACAGCTACTGTGTGTCTCTTTCTTGCTTTCTTTCCCTCTCTGTGCCTCATCCTCTCTCCCCGTCATAGGCCACCTTTTGTCTCCGTGCAAAAACTCAAATTCCTCCCGGTCTCTGCCCACAGCTACAGACACACACACACACACACACATTCCTTTGCCCGGCAACAATGAGGTCTTTGTGTTGTACACCGCCCATGTTTTCATTTCATTTTTTATTGCTTTTGAACTCCTCACATGGAGAATTTAATCATCTCTCTGCTGGTTCCTGAGCTTGGTTTTGAAAAGAATTTTTTTTTGCTTAGCGGCCAGTCGTCAGGGAAGCCAGCAGCTGCAGTGTGTACCATAACGCACACACACACACACACACACACACACCCCTCATGAGCCAAGGACAAAAGGACTACATGTTTTCAAAGGCACCTGGCTTTACTTTTGTTTTCGTTTCACTTCTTATCATTACTGTGAAAGCTCGAGGAGGAGAGCAGAAAAATAAAATAGAAAGTGCATCTGTTTTGTTGATTGAGAAGTTTGATATCACTCTCCTGTTTCTATGTTAAGAATGATGCTGGAGGCTGCACGTGATTATCGTAGCTTACTTCAGAAAAGTCTGGGAATATGTTTCCTCCGGTTTCAAGGTAACCTCACAGTGATGACAAGATAAAAAAAACACTTTTAAAATTATTTTTAAAAAACACGTTTTTAAAATGGTTTTCCTTTAAAAAGACCTTTTTTTATTCTTTTTTCTAAAACAAACCCAGTTTTGTTTTTTGAAACACACTTTTAATTCTTTTTCTAAAAAAACAACACTCCAAAAAAAATGCAATTTTTAGAAGTAAAAAAGATCGCAATTTTCCAAAAAAGTCAGATTTTTCATAAAAAAGGTTGCAATTTTCCAAAAACCCCTAACGATTACAGTTTTCGCATTTTACGAAAAAAAACCCAAAGGTCATAATTTTCTCACAAAAACATTGCAATTTTCGAAGAAAAAAAAATTCCAAAAAGAAAAAAATTGAAGTAATCTTTTTCACAGTTACATATTACGTTAAAGTAATATATTACTTTAAAAAAAAAAATCAGATTTTTTTCTAAAAATTGAATAAATTTTCATAAATGTCAAATAGATTACCTTTAAAAAGTAATAGATTACCTTTAAAAAGTAATAGATTACTTTAAAAAAACAAAAATAGATTACTTAGAAATAAAAGATTACTTTCAAAAGTAATAAATGACTTTAAAGAAGTACCAGGTCACCTGATGGTCAGACTCACCTGTAGGCGGACTCGTCACTGTCAGAGATGAGACTGATGGACTGATGACTGCAGGTGGAGCTGTTGGTGTACGGAGCAGAGGAGAAAGAAGGCAGCCGTCAGGGGATCAGGTGCTGACGGAGACATGTTTCCCCAGCTTGACGTGCTGCTTCCTGTCAGACAGGAAGTCAGTAATCTACCTGCCTGTGGAGTCAGGCACACTCACACTTTGGAAACAAATGAAATGAATTATCACGAGAAAACAGAGGAAATAAAATATATGAATACATGACCGCTTCGGGCTTCTGTATTTTTTAACATTTTTCTTTCATTCTTTTTTTTTTAAACACACGTTTTTTCTTCTTTTTTTGATTTTTTATTTCAAAAAGTTACAAAAAAACTCAGACAGTTTTGTTTCTTTTTTTTAAACATTTTTCTATTTTATTTTTTGAACACTTTAAAACTCAGAATTCTTTAAAAAAAAAACAATAAAACTTAACTTAAGTCTGAATTCTAAAGAAAATGTTTTATTATTATTAAGTTTAAAGTTTTAAAGACACTTTTAAAATCAGAATTCTGAGAAATTTCTTTTTCAAATGAGTCAAAATTTTCAGTCAGAATTCTGAGTTTTAAAGTTCAAATACATTTTTCAGAATTGCTTCCAGCTTGTGTTGGTTTCACTTCGCAGAGGTTTCACAGGTTCTTGCTTGGAGGAACCGGCTAATCAGTGAACTGTGAATGATGAGCCGTGCTCGCTGTCAGTCTTTATGACAGTTCCTTTAGTTCCTTTAAAGGGAGTTTAATGATTTTATTTTTCTGTTCAACATGTTAACTTGAACCACAAAACACTACCAAATACAGCCGTCTTCACCGGTCAGAGTTTAAAAATGATAAAAATCACAAATCTCAGATGAATTCAGATCAAACTGTAAACTTCTCATATTATTGCAGGTATAAGGATATCCAGTACTATCGGTCTATAATTCTAGTTTATTAAATGTTTCATTATTGACATGATGAGGACTTTTACAACAGCTGAGAACAAAGTCAGGTATTCTGATGACAGGTAAACTGTAAAGCATCTGAAATTTTAGCATCTGCTCAAACAAAGAAAGCAGCTTCAGAGACGAGCGCTGCACCAGTTAACCCAGTTTCAGAGAATACCTGTGTAACTGGGAGCCCCTGCTCGACTTCGCCTCCGGCTGCGTCCCTCTCATCGACAGGCCTTTGTGGTCCTTTATGGTCTGAAGCCTTTGAACCTTTCTGCTGAGGAACTCAAAGTATGAATCCAGCAACTTTCTCTGAGGCCATTCAACTCCAGACATTTACTCGAGGACTATTCTTCAGTTCAGTTTGGAGGCACTTCACTCCACCACAACATGAATTACAAACACAGAATATCAAAATAATATTGTGTCATTAATATTAATGAGCCTCTTTATTGATTGGCTGACTGTTTTTGCCAACACGGGAAGTGCCAAAAGCTGCAGTTCCTCTTCTTGTCCACTTGAGGCTGACTCACTTTCTACAATATGAGACCTTTAATGCATCACTAAATATAATCCAATGGGCCGTTTTACTTTTGGTACTATAAGTATGTTTAGATTTTGACCTGACCTGACTCAGAGAGTTCAACTCAACCAGCTACAGCTGCAGTAACATCATGTGCATATAGAGGTTATTAGTATTATTAGTACAGTACAGCGGGATGTGTGCTCTGTTATAGTTTGAAGGTACTGAACTGTCACAGGCTTTATTCTACAGCTCAGCTTGTTAACCTCACACAATGCTGAAAGGTGTCTCTGTTGGTGTCACTGAGTGAACTCCTCGCCTGTCTTTGGTATTCTGTGTTCTCTCCTTCCTGATAAAACAATGATTTACGTGCGAGCGCCGAGGTCTGCTGAACAACGAGTCACTTGTTAATGAATCATCTTTGTAACAAGAAGTATAAAACCGTCTGCTACAGAGTCACATCAGCAGAGTCACAGCTGCCTCTCTGTCTGGCCTTCAACTCTCTCTGCCCGATTCTGTGATTTATTTTCCCATCATGCATCTCTGTCAGTAATGTTACATGTATTCACTGCCACGGTAACGTAATCATAACGTAATGTGTGGTTTGACAAATAAAAATGGAAGCTGAAGCCGTACATCCTGAGGGTCATTATCTGGCTACTCAGTCTCAATTCTGATACTTCTGTTAGTACTCTTCTATGTAGTACTCTGTGTACTTAGTCGTGATCCTGATTGGACGGTATAAACTCTGCTGTAGTTTCTCCTTCATGTTCAGAAAGAGAGGGTGAGGCGAGGGTGGTTCAACAGGAGCCTCTTTGTCACTAAATCTTACACACTGCTCCTTTAAATGGGATTTGAAGTATTTCTACACAGCGATGTACTTCTTCCACAACCTGTGTGTGTGTTACAGAGTAAGTGAGGGCGAGTGGTTGCCGCGGTAACACAGCGGGTCTTCTAACTTCATAATGGTGGAAAGAATGACGAAGCGTCTGCAATAACACTATTATACAGTCTACAATAACAGTGAAAGCAGCGCTGTTAGCCTTCTGTTACACCTGAGTGACTCCACCTGCTCCTCTCCTTTTCTCTGAGGTTTGCACCACCCAGACGTCGAAGGTCACCTGGCATGTTTGTACAGAGGCTCCCACGAATGTCACCGTTTGATGTTTCTTCTTTAGAAGTGAAGTCCTGTACTGACTTTATTCTACTGCTGCCGTTTGCTCATGAGAGCATGTACTTTACCTTTATGTTGGTGCTTACAACATGAGCTAACAGCAGCTACCAAACTGAGCTAACATTAGCTAACAGCAGCTAACAAACTGAGCTAACAGCAGCTACCAAACTGAGCTAACATGAGCTAACAGCAGCTACCAAACTGAGCTAACATTAGCTAACAGCAGCTAACAAACTGAGCTAACAGCAGCTACCAAACTGAGCTAACATGAGCTAACAGCAGCTAACAAACTGAGCTAACATTAGCTAACAGTAGCTAACAAACTGAGCTAATATGAGCTAACAGCAGCTAACAGACTGAGCTAACATGAGCTAACAGCAGCTAACAAACTGAGCTAACATGAGCTAACAGCAGCTAACAGACTGAGCTAACATGAGCTAACAGCAGCTAACAGACTGAGCTAACATGAGCTAACAGCAGCTACAGCTGTCAGCAGTTTACTTCACTGTCCATCATAAACTCTGTAAATCACAGAGAGTTGAGGCGGAGCAGCCGGAGGACATCAGAGGGAAAACCAGAAAACATTTCCTCCATAAAATATGATCCAGTTTCACCAAAATCAGTGAAATAGTTGGTGGTGTGTGACTTAGTGCCGTAAAGCGTTACGTACTTCTCCCGACCCGGAGCCCAAAGTTACATAGTGTGAGAACAGACGTACGAATGACAGAGACACCGTTCACCTGATCACAGGTCAGTGTGGATCAGCAGGAGGTCACAGACGTCAGATCATCAGAGGAAAGCTTCATGTTGTTTTAGCTGATGTACTAACAGTACACACTTTCAGCAACACAGGAAGGATTTCAGCAGCTAACTGAGTCCTAATTAGAGTTAACAGTCCAAGATTTTCACAATAAGTCTATAAAAATAACACTGCATCAATTGTTACAACCATTAAAAGAATAAAAACCTCTTTTTGTTGAACACTATTTTTTAAAATATTACGTCCTATATATTTTTAAATAACACTAATACAGTAGATGTACACTGATGTGCCACACTGACACTGATTTCCTTCAAGTCAACTTGAACCTCTACGTTTCCTGTTGAGGAAGATCATGTGATACAATCAAAAGCTCCGGAGCTCAATGGACGTTTTTTTTTTTTAGTTTGATCGTTTTAGTTGAAATTTAAAAGACGACAACAAACTTTCCAACAAACACAGTTTGTTTCTTTATTGAGTGAAATGAAATCCAGACAGGTGACGTTCAAGGTCACCACACCACAAAAAAACTTGGCATCACAAGTTTGCATGTTCCTACTATTCTCTCCTCCGGCAAGACCCTGCACACCAAGAGCTTTTGGCAACTCCATTTAGAAACTGGAAATTAAATTTAAACGTAGCACGAACGAAAAGGAGGAGGAGGAAAAACTAATGAGAAAGGGTGGGTGGTGTTCTTTCTGTCAATTCTAGTGAAACACAGGGAGGCTCAAACAGAAACATTCCAACCTGGGTTAAAAATCAGTTAACGTTGTATATTTTTTAAGTACAACTTTCATGCCTGATTCGTTCTTCTACCCACTACTGATGACATTCCACCGAGGCCACCTTTTCCCTCAACAGAACAAAACTTTTATGATATATTCATTTTAAGTGTACATCATCTCGGCCATGTGCGACATCTTCTTGGGGATGTACAGATAATACTCCATGTAGCCAGAAAGGTCCTCTATTGTGATGTCGTCGACGTAGGCCCGGGCCTGCTCCGAGCACGAGCGAGGGGAACCCGACGACAACGAAGAAGGTGACGAAGCTGTGGTGGCGTTAGTGTTGGTGCCGAGAGTTCTGGGGCTGTCGTCGTGGCTCGGCAGGCTCCTCTCGCACTCTGAGATGACGTTGCGGAGCCCGGTGAAGGAGTACACCTCCACGCCGGCCCAGCCCTGATGACTGGACTGGCACTGGCACGCAGACTCAGCCCCCTGGCCGCTTTCTTCCTGGGAATTGGAGCTCTTTCTCCAGGCGCAGGAGCAGGGATCGTGGGGGCCTTCTGCCGAGCCGCTGCTGTGGAGCTCTGATAAAGCTCGGAAGTCAGCAGCTTCTGCGTGTCCGGATATCCGAGGTGCTCCCGCTCCGGACTCTGCTCCGTCACAGGCACTTTTCTCTGGGCCGCTCTCGTCGCTTGACTGAGCATCTCTGGAGCTTCCTCCGTCCTGCCCGGCTGATGTCACGACAGTAGTAATAACACTGGAGATCTCATGGGAGGAAACCACAGCTCCAATGTGTGTCTCATACCCAGTGCGAGATCCAAAAACCAGGGGAGAGATGTGGCCTGGAGTGGCTGAAGAAGAGAGCTCCTTCTGGGCCGGGAGAGCTACAGAAGCAGCCGTTCTTCCATCGACTGCAGGACGAGGCTCTGCAGGCTCCGGCACGGCCAGGCGCTGGTGCTTCAAGCAGCCACCAGAGGTGGACAGTGCAGAGGCAGCTGAGGTGCTGCAGTAGGTGAACTTTGGAGGGTGGAGGATGGGTGACTTGGACCTGCGGCGCCGCTGAGTTCTGGACGCTCCTCTAGAAGTTTTCCTCATACAGCTAAAGATGGACGGAAGGAGAGATAACGATGGGAAATAAAACATGGAACAGAAGAGCTGAAAGCAGAGCGTAACGGAGCACGGCACCAGTTCAACCTACCCGTGCCAGTTGTCCTTCGGGCAGCCGAGTTTGGGCTTCGCTCCGCTGGTGTCGAGACAAGAGCGCGATGGTACTCTGGTCGCCAACGCCTCGGAAACACTCACGGCTCCGGGTAAACTGGACGAAGAGAGAAACCTTTATGATCGTTCCAACACACCAGAGGCAGCCTGTTCACTGGGTAATGTTATCTTTGTTACGCTACAGTGGGAGTCTGCCTTTTTAAAGCCCTACAGAGCCACCGTAGTTTAGAAGTGCGAGAAGCCCAATGCAATTTAACTGCAGCTGAAAATGTTCAACCTGACAAATCTCACAGCTTCGCAGAGTGTTGAGTGAGGAGGAGAAGACCAGGTGGAGTTAAGGCACGGGGACGCATCGCTCAGTGACGGACAGAGTTTTGGACCTGAAGCTTCTGGATGAACAAAGACGCAGAGTCACATCAGATTCTGCTCTGATCTGATCTGAGCGCTCAGACTGTTTCAAAACCTTTGGGGGGTGTCGGTTAGCTCAGTTAGAGCAGCCGCCCCGTAGAAGGCTCAGGGTTCGAATCTGACCTGTGGCTCTTTGCTGCATGTCATTCTCCACCTCTCTGTCCTGTCACTCTTCAGCTGTCTCCGTACAATAAACTTTAAAAAAGGCCAAAAAAAATACAGAAGCCTTTGGGATTAAAACATCGACGACGTCTGTAAAGTCTAATAATGAACCCGAATGTTGGCGAGTCCACGCGGCGTTCAGGCCGCCTCGCACTAAAAGCCAACGCTGGAGGAGCTTTTATCTCTGCAGATATTAGACAGAGAACATCAGACTGAAGTGCGTGGTTAAAGTCTTCATTAAACATGTTCATCAGTCTGCAGCGATGGAGCATGACTGACATTTGTTATTTAAAATGTATGACCGTGTTTGAGTGCTTTAATTTAGGATTATAATTCAGGTGCCGTCCCAGCGACTGCAGCTCGGCTACCATCTGGATTAGTTAATAATCAGACATTAACACAAACGTCGGTAACAGAAGCAAACTGTTTATTTACCTCTCAGCATCGACCCTCAGCTTCTTGAAGGCCGTCTGCAGCGTCTCCTCTTCACAGTCCTTCCCTCCTGCCTCCATGGTGGGAGGAGGCCGCTCTGACCAGCCACCCAGCTGAACACACAAACATGAAACGTGGATAATCAGACAGCTGTGGGTCAAATAAAGAGCGCGTACGTCAAGACAAAGAAGCCGTCAGACATGTCGGGTGGCGCACACGTACGAGGAGTCTGACTCTGGTTTCACTTCAGGTTTCTCTCTGCTGACGAGCTTCATTAAATAATGAATAAATAATAAGGTGAGATAAACTTTATTGATCCACACGTGGTTTATTTTCGGCCGTCATCGTCTCGTTCGTTGCTTCTTGAAGGAACAACATGTCACTTTGCTTGTATTGTGTATTGTACATTCAACAACAGCGACCACACCAGGTAACAAACACTTCACCTGACTTCTGTGACAGGTGGACAATATTCATTTATTATTTGAACTCTGACGTTGATGATGACGTCACATTTTTCACCGGGTTGTCCACGTTTATATTTCCTGCATGAAACAACACGGTCAGAGCGCGCGGGGAGTATCTAGGAAGTATCTCAGATGAGCGTTTTGTAGTCCATCTTCTGGACTTTGTAGTTTCACCACAGATCACGTCAATAACATTCACCGTCGCTTCATGACGTAGTCTAGTGTCAGAGCAGTCGACTTCTCCTAACTCCTTATCACCTCTCCTTCATGTGTTTCCTTATGACCTTGTGACGTTTTCCATCGAGGTCAAGGAAAAGTGGTTAGGAAGAGTGGTTAGGAAGAGTGGTTAGGAAGAGTGGTTAGGAAAGGACTTAGGAGCTGATTTTTCTAACTGTTCGACCGTGCCCACAGAGAAACATTGAACAGGCGCTCGAAGCTGTCAGATCATCTCCAGTTTGAACGCGTGTCTGCCGTGTTTGCCGTCACGGCTGTAGTACGTTTCATCTCGGGCAGCCTGGAGCGTCGACACCACGCAGAGATCAGACGGGCTGTGAACATACTGAATGTAGACTTGTTGTATTTCAGCCGAGCGTGGTGAGTTTATGATTTAATACAGTAAATATGTCACCTATTGAAGACAGCTGACTGATGGAGCCGATAGATCCACCTCTTACTGCTGAATTTGGTGTGAACTTAAGTAATTCTCAGTCTAACGTGGTGGCCAGACGACTGATTCTGTTCAGGTTCCTGCGTCATACTCGCTCTGGACTGGAAACATAAGATGCTCTCTCTGAGGGTCTGTTCTGAGACTCTGTGCAGCCTTTTGTGGATCAAAGCAGAAAGTGTAAGCCTGTAACACTCCTGAACCTCTTACTTGTACTGTCACGTGTTCTTTCTGCGTCTGCTATATTCGTTAACGTGACTCACCTTATCAACAAGTTCACTGACTGTCTGTGACTCAGAGCTACAGGCCTGGAGGGTCGGTGGTGGCGACCTTAGTTACTGTTTGTATCATTACACTGTTCACAAAGACAGCTGATTGACTGTCAGGTTCTCTATGTATCGACACACATAATGACATAAACAGGTAAACAATAAACTAACATGTACAGATCTGTGTGGAGAATAACACCTGTACTATGAGGATGTCATGTAGCAGGTTGTTTTCTGTATGTATGAGTGTGATGACATTTACATGACTTACAGTGTAAACAGTGACATGTATTAATGTTCATGATGTTTCAGGTTTAGCTCTGAAGCTGAATGACTGTCATGTGTGTTCAGCACACACATGTTGTTATATCACTGATACACACACACACACACACACACACACACACACACAGTCTTCGAACTGAAGCTGCCGTTAGCACTCCCACCCTTTGGGCTAATGCTAAAGTTACTTCGGTTGCTAAGCTAACGGGGCTAGCTGCCCACATTACGTCGTTTTCAACACGTTTTAAAAACGTTTTAAAAACATACTCACGGTTCAGGAGCTCCTGGCCGCAGCAGACAGAGGTGTGCCCGGGGCATAAAGGGTGTTTTCCCCCTCCTCCTCACAAACAGGCCCCCGGTTGTTGACTAGCCAGCGACGGCTAGCGACGAGCTAAAGGCTAAGACAGAGGGGGGCTAGCTGGCGCTAGCTTCAAATGCTAGCTCCGTGTTAGCGCGCCAAAACACGGAGATGTTACAGAAATGTCTGGACTCGTGTCACGAAGCGTCCTCGTGGATGAGAAACAGATTAGTGTTTGAAAAACAACAGCAAGCCGAACCTTCTGCTCCGGGCCGAACCTTCTCCTCCGGGCTTGTTTACAGTCCGACAGTCGCAGTGACTCTGCAACAACGCCGCTGACGTAACCAACGGAACAGACGTCATCACGCCCAGAGCAGTGCTGGGAAGTTCGAGTCTTTGTACTGAATCGGATCACTGACTCTCGGACGGTAAAAAAAGATTAGTTCGTATTGAACGATGCGTTCACGACCGACACACCACTGGAGGAGAGACGTCTCACCCAACGGCTGTCTGTATCTGTGTCACGTGGTGTTTCGGTTAACCCACCAACTGTTTCACTGATTTTGGTGAAACTGGATCATATTTTATGGAGAAAATGTTTTCTGGTTTTCCCTCTGATGTCCTCCGGCTGCTCCGCCTCAACTCTCTGTGATTTACAGAGTTTATGATGGACAGTGAAGTAAACTGCTGACACCTAGCGATGAGAATTCAGTTTTTTTTAGTGAGCCAGATCATTTGACTCAGCGCACCAAGAACAGAATCAGAATCACTTTATTTTATTGATCCAAGGTGTGTATATATACAATATATTCTAAAACAAAGGAGCTGTAGTGCAAGCTGATGTGCAAGTATATGACAGTATAGTTCACATAAATGTGCTGATAAACATCAGGATGAAGTCCCAAATAAATAAAGACTGTAACGCAGAAGATCTGAAGATGCTACGTCAATGTAGCATGAAGGTCTGGAGTCAGTGTCAGAGGGGCTCCGGGCCTTGTTGATAAGGCTAGTAGCGGATGTGAAGAAATGTGGATGTGGCGTGAGGTTCTGGGGGAGTGTCAGAGTTTGTGTCTCCAAGAGTTTGTGATACATAAATATAGATATCTCTCTCATTGCACAGATTTTAAGGGTCACCTATAGAGTCGGCTCTTTCAGCTCCCAAATAGCTCTTTTATAATTTAGCCAAATTTAGTGCTGTTTTGACTTGTGATTTGTATGTGTACACATATACCACTTCAGTTATTCACTACATCCTTCGTACTGAAGTATTCAAAAGGAAAAATGACATTTTCTAATATCAATGAATTGATGTAGCCAGTTGTTTTGATTGCTTTTCAGATTCAGTCTTTAGAATCAGCTGATTGGAGGATTCTTTCAGACTGAAGGTTTTCAGGAGTTTGAATCCACCCAAAGATCAATTTAAAGATTTATTTTATCTTGAAGATCAGTGATGGAGTCATGAAACAAACGTCCAGCAGCCCAAAATCTGTCTCAAAACATCCAAGAGCTTCACGTCCAAACGACGTGACAGTCTGAACTCTATCACTCATCAAATAAACTGGAAATCACTGTTAATAACTTGTTTTCATTGATTCACAGTATTTTATTTCAATCAGCTGAATTTAAAGTCACACCATATAAATTCATACAAACAGGATCCAAGTGCAGCGTTTACATTTACAAATAGGAAGCCGAGAAACAGAGAAGAACCTGAAGCAACTTTACAACTTCAAGACCAGCACAGAGAGTCCGACACACCTCAGAAGATACTGCTAGCATGAGCACTGAGTGTGGACATGGGAAGGGGAGAGAGGCCGAGGTGGACCCTGTGATGGACCTTTGACCCTGACAGCAGCCTCTTTTTGACTCGGTTCTGTTCAGCTCCTCGATGTGACTGTACTGTGGGTCAAATGAAATAAGTCTGACTCTTTAAATATGTTTTTACTTTTCATTATCTGACCTCCAAACTGGCTGACATCGATCATTCACAGAAGTTTGCTCATTCGTCCTACGCCGGCCCCCCTGGAGCTCACACCACCGCCATGTGTGCAGCATGGCGGCTGCCCCCTCCATGCAGGGTAGACCGGGGAGACGCAACTAGGACGTGGACGAGCAGTCCGCAGAATAACGGGGATGCAGCTGTAATGCTGTCCTTCTTCTTCTTCTTTTTAGGCACTGCATGGTCAAATTACATCATACGCATAATTACAGACTTTAATGTAAGCCTGACAAACAGACCTGCTGGGTTCACAGGTCACCTGACTCCATTTGGTTGAACTGTCACATTAATCACACAGGTACAATCAGAGAGAAACAGATTTTCCTGAAGCTCTAATATTCATGATGAACATCTTTAACATCTTTAAAGAAATGTGTCGAGAGCTCCACAAAGACGTCGAGTTACAGCGAGTTAAGAAATAAAAACGATGTTTGTGAAACTTCACGTCAGACGTTGATCGTTCAGGAGGCTGCAGATTGTAACGTTGATGAACTGTCTGCAGTTATTAGATTTCCAATTCACACTCAGTGAGTTTCCACATCTGGGACAGATAGGGTGAACAGACGGGTATATTTTAGCTAGCCTGTCATTGGAGTAATACACTCTGTGAAATACCTTGAACTGTATCAGTCCATGCCTCATACATATGGAGGAGGTGTGTATGCTGGAGATGCATTTAGCCCAGACATCATCCAGGATTACAATTCAGACCTCATTCCTAGGCCTCACATGTTTTAGTGTGTGTTGGAGGATCAATATCTTGTATTATATTATACGTCTTAGATCAGATCTCTGCTCCATGATTTAATAAATTATATGTCTTTATTGGGCGACTTGGGGTAAGTAGGAAAATGTTCGGAGGTGAAACTGTAGGCTTGGAGATGTCTGAAAGTGGAATATTATGATGTAATTATAATGATCTAACTAGGGCTTCGAAGGACAGGAAAGAGTTCTCATCACATAGATCAAACATGACCAGTCCGTGCTGACGCCAACCAGCGAAAAGATGTTTGAGGGACAGAGGAGAAAAGCTATTCATCTGATCAAGGTTAAAATGTTTAGAAATTAGAAACAACTGGGTTAAAAAAAAGTCTTACTATTGGCCTGCGTTGACAAGGGAGCTAATAGAGAAATAGGGGATATCAATGCGCATGATGAACGTTCCATCATCACCCATGCAGGCCCGTTTTTGTCAGAGAATTTCCCGTCACATAGTATGCCAGTTTGGAAATGTTTGATGCCCAGTAATAATGGAGAAAGTTTGGGAGACCCCCTTCAGATTTAGGTCTTTCTTCTTTTTCATTGAAGGTGTGGAATGATTCCATATAAACAATGTCAAACATGTTAATTAATATCTGAAGCTCTTTCAGCATCATCAGAAGAAGACTTTCTTCACCAACCTGCAGGAACAAAATAAAAGTATATATTAGATAAAGTCACTTTTCTATGACATCATGAATGATACTAACAATAACGAAGTGAAACATAATTATCGTCATAACTTCTCATTTTATCAATATTGTTTTATTTTGTTAAATATAATATAACTGTACGTACAGTATCATCCATTCATTTAATATTTCATGTATATTTAGTGTGAATGATGTTTGATGCGTCATGTTCTCATATTCACTCATCATTGTTTGACAAGTGGAGCTTCCATGACTTCCTGTTTCCTCTTCCTCTCCCTCAGCAGGTCATGTTGTGTTTTCTGGATCTAACTGGTTCTGTCAGTCTGTTCAATCAGCTGATCGACAGTTACACCAAGAAGTTACCACGTGCTAACATTTACAACAACGAGCTCAGCTGCACGTGAGAATGAGTTTGTGCTGTGACTCTGAAATTAAACTGGAAGTGAGTTGTAGACAGTCACAAAGAGAATGATGTAAATTCAGACTGAATACAAATTTCATTTTTGTCTCTTCGTCTGAATTTGACTGTAACTTTTCAGTCTGTGTTTATTCTGCACAAACTGAAAGACTTACAATAGAAATGTTTGCCATATCTTGCTGTGAATGTGTGTGTCTGTGTGACTGATCAGACTGATGTCAACATTTAACTCCACTTCTTTGTGTTGTTTCCCTGCAGACCCTGTCATCATTCTTCCTCTGATCTCTGGAGGTTCATCACAGCGTCTGTGCAATTTTACCCTGAAATATTAAAATATGACGAAGAAGAATCTCACCTCTGATATACACAAAAACCCCAGCAGATATCCGATGTCTGATTTCCTCCTGTGTGACGACACAGTGGTAGTGGTCAGACTTGGTCACAGTAGTTTTGAGGATGATGTTGTACCTGCCTCCTCTTTCTGAGACCTGTGGATTTTCAGCAGGAATGATGTTTCCAGAACTGTCCATCCACTCGACTTTAGGTTCTGGAGAAACACCTTGAACAGCACACTGCAGCAGCACCCAATCCTGTGTTTGTTCAAGTACTGTTACAAATGGACTTGGAGCTGCACCTGTAAACAGACAATAAGTGACATGTCACTTATAAAGGACAATTACAGGATTATTAATGTAACATTGTGATGGTTTTTGTTCTCTGTTTGTAAATGAGGATTACAGTTTGTTCTACTCAAAGTCACAAATGACCTCCTAATGGCATCAGACAAAGGACTCATCTCTGTACTTGTCCTGTTAGATCTTAGTGCCGCATTTGACACCACTGACCATCAAATTCTTTTACATAGACTGGAGCATCAAGTTGGTATCAAAGGAACCGCCCTAAGCTGGTTTAAGTCATATTTCTTAGATCGATCTCAGTTTGTTCACGTCAATGATGAATCCTCCATGCACACCAAAGTTTGTCACAGCGTTCCACAAGGTTCTGTACTAGGACCACTTCTATTCAGTTTATATATGCTTCCTCTAGGGAACATTATTAGGAATCACTCCATTAATTTTCATTGTTATGCTGATGACACCCAATTATATTTGTTGATCAAGCCTGATTGTATGAATAAAATAATTAATAATTTATAAATTTATGAATAATGTATAAATTAAATAATTTCCCCCTGGGATTATTAAAGTATTTCTGAATCAGATTCTGACCTACAATTTTCTGATAAAAATTAAATTCAGGCAAAACTGAAGTTGGACCCAAACACCTCAGAAACTCTCTTTCTAGAGACTTAGTTACTTTAGACAGGATCACCCTGGCCTCCAGCTCCACCATAAATTTTTTAGTCAGGATTTGTCCTTTAATGTCCACATAAAACAAATTTCAAGGACTGCATTCTTCCACTTATGTAAACATACAAAGCTCTTCATGGTCAGGCACCATCGTATCTAAAAGAACTCATAGTACCTTAATACCCCTCTAGAACACTGCGCTCTCAGAATGCTGGGTCTCTTGTGGTTCCTATAGTTTCCAAAAGTAGATTGGGAGCCAGAGCTTTCAGCTATCAAGCTCCTCTTCTGTGGAACAAACTACCATTCTGGGTTCAGGAGGCAGACACAGTCAACACCTTCAAGAGTAGACTGAAGACTTTCCTTTTTGATAGAGCTTATAGTTAGTGTTGACTCAGGTCATCTCTTAGTTATGCTGCCATAGGACTAGACTGCCGGGGGAAATGTCTCATTAATGCATGTTACTAACTAAACTTCTTCCCTGGAGTTTCTGTGCTCTCTCATCCAGCAGGTTCTCATGGTGGTCCTGCATGACATCCACTACATATATTATTACTGTTATCATTATAATATCATTATTATTACTACCATACACCTCCTCTTTCCCTTTAACTCAACTGGTCACGGTGGATGATTGTCCACCGATGAGCTTGGGTCTGCTCGAGGTTTCTGCCTGTTAAAAGGTGTTTGCCAAGTGCTTGCTCATGGTGGAATTGTTGGTGTCTGTTAATAATATTATAAAGAGTACAGTCTGACCTGCTCTGCATGAAAGGTGTCATGAGATAACTGAAGTTATGATGTGGTGCTATATAAATGAAATCAGTCCAGATGTGTCTGCAGCTCTGTGGGGTCGAGGCTTTGCCAGATGTTTATTCTGACTAGAGAAAAGTCCATGTGGGACTCTTAAAGCAGTCACATCAGTAAATGAGCGGACATCTTTAAGTGTTTAATGAAAGCACTCACCAACAACAAGCTTAACGTGGAACGTTTGATTTGTCTCAGGATGTGGAAAATCACAGGTGTAGTCTCCGCTGTCAGCCACCTTCGTGTTTCTGATCATTATGGAGGCGTTGCCGTGTCTCAGTTGATATGGAAAGTGTGAGACGCGACCTTTGAACTGCTCGTCCTGACCTGGACGACCATTATTGGTATGAATGCCTGCATCGTACAGGAACACCTCCTGCTGACCGTCTTTCTTCCAGTCAAACTTCTCAAAGTCAACGTCAAAGTCAACTAAACAGGGTAAAATAACATCACTGCCTTCTTCCACGACCACTGACCCTGAAAGATAAAAACATGTAGTAATCAGTGTGTTAACATGCAGAGTCATGAAGAGAAGACAGACACAGCTGATAGCATCTGTGTACAGAAATCTATTTTGACGATTGCGATTGGGTAAACTGACCAGATGCCTGTCTTCTCAGGAAATGTGCACATACATTAACCTTCATTGTGTAGCCAGTTAATGTGGACACATAAACTCCATGCGAAGCCCATGGATTTTAAATAAGATGCAAAACAGATAGGCAGATATGAGTGCAAGGTTTGTCACAGTGTTCATGTACAGACACTATGGTGTGTTACAAATATAATAAATATTATATAAACAGACTCATTTATGCTCTTAAGTGCTTAAGTTGACTTTATTTATTAAAGGTCCAGTTTGTAGAATTTAGTTGCATCCAGTGGTGTAATCACTACATTGCAATCTCCTCACATCAGCCTGGCCCTGTCTACAGTCAGTGTTCAGTTTGTCTGTTCTGGGCTGCTGTAGAAACAAGGTCTTATTTTCAGGTGATCATACATGCATGAAAACATAGTGAATATTACAGTATATTCCATGTCAGCCTTATTCTGGAAATAAAGTCCCCAAATCTGACACACTGGACCTTTAACTAAAAAATAATAATACATGTAGTTAATAAAACAAAACATCTTTAAGACAAGGCTTCTTCACATTCCATCATTCAAAGTAACAACTATCCAACTTGATTTCTGTCCAGCCAAACTTACAAATCATTTCTGCTTTGAGATCCGTATGCTGGATAACATGGTTTATGTGCAGTGTTGTGATATTTCTATGTCTCTCTACTTCGATTTAAAAAGGCTGAATATTGACTGACACACGTTGCAACGTAAAAATGATAAGGAATGAACATGAATAACGTTACGTCAACATAAACAGTAAGAAGATGATTAAATAGAGAGAATGTAGTGTGAACAAAGTCAGGGAGCGTCAATAAATTATCTCTCTGAGCTTAGAAAGGTTCCTACACATATGACGAGTACTGCACTGCAGCACTGAGGATAAAGAAATGTGAAAACCAGCAACTGAATGACGATCCCCAAAGAAGAAAATCTGAAAATCCCTCTGCTGAGGTCAGAGACACATGATTGGTGACTTATGATTGGTCCAGTGCAGTTTGAACAGTGTCTGTTCACGTGATCTGCATGTGCAAGGCCACAGACTGCATGTGAGCTGCAAGTGAGGTGAAAAAGTGACAGCCGCAGTCTTTGGGTTTCAACATCACACTGAAGATTATAGAAGAGGATCAGGGCCACATGTGAAGAATTTAAAGTAAGTTTAAAGTAAAAAATAAATAAATAAAATAAAGAACTCTGAGTTTATTCTCTGAATCCTGAGAATAAATAATAAATTATTTATTAAACAAAGAATTGTTTGTTTTTTTAACTACAGTACTTCACGTGACTGTAATCCTCTTTGCAGAAGATGAATTCATCCTTACAGTGAGATAAAGAAATATTTTCTGATGTTTGGAGCTTCTGCTGACACTCTCACATTGTTCAGTAACATATTCACATCGGTGAACAAATGTTGCCCCTTCAAACATCAGTTAACCAACATGGAGCATCTCTTTACATCTGACTTCATCCTAAGACTGTTATGGAGTTTTCTCTCCTTTGGTTACGCAGGGCCGCCATGGGCCTTGAGGTCACAGACAGTGACAGCACTGAATCATATCAGAGAAGACTCTCTTTGGCATGTGAGGCCGCTGTTTGGAGTGCTGGAGTAGTGCAGGTGCCAGCCCATGTCAGAGCTGCCTGGTGACCTGGGTCATACTGCTGACGTTCCATTAGCATGAACAGACAACAGTGTCTCCAGACTAGAATGTGCTGTAGGTGAACACTAACATGGGTAAATACATCCCCTTTACTATTTTATGCATATAGTATTTGTGCCGTCATCTGTAAAAGTTGAACGTCTGACCAGCAGCATGAGCTGGGCAGAACAGAGACAGGCTCGTGTGCATACCTGATTGTACGTGAAAATGTCTCTAATTCTCCTTCATCAAGCTTCAATAAATACCACAGCATCAGACATCAGAGGCTCCTGAACACTTTCTTCCCTCCTGACCTGGTGCCATTGACTTTCAGCAATTTCTCCACAACGAAGAAGAGTTCAAAGTTTTGATAGAACCAGAAATCACCAACGAGCAGCAAAACAGTCAACGTCATGCAGAGTGTGACAGAGAAGAAACATGGAAACAACACAAAGTATAAAGGTCCAGTGTGTAAGATTTTTAAGTATTGCTTTGCAGGAATAGAATATAATGTTCATTAGTGTTCATTATGCTTTCATTTGTGTATAATAACCTGAATATATGAAGTTTTTGTTGACTTATAACGAGCCCTTTGTATCTACAGTGAGATTTTTGTACAGTAGCTCAGAACTACACCTGATCTAGATATGACCTTTTTGAATTGTATTTTGCAGTCAGCGTTTTTCATACATACTCAAAAGGCAAGGGTGAGCGCGGAAGATTTGGTATTCATTTGGTTGCAGTCTGTAACTTCACTGCTAGGTGCCCCCAAATCCAACACACTGGACCTTTGAGCTCACTTCCCTGTTACTCACTGTCTATTGCCTATCTATGTAGTGGATGTGAACTTTCTTACCTCCAAGTGTTTGAGGCAGCAGACAGAGACACAAGAACAGAGCTGAGAGCTTCATGTTGCCCTGCAGAGAGCCTGAGCTCAGCTGGAAGAAGATGAGAGGTGACTACTGTTCTACAGCACTGAGGATAAAGAAATGTGAAAACCAGCAACTGAATGACGATCCCCAAAGAAGAAAATCTGAAAATCCCTCTGCTGAGGTCAGAGACACATGATTGGTGACTTATGATTGGTCCAGAGCAGTTTGAACGGTGTCTGCTCACGTGATCTGCATGTGCAAGGCCACAGACTGCATGTGAGCTGCAAGTGAGGTGAAAAAGTGACAGCCGCAGTCTTTGGGTTTCAACATCACACTGAAGATTACAGAAGAGGCAGCAGCAGGCTGTATAGATGCAAACTGTAGTCAAACATGTGGACCTGTTGTTTTCACTGGACCTCCATGATGCCGTCACACGTGGTCTGTGTGTTTAACTGAATAACTGAAGTCTCAATGAAGAAAATCAAGTTTCCAACATTTCATGTCAGTTTAAAACACTTCAGATGAGGCTGCTGGAGGTTTGCCTGCTTAGCATCGTGCTAAACATTACGACATGTAACAACAACAAATCATGTGACATCTGGGGATAATTGGGATGGCAAATCTCTGGTGCCGTTGTTGTGGAGGTTGCAGGCTGAAAAGTTTGGGAACTCCTGGTCTATAATAATAACAAAAGAGTCGAGAGCAGTGCTTCTCAGCCCAAGAACATCAGACTAGATATGAGAACTATGAAATGTATGTTATATGAGATAGAGCCTGCGAGGACTAAACATGTTAATGCTCCTCAGATGTTTGTCTGTCACTGATTCTTCTCATGATAATTAAAGAGACAGCTGGTATGAAGTCAAACCCTTTGGACCCCTCATAAGAAGCCTGCTGCACAGACAGGCTCATGTTGATCAGAGAGGATTCAGATCTAAATATTTCTGATACACTTCAGAAATGAGTTTCCTCCTCTGACCTCTGACTGTCATGTTGTTGAAGTTCTCTCAGTAATAAAGTTGTTTTAGTCTCCATTCTCAACAACACGGCGCCCTCTAGTGTCTGAAAGCTGAACGACCTCTGTAAGTTTCAAGAAGTTTCCAAGAGTCTGCTCTTTTGGCTCCAAAATGGCTCTTCATGTTACCACTTATAGATTTCATAATTCAGCCAAATTTAATGCTGATTTGACTTATGATTTGTATGTGTACACATATATCATGTATATATAAATACGTCCTTTGCACTGAAGCATTCCAAAGTAAAAATGACAGCTCACTGCCCATCTCGCTGAAAGTGGCGCGAATTTTGAAAGTCAAGCAAGGAAGGCAGAATAATGATGATCTCAATGTCCATGGAGCTTGTTTGCTATTTTGAAGGTCTAAATTAAAGCCAAGTTAAAGTGGCCTTCGTGATCCAGTTTAATTTGATAGCAGCTAGGCTGCTAGTTGATTTGAAGCTCTGTGATTCTGACAGATTAAGCCTCATTTTGATTTTGTTGATTCATCTTGTAACAATACATGATTTTGGTTTCATTAAAGGATGAGAGTGACACAAACTTCTGCCTCTGAGGAGGACGACAGTGAACCAGAGCTGCGAGGACGAGACGCCACCAAACCCCCCACATCCACATCAGGGACCAGGTTGTACTGTAGGCCCATAAGGACTTACCTATCTAACAGCAGCTGTTCTGACATGATATAATAAGACAAACACAGGTGCTACTAATGGCTTTAATTAGCTAAAGGTCCAGATTCAGCTTCACTTCAATTGAACTGAAGCTGTTCATGTCAAAATGACTGCCGTGCATCAATCAAACAAACTTTATTGTAGAGCACTTTTCATACAAAACATGCAACACAAAGTGCTTCACACAATAAAACCCAATAACACCCTCCACCTCACCTTATTATAAACAAAGCTCTAGGGATGTAGCGATATGGAAAATTTGATGTCTCGATAATAGGAACCAAATTATCACGGTTAACGATATTATCATGATATTCTTAATTGCTGTACTTAAAGGTGGAAAAACAGACGTTTACAGTTTCAAACACTAAAGTCCACCGGTTCAGTCCAGTTCGGACAAATTCGAGCGGAAGTCAAAATAACGGGAATAAAAGTCGATTGTGTCTCTCTGACTGATTCACTGTGTTTGAAACATGAAGGAGAATAATTGTCTCTCTTGTCACCTCCTGCTGACCATCTTTCTTCCAGTCAAACAGCTTTGACTCAACGCTCCATGACATGACTGTTGGCTGTTTTGCAGGGGCGGTCATGGCTCAGTGGTAGAGAGAGTCGTCCAATCACCCAAAGGCTGGAAAGTGAACTGCTGACAGCTGGTGGTCCTTGCCACAGCCGAGGTGCCTTTGAGCAACCCCCCAACATCTGCTCCAGTCTGTGTGTATTAGGCATCCGCTACTAAGTGTGTGATCCTGTGCATGTGCATGTGTGTTTTCCGACAGGTGCCAACTGGATGGGTTAAATACGAAGAATAATTTCATGTGTGTAATGTGATTAATAAAATTTCTAAATTATTTTATCACACATTCATTTGTACTTTGTTTCTATGTTTCACAGGTCAGAGGACGTTTCCTGTCCTGACTCAGCTGATGCAGCTCCCATGTGGCTGCCGAGGGTCTAAGGACAGAGGGTGTCACTCCCTGTACAGATTGTAAAGCCCTCTGAGGATAATGTGTTTGTGACTTTGGGCTATAAATAAAATTTGATTTGATTTGATTTGATGTGGCGAGGGAACATACTGCATGAAAATGAACGAATCACTCACTGAGACCACTCATTACTCCAGAGTCATATAAAACATTAGTTCAAACTGAATGATACGTTCATGACCGACACACCATTACCTGTGAGTTTCCTGCGATGACATGTCAAAATATCTGCTGTTCAACAGGTTCATCATCTGGGATCAGGCATAATTAGACTCTTAAAGGGTCACATGAGTATAGGGGATCTGTGTCTGAAGAAGAGAAGGATGTGCCCGTCCTTCAATGCGCTGCTATCACACTGGCAGTACATACACTACACTACAACATTCATCCAGTCATTGTGCCTCTGCACGAGCAGCACAGGCCTGACTTCATGGATGACAGTGTCCCAGCTCGTCAAGGTAGCATCATCAGGGAACGTCTGCTGGAGGCTGGGGTACCTCAGATGGAGTGAACTGCATCTTCTCCAGACCTGAATCCAATAAAAAACCTACAGGATCAGCTGAGTCGTCACCACGCACCTCCCAGACCCTCAATGACCTGAGGGCAGCCCTTCAAGAAGAGTGCAATGCCTCAGCAGACAACAAGTCGACTTGTGAACATCATGAGACGTCGTTGTCGAGGTCACTTTTTTGTTGTGGTATACACACCAGTGTTGTTAGCGTGTGTCATGTATGTGTCATCCTGATAGGTCTTCATCTTTGGGCCTCTCCAGAACGTTTGAACGCTGAACAAAGTCAACAGACCTCCATGTGTCCGTCTTCTCTTCATGACTCTGCATGTTAACATACTGATTACTACATGTTTTCATCTTTCAGGGTCAGTGGTCGTGGAAGAAGGCAGTGATGTCATTTTACCCTGTCCCCTCGGCGACAGCTGAGGAAAACATTTAAATAACATTTCTATAACGTTGTGTTGTTGAGTCACTTCAGCAAAGAAATGCAAGAAAGAAATCAAACCTTCAAAATCAACTTTCCTTCAAGGTGATGTTGACATTTATTCACTGTTTGAGAGTTTCCAATAAGAACCGCGTGCTCACCATCATCTACTGACCCAGACTGACGTCATTAAAACACCTGACGCTCACCTGTAACAGGACAGAAAAACGATTCCCGATGTTAAATCAAACATTACATTGTTGCGTGATGACGTAGCAGGGCTGTCCGGTGGTTTCTGGTGGAGCTGGGTGCAGGAGCGGAACTTCTCGTTTCTGGAAGTCGTGTCTTTTTAGACACTGTCGTGTCTAAAAAAGTCTTGAAGTCTGAGTCGAGTTGTTTGATGTTGATTTCACACCAGCCTGAACGAACATATGACTATCCGAGGAAACGAACTTTGGATCGTCTTTGGTGAAACTGCGGTAAGTTTCTCCTGATTTATCTGAAAAAACAGAAGAAGATTTGTGACGTGAAAATAACTTCAAAATCAACGTGACTGAGCAGAAATAATCCATCATAATCTGGGATCCGCTTCACTTTCCCGTCAATGAACTTATTCCACATATCATGTGGAACAAACATGAAAACACAAAGTTGAACATCATGAGCTTCAGAACTTCATTAAATTATTATGATCACTGTCACTTATTACTGACAATGTCTGTGAAACGTGAACTGGACACACGTGCGTCACACCAACCATCCGATGTTTGTTAAAGATTTTTTTGGCCTTTTCCAGACAGACGGCTGCAGAGTGACATGTCTGACTCCTGAGCCTCCACACCGGGGCGGCTGCTCCACCAACACACGCAGCAAATCATTCAGCTGAGAGCGGAACTATGGAGAAAGCAAACACAGAGTTACTGGACATGTGTAGCAGCTGATCAGTTTCTTGTGTTGTATGGAGAATCACTCAGATTACCAGCACACATGCGGGTAAAAGAAATACTGTATAAATAAACATGCGTGAAGTCTCGCGGGATAAACGCTCTGTCTCCGCGTCACGTGGGGGCGGACCGTTATCCGGAAGCAGGGAGTCATTCAGGCTGTCGACAGTTCGTGCTGCTCGCTTGCTCTTTAACAACCCTCACACACACACACACACACACACACACACACACACACACACACACACACACACACACCTGCTGTATCTACCTGAAGCATGCAGGTCGCCGTTCGTCTGTTCTTGCTGGCTGCTCTTACCGGACAACACACAGCAACAGAGCCCGCCGGACATAAACACGGTACCGATCGATGGTTCTCTCCGGTAGCAGAGGAATACATGTCTGTGTCTGTCAGTGTCCGACCAGTGTTGGGTATAGTTAAAAAACGGATTAAAAACGTTTTAATCTGTCACGTTACAGCGTTACCTATGAATAAAAGTAACGTGTTAGAGTTGTAACGCCACTGTTACAACTGTTCCTGAGTTAGCAATGCTGTTTGAAAACAGCCGCCCAGGTCAGAGTCATCCATGATGTGTCGATTCACTCAGGTGATTCTTTCCGACCTGAAAACCAGGGTCTCATAAACCAGGGTCTCATAAATCAGGGTCTCATAAATCAGGGTCTCAGAAACCAGGGTCTCAGAAACCAGGGTCTCAGAAACCAGGGTCTCATAAACCAGGGTCTCATAAACCAGGGTCTCATAAATCAGGGTCTCAGAAACCAGGGTCTCATAAATCAGGGTCTCAGAAACCAGGGTCTCGTAAATCAGGGTCGGGTACTGGTACACGTAATGACCGCTGTGACCGCCATCCACCGCGGGTGGAGCTCTGCTCTCAGTGAGGCTCCATCTTGATGGCGGTCACCCCTTATTCTTTTATATATTAATGTTCCAACATTTTTTTGTAATTTGACTGAGTTGTTGTGATTTTTAAACATAGCCTCGTATGAAAAAGCTAACCATTATCTGAACTTAAATGAATTAACAATAACATTAACATCAATGCTAAGTAATATTTACTTACTTTAGTGTTGTTGATTAATTATTTATTACTTAATTACATTTAGTCTTGTACACATGTCACAACTGCCCCTGTACACAGGGACTGCAGCCACTTTATTTAGATGAATTTTACAACCTGAAAATGTTACTTAAAACCACTTTCATACATAATATTTGTAGCTGACGCATTAATGCTTTTAAATATATTCAGTTGGATATTGTAATATAAAGGGTTTGTGATTTGTTGAGACAAATGCACAAAGTGTTAAAACTGTCCCTGGTCCCTCTGACTCACGCGTTACCAAACGTTAAACGCCGTTTGCACATGCTGCAGCTGAACTGACAGACACACAGCCTCCTTTAAACGCACTGAGACGTCCTCACAGTGAATGAAGTCATCCAACCAAATGAACTCTGCAGGGTAACAACGGGAAGGACAGTCAGCAATATGCCACATAGCGTTTTATTAATTATTTATTTTGTGATCAGTCAGAACAGAGGTAACTCCTGATTCCTTTAACCTGAATGCATTTAAGTGTGCTTCAGTTAACACAATCTGAGGTGAACAGGTGGCAGATTCAGATCCATTTAGAAATTAACGACCAGTCAGCGATCTAACAGAAATTTTAACAGCTGCCTCTGTCAAAATGACAAAAATGATAACAGGCCGAATAACAAACAGTCACATCACAGGCACACAGGCAAATGACAAACAGGTCGACAGCAGCGCAGAGTGCATGTTACCGTTATGTCGTTCCTGTCCTTTTCGCTGGTGAATTGAAAATAATGTACGTACTTCCACGATTCAAAACACACACACACACGCAGGTAATGTAGGTCAGCATCATCACAGCACTGCCTCCGCTGACACATCTGCAGGTGGCACAGTCTGTCTGACAGGAAGCAGCTGCAGGAATGTTCCTCGATGATGATTTTTTAAAATTATTATTCATTTTAATGTCTAAATTTATCACAGGGGAAAATGCACGCATGTTTATGCTTCGTCTTCTTCAGTGATCTTTTCATCATAGTGTCCCACAGTGGTAAAAACAGGCGCTATTAACAGGCCTGATCTGACACATTTGCATAATATGCTTTATCTTTCAGGGTCAGTGGTCGTGGAAGAAGGCAGCGATGTTATTTTACCCTGCTCCTTCCACGCTGAGTTCAAGGTGTTTGACTGGAAGAAAAATCGTCAGCAGGAGGTGTTCCTGCACGATGGAGACAAACATTACAATGACGGTCGTAACGGTCAGGATGAGCAGTTCAGAGGTCGCGTCTCACACTTTGAAGATGAACTGAGACACGGCAACGCCTCCATAAAGATCACAAACACGAAGGTGGAAGACAGCGGAGACTACACCTGTATTATCCCAAATCTTGAGCCACATCAAGAGTTCCACGTTAAGCTTGTTGTTCGTGAGTGCTTTCATTCATTCAAGTCTTCATATATTTTTTGAGGATCTCCAGCTGTCCTTGTGTCCATGTAGTCTAATTGAAATTGAGCCTGTGCTGCTGTTGGACTCAAAAATCAACTCTTCCTTCTTTACCTCGCTTTGTCTTTTCTCTCCAGATAAACTGCAACAGTAAATGGACAAACTGTCCCTCTGTCTGCCTACAAAATGATGTTTCTGCATCAAGTTTGAGCTGAGCCTCTGCTTCCTGATCCGTCTCTAACCTAACTACCTCAGGTGACTGACGTTTCTGCTGCTCCTGCATGCTCTAACAAAAATGTTTTCTAACTTTGGGTCTTCTTCTTTCTAACATGTCGAACTCTCGGTGGGTAAGTAGAGCGCTTCTGAATAATTCAACCTGGAAGCTGAAAACAAACTGACCTCATGAAACATGAACATTTTAGAGATACGTAATGTATGTACAAATGTATGACGATCTTTAAGACCATGATTTCTTGCTGTAGATTTAACTAGCTAGCAGTACATAAAGGGTGTTGTTTAGCTCAGCTAAGGCTCGGCTCCGTCCAGGGTTTGAATCCGACCTGTGGCTCTTTCCTGCATGTCATTCCCATCTCTGTGTCTCTCTCTCCACATTCCTGTCACTCTTCAGCTGTCTCTGTCAAATAAAGCTTAAAAAGGCCAAAAAAAAAGAGCTCAACCTGAAAGAGCAGTGATAGATGTCATATTTCATACTAAAAAAAGAAAGTCTTTGTCAATCCACCATGTTAAATCAGCAGGTGAAGCTCGCCAACTGTGTCAAATCATTAGTAGCTAATTGTAATCAGCAATCATGTTATATTTGCAGTGTTAATTTCGTCAGACGAGACAAGACGAAATATGTTCGTCAACGAGCCTTTTTCCCTTGACTAAGACGAGACGATGACGAGACGATACAATGTTCTAAAAACACTGACGGAAAATGTGCCAATGTGCGTCTGTGTTGACGAATAAAAACGAGACGAAAATGTCATGCAAGAAATAAAAAATAAACTTTTTGTTTTCGTCTACTGCATACGCGTCAAACTCAAGGCCCGCGGGCCAAATGTGGCCCGCCACGTCATTTCATCTGGCCTGTGAGAACGTGATGGGTGCATGACTGTCTTAACATACTTTCATTCCCAACTCGTAAAATACCGACGATCCGTCACGCCCCTGGCGTCTGATACTACGCAAAAGAAACGCTCTGGGTTCTCAATTGACTGTAAACCGTCCGCAGCGGTAAGAGACGCCGTCCATTCACTCCAATAATAACCCGATCACGGCGATACATGACGCTGTCAGCATCAGTCTGATTGGCTGAGGGTCCTCGGTTCTCCAATCAGATTGAAGCTCACATATTTTTCTTTATTTGCTTAAAGAGTTTGAACACTGATTCAAGTAATGTGCGTTTCAAACTGAACATTTATTTTTACATCTATGCAAATGCATATGTAATGTTTGTAAGCTGAATACATAATAAATACAGAAACAGTTATTTAACAATATCATGAGGTGTAGTTCAACTTATTTTAAATTACGTTGCATTTTGTTACATTCATACTGTTAATGTGGCCCATCGAGAGCAGCCATTATGCTGATATGGCCCTCTGTGAACATGAGTTTGACGCCCCTGGTATAGGCGTATAAATATAAAAAAATGAAATCAAGTGCATATTAAGTGTTGAAACAACAGACAAGACACTTAGCAAAGTTGCATTGAAGATGAATTCATTCAATTCAGTTCAGTCAAGACATTTAATCAGTATGTTAGCTGTGGAACAAGTGAACTGGAATTAAAACAAAAACATATTCCTGAAATAAATAGAAAAAGACTGAAATACCCTGAGTCCACGTTTGACTAAAACTAGACTAACATTTTGAGACTGTTAGTGGACTAAAATATGACTAACAAAAATGATTTGTGAAAGACTAAAAGTGACTAAGACTAAGAATGAACTCTGACACAAGACTAAGACTAAGACTGAAAAACGGGTGACAAAATTAACACTGTATATTTGAACTGTAGGGGAAACACTGATCACAGGGGAAATGTGCCAAAATTAAAGTTCTTTCTTGTTTTTAAGGACCTGTCCTTAGAGATCGATCAGGAGAGGTCAGAGGTGAGTCATTCGTCTCTGTATCTGTAGTGTGTGCTACAACTGCAAACGCAGCATCATCCGTCACGTTTGATACAGTCACTTCAGTTTGAACTTGTTGTCACGTAGTGTGACAGCGGCTAACAAACCTCGTGTTAGTTCATGGATCTGAGCAGTGCATGAAACTTTGATTTGGTCACATCACACCATCACATTCATGATTTTAATAATTGTACTGATCTCTACATCTGCAATATTTATCAGCTGTTACTCAAAGTTCAGTCTGATCCACTTGATGTTGTTCTGTGAGTCCACCAGCCCGTACATTCAGTTCTTACTACAGGTCAGTGTATTTCAGTGAAGGTGTTTTATTTTGAAGAAGCTTCTGGGTGACTCAGCTGTAGCACACATTGCAGATGTAGAAACCAGTGACTTCATCAGACGAGGCTTGCCACTTGATTTTCTCCTTTGATTATGATCAAAATGAAGCTATTGATAGAAACAAATATTTGTTTTATGTTACAGTTTGTAACTATTTAGTCGGTCTTGTAGAGCTCAATGTGACATCTTCAAGTCTGTCCATCAGTCCAGACTTCAAGACGTTCAAATATTTCATTTTATTTGACATATGACAAACAAATTTTATTTGATGATCTATGTACAAATTAAGTGTTCACTTCAGAGCCATAAACCAAAAGTTTTCAGAGTTCATTAATTAGCAGATTTCTCTTTCTATGTTTTATCAAACAATGCTGGGTGTGTTGCTAACTGTGCATGTATTCCACATCCACAGTCACATGACATTATTACATTTGTACTGCTGTAGCTGTTCTTAACAAACCTTTGTTCATGGTTTATGTAAACAGGAGCATCTCCAGAGCCGTACATCAAGACGCATTTCACGGATGACAGCGTCCAGCTGCAGTGTGAGGTTCGACGTGCTTCTCCACAGCCGAAGCTAAAGTGGCTGGACAGTGACGGACACGACCTTCCTGCTGAGGAGCCTCAGGTCTCTGAAAGAGGAGGCCGCTACAACATCGCCCTCCGAGCTCTCGTGACCAAACCCGGCCGTTACCGCTGTGTCCTCACGCAGGAGGACATCAACCATGGGACTGAAGCTGACACCACTTTGCCTGGTGAGGTTTTAAATTATTCCAATTTTCATAGATTTTAGGAGCATGACCATCTTCTTAGATTACAACCATCATGCCATCACACATCATATACACACATGGACAAAATTGTTGGTACCCCTTTACTAAAAAAAGAACTCATGAAAATCAGACATTGCTTTTGAATTGTGGTTCAACAGAATCATTTGAAACTGGCCTGAACAAAAATGTTGGTACCCCTAAAAAAGATTGAAAATAATTTGACCATGGGGTCATTTTAAACTAAAGTGAGTCAGCCAGTCTGCCTGTTTTAGGGGGGAGAAGTCACTGTGCTCTTTGGTATCATGGTGTGTACACACTGAACCACAGAGAGCTCAGGAGAGAGCTGTCTTAAACCGTGTCTTAATCATAGACAAACAGGTTAAACATAAAGACTATAAGACCAACTCCATGCAGCTTCGTGTTCCTGTGACTACAGTTTTACATATTATTGAGACGTTGAAGGTCCACACGACTGTAGCCAACAAAAAGAGGAAAACTGATGACAAATTAAGGAGATTGATAATATGAATGTAACCAAAGAGCCAAGAACAACTTCCAAAGAGATTAGAGGAGAACTCCAAGGCCACGATACATCATCAGCACCATCCGTCACTGTTTGAACCAAAGAGGACGACCGAGGACTCCACTGTTGAAAGCAAATCATAAAAAGCGAGACTGGAATTCTCCAAAATGAATATTGATGAGCCACAAAGCTTCTGGTAGAATATTCTTTGGAAAAGATGAGACTGGAAAAAACTGGAACTTTTTGCCAAGTCACATCAGCTCTCATGTTCTGGAGCAGCTTTGCTGAATCTGGCACAGGGTGTCTTGAATCTGTGCAGGGCACGATGAAATCTCAAGACTATCTATTCTGAAGTGGCTTTCTATGAGCTCTGATCTGAATCCTGTTGAACATCTGTGGAAGGAGCTGAAACATGCAGTCTGGAGGAGGCACTGGAGCACAGGACAGCTGAAGCAGTCAAATACCTGTTGACAGGTGCAAAAGTCTGTCAGAGTTGCAGAAATCACGTGATTACCTCAAAAGGTTGTGCAACAAAATATTAGTTTCAGGGTACAATTCAAAATCAATGTCTGATTTTCAGAGTTAAATTTTAGTACATTTTTATTACTGTTGTCAGCTTCAAGTTATTTCAGTGACTTTAACGGAGGCGTACCAACAATTCTGAGTGTCACACCGGAGTTTTGTTTTGTGTTTCAGCGAAATTGTTTGACACGTGCAGCAAACAGGCGGTCACAGGATGGCATGGTGGATGGCTTGGTGGATGGCATGGTGGATGGCTTGGTGGATGGCATGGTGGATGGCTTGGTGGATTCTGTTTGGGAGTTATTACTTCCGGTGTAGCTCTAGCTTTGCTTGTAGCTAGAAAATTCATCACAATCCATCGTAACAATGGTAAGTTTTCATGGATCGTACCAACATATCCATAATGTGCAGACGTTAACAGAACAGATCATTTAATATTTATTCATTTATTTGTGAGGCCTCTGGTTCTCGTTTCAAATAAATGGAGCATCATCATCACCGACAGTTTAATCAGTTTGACTTTTTGATCTCACAAAGTTTAGAAAGCATTTTTATTTTAGTTCACACTCACTCACCGATGGCAGCGAGCTGCAGGGTGCTGACCTGCCCATCAGGAGCAATTTGTAGTTCAGTGTGTTGGTCAAGGAAACTTCAACATATGAACAGGAGGAGCCTGGGATTGAACCCCCAACCCTTCGATGATGCAGTGACGTCACAGGTTTAGGTTATCTGTATGTTGGTCGACCTCAGGGTAATGCTGAGCATCGAGTCATCTGTTAAACACAATGAGGCAACTAAAACTTTTCAGCTGCTCTCCACTTTGAAAACAGACTTTTGAAAATGATACAAACAGTCAGATCTTTTTGGGAGGGAGCAAATCTGTTTGTCTGAGCCACCAAAATCATTTCTGTGTCATAGAAAAGTGACTTTATCTAATATATACTTTTCTTTTGTTTCTGCAGGGTCTTCGCACGACAATCGTGATAATGGTCTTTGAGAGACCCTTAATGGACCCATTTGAAACTGTAAGTTTAAGTGTGTGTGTGTGAAACTTGATCAGCTGTTGGTTAAACTTAGAGTTGATCTGACAAATCCACATTTCCACATCAGACAGTTCATCAACATTATAATCTACAGCCTCCTGAACGACCAACAGCTGACAGTCAACAAGTTTCACAAACATCATTTCTTAATCTGAATATGTTGCTTCTATGTTTTATATATTTTTGTGTTTTCAGTACTTCTTCTGTCCTGTTTCATTCATGTTATGTATTTTTCATTTTCAGCGTTCACTGTCACTCATAGTTTCCTCTGGACTGTTAAAAACAGTAAAAATGTCATAAGAGAGAGAAAAAATGATCTGAAGTTATAGAGAAAACTCAGAGACAAAAAGATAAAACCTGTGGGGCCTCAAAGGCTCTGACATAAGCATGAGATCGCCCCGGGATCGGCCAGGAAGAGTTGGAATCCTGGCTCAGACGCAGGATGTGCTCGAGAGACGACATGAGCATGAGAACGCCTCGGGATCGAGGAAAGAGTTGGAACGCTTGTTGGGGGAGCGAAACCCTGATCACAAGAAAATGTACAAATTCATACATTTTCAATTTTCAAATTTTAATCATTGTGTAATGAATGATCTATTTAAAAAAAATAATTCTTTTTTTGTTGTGTCTTTATAACTTTAGATTATTCCCAATTTCTTTAAAAAATAAACTTTGGTTCCAAAACTAAACCGTTTTTTTATTCTTTGTTAACAGCAGCACACAGTGTAGACCTCTGCCTGACAGACTCTGGTTTAGCACCTGAACAACTGAAAAGAAGCAACATGTTTGTCGCATTATATTTCAGACAATATTCACATTTATGTACAGCGTAGCAGCAGACTTCAGATCAGTGAAGGCTGATGTTTCTTTAATGCTCACGTCTAGCTACAAGCAGCATGAGAATATTTGGGAAACGTGCAGTATTCATGCAGCACTGCATCTCGTTCATCAGGACGCTTCGACATGTGGACGGGGGGAGCAGGGGATCGAACCGCCGACCCTGAGATTAACGGACGAGCTGCTCGTGGCTGCGATCAGTCTGAAAGGATTTGATGTGGGTTTGTCTCATTATTCGGAAGTCTGTCTCCAGCTCGTCAGAATGCTGCTGCTTAGGTTTGAACTGATTACTGTTTCACCTCATTATCCAGCGTGATCAGGATGTTTCAGCCGGAGCCCGTCAGCTTTCAACACTTTGAGAAAACTGACTTTAATCAAACTTTGAATGAAATTCTCTCTTGGTGGAATGATTCATTAATGATCAGCTCTGTCAGCACTGAAGGACACCTGTTCTGTTGTTAACTCCAGTCTGTCTCCATGTAACTGTCCTCTGTCTCGTCCCTGTCAGCGGACTGTCATGTGGTCCAACTTTTATAGCGTAGGACGGATAATAATGCATATTAACATGATATTTAGACGTATGTTGGACGGAGACTACGTCCAGGGGGGAGGCATGCTGTTATCTTCCTTTTCCCTAACCCGAGGTTGCGACTGTGGGGGGATGGAGACAGGGTGGAGCAGATACTGTATGGTTGATGTTTTTCTGCAGGGCAGCACAGTGGTATCGGTCAGTCTTGGTCACAGTCGTGTTCAGAGTAATGAATAAACTGCATCCTCTTTCTAAGACCTGTGGCTCCTCATCAGGAAGGATGTTTGATCAAGTATCTTGACATTCGGCTTTGAGCTGCACCTGTGAACGAGTATAAAAAACAAGATTATTAGGGACAATAACAGAATCTAAAATATAACACTACATACACCTCAGTCTGATATTCCAGCGTGTCTGACAGGATGTGATATTTCAAACATTCTGACTCACGTCAGACGCACACATACAGAGAACTGATGATACATCTGTTGAGCTGCAATATGAAACAAGTTATAAAATATGAAGGAGCCTTCAACAGTATGCACACCTGATGTGTTATTTTGTCTTAACTGTGTTGAGAAATATTTTAATGATGCTGCTCAGTGAATCAGAAAATTTGCATCTAAAGTCAGAGAGTGTAAACTAAATATTAATATCAGTCACCATTAAAAAGAAACATTTACATAAAGTATGTCCACCTTGTTTAGTGACGTCATCCAGAACCGGACTCACCTGTTCTGTCTTTTAATGCATGTGACCAACACGTCAAACCTCATAAATACATAAAGCTTGTTTTCTTTTTTAGTCAGATTTCACACGTGGACATTTTTTGATCGTAACGAGCTGCTGAGACCAACATGGACTGACTGCAACCCTCTACTGACCTCAGAGTCTGCAGTCTGCAGTGTGGACAGTGTGTGAAAATCACACAGCAGCTTCACTGCTGAATCCTGCAGCTTGTTTCCTCTCAGGTCCAGCTGTGTCAGATGGGAGGGGTTGGACTTCAGAGCTGAGGCCAGAGAAGCACAGCTGATCTCTGACAACCTGCAGAACCAACCTGAATAAAGAATAAATGATGTTGATAAAAATCCATTTATGATCCAATCAGATGTGTTCAGGTTTGAAATGTGCAGCTCAACATTACTATGTCCTAATCAATTAAATAAAAGTCTTTTTTTCTTTTTTTTTTTTACAGCAAACACAGTTTCATCAGTTAAATGAAGTCCAAACCAGACCATCTCAGTGCAGACCTGAACCACCTGATCAGAATATAACGCTGTCTTTTACACTCGAAGAAACTTTAATAAACTATTTATTAATTTACTCACCTGGTTTATTTTTTTAAAGTTTTGTTTAAATGTTTTCATGCTGTCCTGTGGATCTTTGTCTGCCTTCTGTGTTTGATGTAAAGCACTTAGAAAGATCACGTTAGTCACAAGAAGCCAAATTAAATACTTCCGACAGCCAAACCATGAACTCGTCTGTGTTGTAACAAACTGAAATCCACTGTTCACCTGCAGCCTGACACGTCCTCTCATCTCTTCTATCACTGTTTGCTGCTCAGTTTCTTCACTGGTGAAATTTGAACACACCGGATGCAATTTCCTCACAAAATTTCACATGCAGCCGTGTTACGAGGCATGACACGCCTTCTAGATGAGCCACCAATGTTCAACGACTCGTTTATAATTTCCACCATAAAAAGTCTGTGCTGAAGAGTTTCCATGTTTTTATTTGATTTCGTAGCTTCTAATATTTCATTCATTTCCATCAAGGTGGAAAAGGGGCTTAAAAATCTGGAAATTGGCGTCTTGGCACAAACATTGAAGTTAGGACCGGTTCATTCACAGAAATGAATCTGGAGCTGTTGGAGAGGCTTTGGGGTGTGCCTGAGGTGAGTTTGATTGAAATTAGCGCATCATTAGAGGTAATTAAAAAGATCTTTTGAGGACACCTGAATGCTTTAAACTCACATCAATTCACATTAAGAGACAGGACTGAGATGAAGAAAAGAACGAGGAGCACGGATGCAGTAGAGATGGATGGATTCATGTATTCATGTTGAATAAAAGTCGGTATACAATATAAAATCTGAACCAGCTCAACACGTATCTCCAGCAAACTGAAACATCTCAAGTGACAACAGGTTACTGAAGAGAGGCGTACATTTTTAAAAGACAAAATAGAACTTTTTTTTTTCCTTTTCCTGCATGCAACATCAGACCAAACACACTCACACCTTCCAAAATGAAAGAGGTCCGGAAGAAGATCAGAGCCAACCGCGAACAATTTATCAGTTCTGAGTTTGAAGTAAAAAAAAAAGAATAAATAAAAAACGAACATTGTTTTAATTTTTTAGAAGTTTTTTTTTTTTTTTAATTCTGCAGAAAATTTAAACAAATTTGAAGAATTCTGACTTTAAATTTGCAGATTTTTTTTTTTTTTGACAGAAATCAAAAAAGAATTTAAATTCTGAGATTTTTTGAGATGAGAAAAATTCCTGAGTCTAAAATCAGTTTTGAGTTTTGTTTTTTTTTGTATTTGACTGTAAAGTTAAAAAAAAAAACAAACAAAAAAAAAAATCAATTCTGATTTCAGACAAAGATTTTTTCTTTTTTAAAGAAATTAAAGAACAAAAAAATTCTCAGAATTAAAACTGTGCAACATTTTTGTAAAAATCAGAATTCTGAGTTGTTTTTTTTGGCCCTGATCGTCTTCCGTAAAAGAAGAAACTGGAATGGTTCAATTGATAAAACACTAGCTATATAAAATATACAGTCACAGGGACGAGTCAGGAAATTCACTTTTGTCTCTATTGGCTGTGGCGGCTGGTGTTTTTAACCAAAAACCAACAAAAAAATTAAAAACACGTCAACAACAGTCTGCGCAGACAAACTGCCCCTTTCAGTTTACAGTACAATCACTTCGTATAAAACCTCCCGGCCCACGTACAGTGGACACAACAGAACAACTTGGTAAATCTGCGATAAAAGGAAACAAATAAAGTAAACGAGCGAGTTTAAACGAACCCCTCGGATTTAGTGTCGTATGTTACAGCTTACAGAGTACAAAAGCAACAGTGCTGCCTGTGTGCAGCAGGCGTTCACATCCTCTCTCCTTCAAAATAAAAAAATAAAGACAGAAGGTCCGGTGTGGAGGATTCAGCGGCACCCGGCGGAGATGTTTCACCCCATCTAGAGCTAGTGTTTAGTTTGTACTGTGGAAACACGCCGGAGTCCGTCTGTCGATATAAAAGTTCTAACAAAAACATGAAGACACTTCAATGGAAACTGAGTTATGATTCAGGAAACGGAGCCGCTTAAATCCGACACACTGAACTTTCAAAGTGTTTCAAACTATTTTAACGCTTAACTCCAAAAACAACCAGGTGAACATCAGAGACATGAAGTAATAAACGAGATGTAGTGTACGTTTGTGTTTCATTTATAAGATATAACAATAAAATGCTTTTTTCTAAAAAACATGGAAGTATTTGTAGTCGAGTTTCCCCTCAGCTCGCTCCGTGTGTCTGTGCATGCCTTGAAGTGTCTGTACACGTACGTACTCTTCAGTGTAATAATCAGTTAGTGTCATTGACGATCACAATAACCATGTGCTCCTCGTCAAGGTTACCCACAGTCCTTTTGGCAGCCTGTAAGTACTGTTGTGAGAACTCTCCAGGAGGGAAGGCGTACAGCATCGCCCCAGGACCCCCCTCTTTAGCGGCGGGAAGGCTCACCACCCCGGCTGCCTCCTTGTTCCTCAGGTAGGTGACCAGGTGTCGAAGCAAGCGCACCTGCAGTCCGGGCTCGGGGGCGGGGGCCTGGCGGTCGACGGGGCCCTGGATAGCCAACAGGATAGCGAAGCCGTCGGGCCGCCCCAGTTTAATGCGTCGCGACACCTCGTCGAGACGGGTCTGGTCCATGCGGAGCCTCTGGGCGATCTTCAGCTGGCTGGGCTGGTTCTGGCTCTGCAGCTTCAGGCTGTCCTTCATCACCGTGTTGAAGAACGCGGCGCCGCCCTCCAGCATGTACAGGTCTGTGGGGAAGCTGCTGTTCTTCAGGGCGAAGAAGCCGTGCCACGTTTTAGAGAGCGACGCCTGGGCGAACTCCGACAGCGTGCCGGGTGAGGACGAGGTGTGCGTGTCCGTGTGGGCGGCAGGAGAGCCGCCGGCGGCGACGACCTCGCTGTTTCGATGGTGGTGATTGTTGAGGTGCTCGATGGACGACCTCTTGCTGTGATGGCGTCCGAGCGGCAGGTCTTCTTCGTTGGTGCTGGGGTGTCGGCCTGCGACGCCGCTGTCGGGGGAGTGGTCTCTTGGCTCCGTGGTGGAGTCGGGAGCTCGAACACGTGCGCGGTCCGGGCTCGCGTCAGGAGAGACGGCTCCTCCCAGACCTCGGACCCTCGACCTCCCCCTCTCCTTCTCCCTCTCTCTCTCTCTCTCCCTCTCCTCCGTCAGCCTGTCGGTGGACGGACTCCTGCTCCTCCTCCTGTTCCTCCTCTCCTCCCTCTCCTTCAGCCAGCGCTCCCTGCTCCTGCTGCGGCTCCTCGCTCCTCTCCTCCCAAACGCTTCCACCCCTCCGACTCTCCTCTCCAGGCTGCGGGTGGGGCTGGTGGGGTAGTCTCTCTCCAGCAGGGCCCTGTCTCTCTCCCTCTGGGAGAGGAGGCTGTGGGAGGGCGGTGGTGAGCGCTCCCTGGCTCCCCTCAGCTCTCGCTCCAGGCTGCGATGGCGGCTGTAGGTCTCCCCGAGGAGGTCGTAGTGGGACGGGGGTGCGACGGGGGGCTGGTAACCGGGAGGAAACGGCCGAGAGGGGCTCTCCTCCACTTTGGCAAAGTCCACCCTCAGGCGGCGCTCGGGGCCTCCCAGGGGGAAGCCCCTCATCTGGGTGCAGGCGGCCTGAGCCGCGTCCAGACTCTCGTACTGGATGTAAGCGAAGCTGTCCCCCTTCACGTAGTCGATATTCCTGATACTCCCAAAGCGGTCAAACTCCCGGGCGAGGGCGGCGAGGGAGTTCCCCGGCCCGAGACCCCCAACCCAGAGCCGCGTGGTCGGGTTAGCCTTGCCGTAGCCGATCTTTATCGGGTTGCCGCCGATCAGCCGCCCCTGCATGGCCACTTTGGCCCGGTGGGCCATGTCCAGGTTCTGAAACTTGACAAAAGCGTACGCCCCACCCTGCCCGCGGGCCGGACGCTTGATCACAACATCCTCGATGATGCCGTACTTGTCGAAGCCCCTCCTCAGCTCTGCTTCTGTAACATTACCGTCCAGATTCCCGATAAAAAGGTTGCTGGTCGCCCTCTGATCGTCCTCCGGCTTTAAGTCCTCCACCACGGGCATCGGAGGGAAGCCATAGGGCCGGCCCCGCTCATCCAGCATGCCATAATAGTCCAGCAGCCTCTCCCTCTCTCTGCTGAGCCCCAGCGTCTCCAGGGCGTAGTGTCTGGCCCGGAGGTCTCTGATGTTGCTCACGCCGGGTCCCGGCGGGGACAGGGACCGCTGTCTGTACGGGTACGGCGCGTGCAGGGGCAGGTACCCGACGTCCGGCGGCGTCACACTCCGCCTCCTCACGTACATGGGCTCAATCTTCAGCTGTCGGTCGCCCAGAACCAACCTGGACGACTTGGCGTGTCTGGCCTCCTTGGCGTCCTCCGGGTGCCGAAAATTGACGTAGGCGATCCGGCCCAGCTCCGGCGTGTGCGACAGTTTGACGCTGACGTCCCCGAACTTTTTGAACTCGTGAAACAGCGCGTCCTCCACGTCCTCGTCCGACACCTGCGAGCCCAGGTTGCTAATGAGCAGCGTTTTGTACTCCAGGGTGCCCGGCCTGGCGGCGGGAAGCTCCGCCGCCGCCGCCGCCGCCGCCGTCGCCGTCGCCGCCGTAGTCCGTAGCGGCGGGCGGCCGAGGAGGCTGAGCTCGTGTCGGTGGTGGAGCTCCAAGGCGGCCGCCCGCTCCTCTCTGAGCCGCGGCTTCTCTCGCTCCCTGCTCCGGCTCCGGCGGTGATATCCCCGGCTCTCCGCCAGCAGCAGAGCCAGCGGCGGCGGCGGCGGCAGCTCCTCTCTCCGCGCGCTCTCTCGCTCCCGTTCCCGTATCCGTTTGGCGATGGCCCTGGACGGACTCGTCTCTCTCCCGGCCTGCCTCTTCATCTTCAAACGGTGATGGAGCTCAAACTTTTCGGTGCCTGCAGCGGGAATCCGGCCTGGAGAGCGAATTCCGGGAGTGTTAGCAAACGTAACGTGGCCGACGACAGCTCCGGTAAAGAACGGCTACCACCCGAAACACCGAATATTTGCATAAATGTGGAAATAAAAGAATAAACGGGTTTAAAAACATGTCAGCATCACAGGTCTGCACCTACGCCGCCATCTTGGACAATAGGAATGTGCGCTTTCCCTCTGGAGGGCGGGGGCTGCGCTGACGTCATCACGCCGTCGTGACGCGTCACGCTTTGTTCTGAATTTTAATAACAAAGTTTTTATTTTATTTTACATTGATTTATTTTATTTTATTTTTATTTTATATTGATTTTATTTTATTTTAGATTCTGTCATTTACAGAACACAGTGTATTCTTTTTTATAATAAATAAAAGTCACATTTTAATTTTGGATTTTAATAATTTAAATGTCAGTTCTTTAAACTTTATTTCTTGTCTTTCCTTCATGGTTCATGGACTTACAAACCAAATAATGACATAAATAGAAATAATGGATGGATGTTTTATTATAATAATGCGTTCATTTTATTATCTTGAAATAAGATAAGTATATTTAATGTGGATATTTTTATGTTTACATTTTTTCACTGTTGCACTGTTATTGGAGCTGGCTTTTAGACTCATTGAACATGCGTATAGTGACAGTAAAAGGCTTCTAATCTATCAAATGCTGCTGCTGAGATGACGACATGATGAATTAAAGGACAGTACATTAAATCACTGCTTTGTATTTTTTACTCGTCTTTTGTAAAACATTGGATGACTTCACTCCTTCAAACTTCAAGTTAATGAGGTTATTTAGATATTTAAATAAAACTTAAAAATGCAGAGACGATGTCAACAAACATGACGAGGAGTCCGAGAAGGTGAACTGCTGGATTCATCTTTAACTGAAACATGTGAGTAACAATTAAAGCTGTGAAATGTTGAACAAAATGGAAATAATCAAGTAAAGTACTTCAAGTACTTCAAACCACTGATGAATTTATAGTTCTGGAATAGTTTTTATGATTTCTCTCATAATCAGTGTTGTGTAATGATCGGCATTGTGGTCGGGTTCATACATCAAACTATTATCTTATAGTAAAACATTCAGTGTTTCTGAACTGTAACATCGACAGTTTTCAGGATTTGGAGCCTGAAATGTTCAAATAAAATCTGAGTGTTTGAATTTAAATGAAATCACATCATCGTCTTCTCCACATGAACTTTTTGTTGTTTTAATGAAAAAGTAGAATAGCACAGCTGTAACAAACGTCTGGTTTTCATGTCTCATCAAGTCTTTGTTTACATCAAACATCAAGAAAATATCAGCTCTGGGGGTGAAAGAAGAAGAATAAATAAGTAACCCTTATTTATTTAAATTTAAAAACTTCTCCAACTCCTGATTGGATGACACTGCAGGTGATCCCGGCACATGTACAGCATCACGACAGAAACCAACTGAGACGTAACCGACCCCCAAAACAAAGCCAGGAAACAATAAAAGCACTTATTAGAAACTCAATAAATATCTTAACTAAACATTTCTCCCTTTGCTGACAGGAGGACGACTGGTGAACCTTCCTGCTGAACAGAAGTCACTCAGTGCTCTGTGTCATCATTTATTCGATGCTTCTGCTAAAAGCTGCAGCAACGTTTCCTTGAACTGAAGTTTAACCAGCGTGTGATGAATGAGAACAAAAACAAATAATTCATTTCACTTTCTTTTAATAAGTGTACAGTTCGTTTGAGTGACTCTGGGTTGGAACACGGGCGACTTTGTTTACTGTAAATTTAAACTAAAGGACTAAATCGAGGGTTAAAAAAAAAAAAAAGGAACTGGAGCCTTTAAAGACGACTTCACGTTCTTCCAATCTTAAGACGACACTCGCACGCCGACACGTACGTCCAGAACCGTTTTTTATTTTGGCTTGCTGTGATCGTCCTTTCTCTTCGTCTCGTTAAAAAAGCTGCTTGAACGTCCAGCTGAAGCGATAATACAGATTCTCTTCCTGCAGGTTAATCAGTAACAAAAAGAGGAAATGTCAAACTAAAAACAAAAGTCTGGAGGATGAGCACATGATTTGAATAAACGCATAATAACGTCAGATTAACTTTAACGTACGTGTGGACATGTCAGTATAGTTTAAGTCTCAGCTTGTGGGCTCCATGTTGATCCACGTTCACTCGTCCTCCACACCGTGTCGTGGATATCAGGCTAAAATTTGGGGGGACGGTACAGGAAATGAAACATGACAACTTCCCTTTAGCAGCTCGGCTTTAAGACGTCACCAGAGGCTGCTCGATGACAGAAGAGTCACACTGCTGCTCCGTTACAGCGCGACGACGGACTACTACAGATGTCAGTCATTTAGCCAGCGTACTGTGAAATGTATTCACTACGTCTCCCAGTGTTCAAATGTCCCCGTGAATCAGAGCTCCTGTGCTATGAATCCCCCCAACACAAAAACTGACCTCACATGATTTAAAAGTATAGCACAGGACTAAACTACAGATCTATACTTCTGAATCAGTGTAGGATGACCAGATGAGTGTACACCTCCAAAACCCAAAAGACAAACTCCTCCTCTTCCTCCTCCTCCTCCTCCTCCTCTTCCTCTCCAAAGTCCAAAGTTGTGGTTGTGTTTTGTCTTTGTCCCTCGTTACAGATCTGTCCGTGCCCTGGCGGCTGCAGGGGCGTACTTGGGCATTAGCTCTGTGATTTTGCGGATGAAGTCGGACTTCTCGGCGCAGCCTTTGCAGGACTCGCCCCACTCCTCCAGAATCTTCTTGAGGTCTTTCACTTTAAGCTTTTTCAGGTCCACGGTGGTCAGGTCCAGCTGTTTGTCTACACGGGACACAGAAGAAGAGTAATCAACAACAAAGAGCTAATGGGAAAACCGGAAATCAAATGTCTGGACGAGAAGGTGAAGAGCTACTCCCTCAACATCCGCTGTGAGGACGTCACAGAGACTACGTCCAGGTTTTAGACAGTCTGTGACGAGTCACAGGGACGTAGTCACAGAGACTACGTCCAGGTTTTAGACAGTCTGTGACGAGTCACAGAGACTAGGTCCAGGTTTTAGACAGTCTGTGATGAGTCACAGAGACTACGTCCAGGTTTTAGACAGTCTGTGACGAGTCACAGAGACTACGTCCAGGTTAGATAACGTCTTCTTACCGTATTTCAGCTCACAGATCTGACTGTCCTTCTTCTTGAGTTTCTCGCAGATCTTGTCCACTGGGACGTGGTAGCTGAGAGGCTTGGACACCTCGTTGATCATCTTGGTGGCGGCGTCACTTGTTGCTCCGATGTAGTAACACTAAGAGAACATGGATTTAATTTAATCTGAGAGACTTGATTCTGTTTCTGCTGCTTTAATGTTCACACTGTGTGTTTTGGACTTACAAAGCGGTTTTCTTTGCCTTTAGCATCTCTGCAGCTCTTTACGATGGCCTTCTCGATGTCCGCGCTGTTGAAGTTCACGTCGTTGTCCTGTAGCGTCTGGTAAAACTTCCCAAGGAAGCTCACGCACACTGAAACAAAGAGACGAACGGACAAGTTTACAGACGCTGACGATTTCAACAACAAGGCAGTCAACAACTTTTCAAAACTGGACCTCAGACATGAAGGATCGTCAGATCGTTCAGATTTAAGTCGTCCGTTCATGAAACCTGAATATTTTTTAAATGAATCCTTCCTGTGTCGTGCTCGGCCTCGATATTAACCAGCCAAGCCACGTTATTAATAATAATAATAATTTACTCTGACATGAATAAATGATTCATAACTTTCACAGTCAGTGTGTTACACGTTCTCTTGAGCGCATCAGATTGATGCTTTTAATTTGAAATTTCAGACCTGAAACATCAAAGACGTCACCGTCAAATTAAAATTAATATAATTAACGTCATTATAATGATGATGACGTAACGCTGCGCCGTGTACATGAACGGTTCATTTCGGGAGTCAAACTTCAGTTTACAGGCGGATCCGGATCTGAATCAGCTGTGGTTGCACGTTCGGCCCTTCACATATGAACCTATGAGCAGCACACATTAAAAACTGTCCACGCGGAGCTCCTGGAAGATTTGAAAAGTTGCTGCCGGGCAGCCGTTCGGCTGTTAGCCGCCAGCTAACCGCCGCCAGGTGAGCCTACCTTCACACTCTCCTTCTTTCAGGGCTTCACCGGGACCGGGCACGAGAGCGAGCGCGAGAGCCACCGACAACCCGCCTAGACACAACATTTCGACACGAGTGAACGCAGCTAACACGACAAACAAACACTTAGCTCCGTGCGTGAGTCCTACTCATGAGTCGCCGCCGCTTCACGCACAGACGCCGGTAAAAGTGAGCGTTCCTGGTTCTACGGGCTTTCCGGTTCCACCGCGTCGGACTACGCCGGCGCACCTTATTGGCCGAGAGGGGCGACGCTTCCTGTAGTCCTCCACGCATTCTCTTCTGATTGGACGAAGACAGAACATCCCGGGAACAACGTCCAGTTGGCGCCGTCTGATTGGGCCACATCCGCCCCGTGTTTAGTTTGTTTCACACGAGTGATGAGAAGTTCGGTTCTTTTTATGGAGTCGGATCATTTGACTCACCAAAAAGAGTCGGCTTTTTCGACTCCCAAACGGCTCTTCATTTTACTGCTTTAATAATCCAGACAAATTTAGCGCAGCGTTGACTTCTGATTTATGTGTACACATATATCACTTAAATTCTTCAAAACATCCTTTGTGCTGAAATATTCAAAAGTAAAAATTACATTTTATAATATCAATAAATTGCTGTAACCAGCTGTGTCTATTTACAGACAACAGTCTGTGAACCTATGACCGCTGCTATGCTGGGCCCCAACCCTTCCCTGCTTGGTAGTATCTCTGTGTAACCTCACATGATTGGCTGCACAACACGCACATGACATGCACTCACTGTTTGCATGGAGCACTTGTAGTGCACCACATACAAAACAACAACAACAACAATGTCAACAATGAGCCTCTCCCCGATCACTTAAAAGAGCCAACTCTTTGAACCGGCTCGTCCGCAACTGACACATCACTAGAATAAATGCACTTGCTGTATGTGCACTACTGTTTTGTATGTGTTCACTTGTAGTCTAGTTGTTGGTCTTAAAGTTACTCAGTCAAGCAGTCATGAATCTGTAAGCAGAAGGTGAAACTATGAGGATGAAAAGCTTCTTATCCTCTTGAAAAATCTTGTAACACTGGAACTGCTGCTGAATGTTTGTCAATCACATAAATATAGCAGATTTATCAAACATATGCTGTGAAGCAAATAAAAGACGTTTTATGTTGACATCCCTTAACAAACAACATGTTGTAGAATGTCTGTATGTGAGAGGAGAATATGTGCATGTTTATGTATGTTAGAGCTAAAGTTTAGATGAAACAGAAGGCAGCTCATTTTTCGTGTTGTGATTGGCTGAGAAGCTTGTGCCGAGTCACGTTCATGTTACGCACAGCTAAGATGGTGGAGAGGAAAAACGAGCACTGCAACTAATCAGTACATTAATTTTGAAACTTGAAACTTGTTTTTTACTAACTTTCCAGGATGGTCTAAGAACACTTGGTGTCCCCTTCTGTGCTGGTCTCCTACAGCCCTCAAAGCTGACCTGGTGGACGGCGTCTCCACCATCCAAGTTTATCTGTTTTAATTTCCATTGTGTTGTTATAAACTTCCGTGTTCAGTGTTTTTGTAAGTGAATTTGAACTTTTTATTTTGTCATTACTTTTTATTTCAGCAACTTTATTTTTATATACATTTATTTTTGTTTTATTGAATATTGCATATTTGTAGTAAAGTGAATCAGTCAGTCAGGCTGTGATTTCTACATTTTGCATATGAGCATAATGTTGCTGTAGACTTTCATGGCTTGTGGACTAGCACAGGTGGTTAGACTCTCCTGAATTCTCTAAGTTGTAAACTGTGCACAAAACATACTTTTAACATACAGTAAGTAAATGTGCAATGTGCATATTTAACAAAATTTCCTGACATTGTACGGAGGTGTGCCCCACACGTCCGTCCTCTACATCGTCAAACCGGAAGTCCATCAGACATCATGCAGATTTCTTCTCACTGCTGTCAGACAGGTGGTGAGAATGTGATTTGTAGAGTTTCAGTGACTGCATTATCCTGCACCACTGTTCACATTATTGTGTCCACATGTATTTTCTCACAGTTTATAGCTGACCTCAGCACAGCACGTGTGAACACAAGGGGGCAGTGCAGGCAAAGAAAAAACAGGAAACAGTCTGTCACACATCATGCTGCACTTCCACCTAATCTCACCTTTCATGTAAAACTAATAAGATTACAAAGAAAAACATTTTATAAAGAGCTGCATATTTAATTTTACATTAATTTAATGTAATTCAAAAAGCAGAAAAATACTGTAGGAATAATATCATTTTTTTTTTTTTTTTTTTTTTTTTTAGATAACTGTCATGACTAATTTGGCAATATACTTAAAATGGATTTTAAAAAATCCAGTAAACTACTGTATAAGTATATATATATATATATATATATATATATTTTTTTTTTATAAATGTAAGATTCCTGTTTAGTCAAACTGTATCACAATATACAGAAGAATGTAATGACATCCAATAATGTAACCTGCCGATAATCATTTTGGCCATTTTGAATGTAATAAGACAAAAATGTAGTAACATGCCAAGGTGGTGGAAACGAGGTCATCGGCGTGTTATTATGTTATTGGTTTATTACATTTAAAATGACCAAAATTATTGCGTTATCGGCAGGTTTTACATTATCGGCTGCTGTGCCTGTAACAGTAATTCTAACCTGACCTTCATCATAAAATCATAAAATCAGATTTATTAAGAGAAAACAAACACAACAGTGAGGGTTTGTTTCTCTTTATCTTTGATTGTACGAGCTCACTGTGTGAGTGTGTGAGTGACTTGTGAGATCTTTCAAAAGCATAATGTTTCCAATTTTCAGGTGATTAAAGAAAACAGAGTCATGAAGATTAAATCATTTTCTACCATATCTGTGAATCTGACACACATGTGGGACCTGTCGCCTGAACATTATTACTGATCTCAGAATTTCTCTAAATATTTTGGACGCCTGTGTTCTTGTGATATTAAAAAGTTTTTAAAGCAGCTGCAGTAGATAACCAGGCAACGGTGCAGTCAATAGACTCATTAGTTGTGCAGGTGATTCAGCGTTTCCCAGTGTGTGGCCTTTGATTATGAAAATTATCTGCCCGTCTTTCTTTCGTGCGTCGTCTTTGCATCTTTGCCTTCCTTTCCTCTTACAGCTGAATCCACCCAGCACACACAGCCTCCTCTGCGCCTGCCATGATAATCTGACAACAGCATTAGCAGCGGTGGTGGTGGTGGTGGTGCTGCTGCTGAGGTTTTACAGTGATTTAGCCGAGGAAATGATGAAATATTAATGTGGAGATCACAGGAGGGTCAGTGAAATCCATTAGGAAGCTCAAATCAATGGGAGGAAAAAGGGATGCAGACTCCGCTGCCTGAATGACCTGATAGAAAATAACCAATAAATACAGAATATCAGTGAGCGGGTGGTGTGAAGCCAGTATCACTAATGGTAAAGATGCACTACCCGATCTTTTAAAAATAAAGTCTGATGTTTGAATACATGTTTCTGAATGTAGCTTTGAAATGACACAAAATGTTCAAAGTAATTTCAGAATAATGTTTGTCCTTCTTAACTATAACAAGCGCTCATTTGTTGCCATGGCTAACGTTAGCATTACTGTTACTGTCATCTGTGCTCTGAGACACACACACACACACACACACACACACACGGGTCATTTGGTGCCATCTTGTGGCCACAGATGTTACTTCTCACACACACTTCCATCATGACTATTGCTGTCCCCAGTCACTGCCAGGTCTTCTTTACTCCACTCAGGTATTACAAATAATGTTTACCCAGACCTGAAACATGCTGGGAATAGAACAGGACCCAAACCCTGACGGTCACCTTTGAAATATGGATCTGTCCTGGGTCCAAGGTTCAGGTAGACCGGTGAAGAACGACTGTGAAGCACTTCTAAATCAGACAAACATTCTGAACTCCTTTTGTCACAGCAGTGAAAGCCCTCAGGCGACCAGAATAGACCTTTGAGATGTTCTGAGTTTTAAATGGAAACTCTAATAGCAGTTGCAACTGAATCAAATGACACGTACCAGGACACAGAATCAATGGAAAGAAGCGAGCCTAACAAAACCTCTTTATATATCTCAGATACAGATGTCAATAGACCCCTCAGGCATAACTTCCCCAACACCTTGAAATCTACACCAGCAGTCTTGAAGCAGCACTCCTCTCTCATCTTCCTTCATCTGCCTCTCGTTTCATCTCCAGCTTTTATAATGCTCTTCTCCCACCTCCACCTCGCCTCCACCTCCGCCTCCACCTCCACCTCTGCTCATCCTCAGTTCTTGCTACATTTTCAGCAAAGACCAGCGTTACAGCTACAGTGCTGCTCAGGTTGTGTGAAGAAATAACTCAGATTTCATGGATGCAAAAGCATGTGAAGCCCTTCAGTTAATAGAATATTGCACCTTTGTTTGCAATAATGTAGTGTAATGTAGTAATGTAATAACTAATGTAATGTAGTAATGTAATAACTAATGTAATGTAGTAATGTAATAACTAATGTAATGTAGTAATGTAATAACTGTAGTGACATACTGGATCAGTCTCACATCTTTTCTTGCTCGCAGACACGCCTGTGAAGAGAGGTCGGATGGCGTGTGGCATGAACACACTTCAGCGGCCATGTTGACTGAGTTTTCTTCTTATAGTGGAAGCATGCACAGCAAAAGAGCTCTGCTAATCTCTGGATGTTATGGTTGGCTTTGACCTGAATTATCATTCTTCTTGTGTCTCTTGCTGATAGTTTTAGAAGGTCGTCCACTTTACAGAGCAGACTTGCAGTGTTTTTCAGTGTGATGATCTGTCACGGTGAAACACTGAAGCTCAGTTTTTTTAGATGACTTCCCCAGACAAATGTGCTGCTGGTTTACAAAACATCAGTATGAGAGGAATATTGAGAATATTTTGTGCTTTAAAATGCTCCTGACTGGGCTTTCAGCAGAGAGACACCAAGGTGGAACTGTAAATGAAGACATACATATATTTTCACATTTTGCCAACTCAGGCTGCATAAGACAGTGCAGCCTTTATATGGCACCTGAAGGCGAACCCCACAGCAAAAACAATACTCTCTGCTTCGTTAGGATTATTGCTGACACGCTCAATAATGCGAAACTGAAGAAGATATCAAGACAACCGATCGCCTCTTCCCTCCTGAATAGGAATTTTAGATTTCAGGAAGGAAATGAGATGGCAACATGTATAAATATTCCCAAAGGAAAAAAACTCATCGCTGTTCGCCCTGATTGGAGATCACACCTGGTCGTAAGAAGATGCATATTTGTGAACGGGTCAGGAGAGTAAGCACTGACAGTGAGTGAACTCCTTTCAGATCTTTCCTCTGAAATGTTGCCTCAATGAAGCTTGAGTTGCTTGACAGCGTGGTGCACAAGCTGAACAATACAACAGATTTCTAACAAGCCCTGAAGAGGGATGGGTTTACTGTGGATGCTAATGAATGCTCACTAAATAGCAGCTGTCTGCAGTGCAGGGCAGGGATTGATGGAGGAGGAGCTGATGAGGAGGACTGAAGTGAGAGGAACCAAGAAAAGAGGTGGATGAATGGGACAAGGGTGAAATTAGAAGTCAGCATGGGAGGCAGAGCAACTAAGAGTGAACGAAGGTCGCAGAAGAAGGAACATTTAGTATTTGGACTGATGGTTCATCCAACCAACTGCTGTCAGTCATGGGCAAACATCAACCATTCAGATCAACAAACCACAGAGTCAAACTCCCAATAAGATCGAGAGAAGTCTTCAACATCGTTCTTTCAATGAAGACATACTCTCGGTCTGATAAGTGATCTAACGGCTTCCACTAACACTCTCTAGAAGCCTTCATTGTTAACCCACGTCTGTAGCTTGTGCAGTAGCCGTTGGTAGTTCCTCAAGAGGACACTGATTGATCTGTAACCACTGTGAAGCGCGTGCTTGAAGTCTGGCAGAAGTTCTCGTAAATTTGTCAACAGGCGTTGCTTTGGTTTAAAATCACACCGTCATAAAGGCTCGACAGTGTTAGAATAATATCCACCAGAATAACTGGTAAAAATAATTTTGACTGTTTGGAAACGAAACAAGTTACACAGTACAGATACAGTTTTAATCATGCTGCTGTATGAGGACCTCCAGCATTGTCGTCTGAGCTCCTCCATGGAAAAATATGCGGGGAGCGAAGGATGACATTTGAGCAAAGGGAAGACGGAGACAGCAGAGAAAAAGGAGGAGGTGGAGTGGTGGAGAGGTGGGAAGAAGGGATTATTTTGGAATGAGGAGGAGGAGGAGGAAGATAGTGACCACGGGAGGATCGAAGGAGGATAAACTTTTGATGATAGCATTGACGTGCTGACAAAACAGATTTTCATCAAGCTGGATGTGAAGGACAGGTGGAGCTGCTGATGAATGGTGGTAAATATCACAGCTGTCTGCAGCTCGGAGGAGGAGCTCAGAGAGATGAAGAAAAATCATGCAGAGAAGAAAGAACTGAAGGAGAGGAGCAGAGCAGGGAGGATAAAGTGAGGAATACACTATTAGCAGAAAATGTTGAGGAGCAGGGAAACGGGAGGAGGAGGAACAGGAGGAGGAGTTGGTTATCAGGGGACAGGAAGGGTAGAGGAGTTGGCGACTGCTTGCTCACAGCATGGTGTAGGTCAGAACAATAAGAGATTTCTAACCAGCCTGGAGAGAGATAAGTTTTAGCTGTTGATGAATGGTGGTTAAATGTCACTGCACTGTCTGCAGGAGAGGAAGGAGGAGGGCGTGGAGGAGGAGGAGGAGGAGGAGGAGGGAGGAGGAGAAGTGATGGAGACGCTGTTGAATGAATGGTTGTGGATAGCTGTGTGACGAGCTTCCTGTTCTTTCACAGCATGTAACTGTTTCAGTGATTCCTAACGGAGGCGATCATAGTTATTCTGCAAACAGCAGCAGCCTTCCAACTAGCAGATGTAAGTTTCCTGAGTTGGCCCAAAGCGTTCTGAACCGTAACTCAGGTTGTGCGCGTAAGCACGCAGCCCTGCATTGCAGGTAACACACCAAATATTAACTCTTAATCTGTCATGCCACGTCCAAAACGACGTTCTGCTTTTCATTTGTTAAAATATAACTATATCATGACTTTGGTCAGTCTGTGAGTTTCGTACTTTGGCTGGTCTGTCAACACAGCTAACTTGCGTATTTATCTTCACACAGTCTCGTTTTTTCCTGGTCACCATTAAAGCTGGTTCTTATCAGCAACTTTTTTACAAACAAGGGGAAACAATCAAAGTACAATGTGACTAGGACATGTGCAACAGTGAGTACAGGTGTTAGTAGTGTTGTAGAGGGGTCCTCTGCAGAGCTGGAGGTCTTCAGGGGAGTTTGTAGAGAGGACGCCCTGATCTGGGCGGGAACTGGTGGGACGTTCCACCAACTGAACAACAGGGCAAAGAACAGCCTGGATTGTCCTGGCCGAGGGTAACATGCCAGGAGGAACAGGGAACAGTAAATGACTGGCTTGGAGTAACTCCAAAGGTGTGGACAATGTGGTAAAATCATCAGAATCTGAGACCAGTCTGGGAAACGATGTGTACACACTGCAGTTGTAGGTTTGGACTGTGCAGACAAGTAGATATGTTTAATGTGAGACCTGATAATGAAACGCGTATGGAATATTGTCTTCAGCCCACCGGGCACAGCTCAGAGTCCAAAATCTTTTAGACCTTTGAAAGATTAAATACATGATTCCTCTGCTGTAATGATGCCTGTACCACCTTTACATACATACATGTGTTAACAACATACCTTAGAGCACAGAACTGTCCTTCCCTTAACACACAGCGAAAAAACAGGGTCAGCTGTTATATGAACACATGATGAGCAGAACCACTGCCTTTTCTATAATGAGTCATTATATTAGACATAATAAATGTTTGAGCCTTTCCGGGCCATTTCCCCCATGAATAAAATTTAGCGTTGCCTATTAAGAGTGCTGAAAATCATCGGTCCAAAAGATTGAACCCATATACTCATTACCTCAGCATGAGACCAGGGATGGAAAATCTTTTCACAACCTTAATGCAGTGTAACAATATTGTATTAATAAAAATATGCTCACACATAACATTCTTTATATCTATCATCTATCTATCTATCTATCTATCTATCTATCTATCTATCTATCTATCTATCTATCTATCTATCTATATAGACAGTCTGTGGGGGGCGTCCACAGAGACTACGTCAGGTTTTGATAGTCTCAAGAGGGCGTCTGAGCTATGTCCAGGTTTTAGACAGTCTGCGAGGACGTCACAGAGACTACGTCCAGGTTTTAGACAGTCTGCGAGGACGTCACAGAGACTACGTCCAGGTTTTGAACGTCTGCGGGAGACGTCACAAAAGACTATGTCCAGGTTTTTGGAGCAGTCTGCGAGGGCGTCACAGAGACCTGTCCAGGTTTTAGACAGTCTGCGGGGCGTCACAGAGACTACGTCCAGCTTTAGACAGTCTGCGGGGGCGTCCACAGGGCTACGTCCAGGTTTTGGGCAGTGGCGATCTTGATATTTTGTGCTCCATAATGTGCCACACACTTTCAGTCTGGACTTGGTGTCAGCTCATTTAGTATCCACACTCTGTGACCATGCTATGCGTGCTAATCAGCACTTTGCAGGTGTGTGTTACCTCACTCTGTTAAAGTCTGAGGTGTGTCCAACCACCGCCTTCAGTGAGAGCCTTAGTCACAAGAGTAACTAATACCTGAGCCTCGGGAGCCCACGGCTCCACGCTGACATGATGGTGGCTTAGAGGACAAACTGCTGGTTCAAGTGGCCAAATATCCAAAAAAGTTCAGCAGCTGTCTATCCATACAAGTCTTCTTTCTCCTTTCTTTGTCTTTACTTAGAAAACATCTGAGGAGGAAGCTGAGAATGACTTCACGTCCAAATCATACCCGCTTTATCGTCTACTTTACTCCAAATGGGACCATGATTCACTGAATGAACATCGTAACTTTCTCTGTGGAAGAAGGTTTGAAAGCTTGAGACCAGAAACTCACGAGAAAACTTTACAATAAAATCAAAGCTTTTTGTTGCAGACAGTTGATCTGCCGGTTTGAATGGAAACTTGACAAATGTCAACCTCATGGAAGCTAGAGGAAGTCAGTGGCATTCATCCTGTGGTGACCACGGCGTCTGCGCGGGATTTCATGACAGCCGTCAAGCGGTTGTTAGAATGTTTACGATTGTGGAGCTCAGTGGTTTTATTCCTCTGGTTTGTTCTTCGTCTGTGCTCGGATGTGATGGATGATGCGTGGTATCGATGATATTTATAAGAGTTTGTCTCCTTCTCTTTATCCTGCTCTCTGTGTGTGTCGAGAACTTGGCATTTTTATATCAAAGCAAATGTCGCGCGTAGAAGTGAAGCCCTCCTGACATTTTTTCCTGTTTTTGGCCACAGTGCATCCACCTTGAAGTCCAACAGGAGGTGTCGTGCACACTGAACATCCCCACCTACCCACATCATCCTCTTCCACTTCTTTTATTGCAACAGCTACCACTATCCTGCTCCTCCCCCTCCTCCTCCCCCTCCTCCTCCTCCTCCTCCCCTCCCTCCTCCTCCTGCCTTTCTGTCAGTCATGATGGATAAGGTCTTGTGATTGCTGTCCAGACCTCTGGAGCATCACCCTCTGGGACTGTAGTGTTTTGTGTATTGTGTGTGCATGTGCCTCTGTGTGTGTGTGTGTGTGTGTGTATGTGTGTGTGCTGTGTGTGTGTGTGTTGTCCCTGGCCTCAGAGTTGATTGGATTGGGTTGCATTTACAGGCAGAAGGTCGGATGGATGAACAAAGCACCGTCAGGTGAGCAAGCCCTCCATCCCTATAGCTCAGACAAGCTGTGTGTGTGTGTGTGTGTGTGTGTGTGTGTGTGTGTGTGTGTGTGTGTGTGTGTGTGTGTGTGTGTGTTGCATGTATGTACCATGTCCTTTGTTGTTTTTCACAAGAAATCCAGATAAGCATTTTCTTATTTTGCACACTGTGGACAAACTAACATGTTCCTGTGACCTGGTAACTGAAAGCACTTCTCAGTCTCTCATAATTGATTTGTATTTGACTTCTAATGTCACTGACATGATTTAAATGGGTCTGTTTTACATTTTTATTTCTGTTAGCAGGAAATAGAATTTGAAAGGTCAGCTTTGCTGCCTGGCTTTCAACTTTAAGAATAAAATGTCTTTGTGTGTGTGAAGGATGAAACTCTCCCTGTATTGTGCTGTGTTTAATAACTCATATTTCTATCTAAATGATGTACGCCCAGCCTGTAGCTGGCTGTGATGAGCAACGTATGTGAAGTCTGCGTTCACTTCTGGTTTCATACAGGACATGTGATGATGTACAGCACAAAGGACTGACCAATGACGAATGAAGAATGGACAGAGCATGAGTGTTGAGTAGTCAGTTGTGCTCATGAAGCTTCACACTGAGTGAGATGACCTGGAAGTGTTAACATATGCACCATGATAAGAGCTGTTTGAATCCTCTGACTGAGGAAAGGAGGTAGAAACATCCCAGAGTTCCTTGCAGCAGTGACAAAAAAATGATGCACATCAGTTAAATAAACATCAGTATCATCGCATATGTGTTGACGTGATAAAAACTTTGACACAGCAGCTGTGTTCTAAGCGGTGGCGGATCATCTAAAATATCGATAGTATCCATATAGCGTTGGTGCTCGGTGATCGATACTGTGTGATGAGATTGATGCTAAGTGTTGGTTGAATACCCTTTTTGTGCTGCTGAGTACAAACTGTTTGGAGACTGTGCCATCCAGCGTCCTTGCAGATCATCATGAAGTTCCCCTTGCTGATTAATCATATATCTTTGCCATAACTTACACAATATGTTATATGAGTGGACAGGAGGGTGAGCGACCACACCAGGTAACAAACACTTCACCTGACTTCTGTGACAGGTGGACAATATTCATTTATTATTTGAACTCTGACGTTGATGATGACGTCACATTTTTCACCGGGTTGTCCACGTTTATATTTCCTGCATGAAACAACACGGTCAGAGCGCGGGGAGTATCTAGGAAGTAACTCAGATGAGCGTTTTGTAGTCCATCTTCTGGACTTGTAGTTTTACCACAGATCACGTCAATAACATTCACCGTCACTTCATGATGTTCGAGCAGTCGACCCCTCCTCACCTCTCCTTCTCATCTTTCCTCATCACCTCTCCTTCTCATCTTTCCTCATCACCTCTCCTTCTCATCTTTCCTTATGACCTTGTCACGTTTTCCATCGAGGTTTTCTGGCCACTAAAATAAAGATAAAAATAAAACAGATGAAAATAAAGTGATGCTGAATCCATTACTCCCTCGTGTCTATTGAATGAATGATGAAAAACGTGATTACATGGAAGCACAGCTGATTTCCAGTTCATCCTGTCACCGTGTTGTCCCTGCTGGTGTTAGCTTGTGCGCAGACATGACATCTGTATAATTATCTCCAGCGGTCGACAAGTCCTCGTATGAACAGGCGGCTTTAATTGTTGTTTAAAACACAGACTAGAGCCGCTGTCCATGTAATTACTGCCTCCCTGACTTTCTTGTCTTCAGTAAGTCGTGTTGAGAGAGTGAGAGAGGAAAGTGTGTGTGTTAAAGTGTGTGTGTTAAAGTGTGTGTGTGTGTTTGAAGGGGAGGCAGCAGACGAGGCGAGGGCTGTTCAGTTTGCAATAGATCGTCATGTTTGTGTCTGCGCACACACACACTTTAACACACACAAACCATGACACTGACTTGCCCAGACATGTAAAGATACACAGACACGCTGCATACAGAGGAAATGTATATACAAGCACACACACTGGCTCTGTGTGTGTGTGTGTGTGTTATTTGACCAGCTGTTGAGCTCTAAGCTCTTATTCTAAGAGCCACTTTCATCTCAGGCGGGCAGCTCGCAGTGTGTGTGTCTGTGTGTGTGTGTGTGTGACAGAGACACACACATTGGTGTAAGATGAGCAAAAGACAGAATGCACGTCAGTGAACGCAGTCATGGAGAGTAACTAAGTATTGTGCAAGATGAAGCCAATGTGGAAGTACCACAAACTGCAGTTCCTCAAACGTCCACTTGAGGCTGGTTCCAGAAGTGAGTCAGTCTCCATAAGTCCCCATGTTCAAATGTCCAACTTCACAGCAGAAATAAACATGTTTACAGCCTGGTACAAAAAACAGTTTTGGTCTCTATAGCTAATTTCCCCGTTCATGACAACTGTACTGAGGGTGAATTTATATACAACTCACCTGTTCACATTATATTAAGGCTATATTAAGAGCGTGGACGCTTTGACTGACAGGTGGGTGGGGCGTCATTCAGCCTCCTCAGCTGCATCGATGATCTGCGTCTTTGCTGATTTTTAGGAGGAGGAAGAAGCAGAACATCCAACATGGCGGCGCCGCATCATTTTCAGCTTCAGAAAGCTGCAGGTGACGTCGCTCACGCTCATCCTGTCATTGGTCAGGCACAACACGAGTTTTACCTGTAACTGTTGTCACATATCTGCTGAGATGAAACACAAATCAGTCAACAGCGTTTTCAGTGTGTGTTTTATTTATTAGAACATGAATGAATGGAAAGAAAACAGAATCACAAACACATCAGGCTGATATACAAAGAGCAAACCTCCCCATCTTCACAGGGAAGCCCAAATGAAAACACAAAGATGGTAGTACTTCATACTCAGGAGAGAATATCTTGTCATAATGGAGTTTTCATGTTCAAGTGCAATACAATATTCATAACCGTACTCGTTTTGTTCAGCAGTCGGTTCAGAGTGAACGTGTATTTGGATGTATTTTTTTAGACGTTTATCTGTCTGCAGTACAAGCTACGTGTGTATTTGTAGTACAACTTGGAATGAGAGCGTCGTCGTAAATTCCTTCTCTATGTTCGATAAAGTCTTGTAGAGTGTTGCTGAAACCTCCATCACGCTGCCCCGAGGGTCTGAAGCCTGCAGCACATTTTACCCTGAGGAGCAACTCATGACTTGTTTTTGTTTCCACGGCAACAAAGAAACCTGCTCAACGAGTAAAATAAGTCCACAGGAACCACGAAGGCCTTCAGATTAACGAGAGCTCAGTCGAACACTGAGTTCATTCATAGTTCAGCTCTGATAAGATTCTTCATCGGTGGACGAGTTTGGTTTGGTTGCTATGGAGATGTTCAGCTGTTATCGAGGATGGCGTTTTTGAGCTTTCTCTAAATGTCTGTCGTCACGTGACCAGAGCTCCATGCTGTGTCATGTGATAACAACTCAACCGTCACCATGACGACAGAGCAAACCTCAAAGAAGCTCCAGGAAGTTCTGCAGACCTCCAAGATCGAGAAAGTCACTGCAGGATTCTCAGGCTGTGGTGAGGAAAAGTGTTTTTCTCACCTGTCTGTAGATGTGTAAACTAATTATGAATTGATCAGGAGGGCAGATGTGCTGCGAGTCAGACCTCGTAGTCTCACTGTAGCCCTTTTCATTTCAGCTGCACTTCACAAGCACCGGCACAGCCAATCCGGCCTCGGCCGAGCCGGACCACACAGAGATGTTTTTGCATAGACATCAATTCAAGTCAGACTCATGCAAATGGACGAAAAGAAGACACAAAGAAATGAATAATGGTGAGCGTGAAGACGACGGATGATTAAACACGGTGTCCACAGTTCAGTTCAGTTCATCAACAAGATTTTCTGACTTTATAAAAATAAGTGAGCTTGTTTAATATTCCACGTTATCTTTAAAAACAAACAAAAAGAAACAGAGCAGTCTACACGCCGACAACCCATCGAGATAAATATGAATGTATTCATTACAGGTACACACACACACACACACACACACACACACGTTTATCCGCCTGCCAATGTGAAGCTACTCATCCGGCTCTGTTTAGTATTGCTTTTAGTTCAGTGAAGAGGAGTCAGTGCAGTGACTGAGGCCTGTGTGTTCCTGTAAGAGTGTGTGTGTGTGTTAATTTCAAGATAATCTCTGTGTGTGTATTTACATGTCTGTTTGTGTGTGTGTGTGTTAGTGAGGCCAAGCAAACATGCAGCATTAGTCTCCGACACTTCAAACCGAGCTGAGCGTCAGTTTATTTGTAAAAAAACAAAAACTCAAGAAAAATGTGGAGAAAATAAACACTGCTTCCGTCTTTCACACACAGGCGAGCCACAGAACTACAATCAGTGGAAGAACCATCAATCACCACGAATCAATGTCAATGACAAGCTTATCTGAAAGTGTTGCAACAATATGCAACAGTGGAAGAAGAACTTTACAACCCTGAAGTCCTGTATGTAAAATACTACAACCAAAAACTTGAAGTGTGTAGTAGTACTACTCTAACTCAGCGGTCTAAGACGAGAGACAAAAAAAGTACTTTATTCACCTTATTAACCTATTTATATACTGGGTTATTAGCCGATACATGTTTATGAAAAGTGCATGCATAATTATGATCATTGGTTATTAAATGCACAGAGCTGTGCGTCCATCCAGCTGCAAACACCTCTGCTGTTTGGAGTTTCTCACTTATCTGCACCGTCACATTCATTTATCATTATTTTGAAAACAGTCAATTACAACAGACAATAAAATTGGCCGACCCCCTGCAGTACCTCTGTGACCCCCTAAGGGTCGTGGACCCCTGGTTGAAGACCCTGCTCTATGTTATGATATCAATACAAATGTTGGAGGTGGAGCTACTTACAAAAACTTTACATGCAGTCAGCTGGTTTTAGACACTGCAGATACCTTGTTTACATTTAAATAAGTACTTATGATGATTGTGATATTTAAAAACTTAAATATTTATGTCAAGTTAAAAATACACATATGATAATATTGTGTAAATAATCCAGCACCTCCTAAAACATTTCTCTTTCTTTCTGCTCTGCATGTGTGGTTCCCACTCTCTCTGTAAATTTACTGTCGCCTCACAGCATGAAGGTTCCTGCTCTGAACCTCGGCTGTTCTCTCCCACGCTTCAAACACGTGAACCGTAACAGGTTAACCGGTGACTCTAGATTGGCCGTAGGTGTGAATGGTTGATTGTCTCTATGTGCCCTGTGATGAACTGACGACGTGTCCACAGTGTACCGGGACCCTGGGGAGGATAAACGGTTACAGACTCTCTCGTCTTCATACAATTGCATTTTGAGTGCAAATCCTTCTTCCTTCAACGCTCCACCAACACAGACGTCTGTTTGTCACAACACAAACTTTGTTTCAGAAAAGGCTGAATGCAGCAAATTTGGGTAAAGTACCTGATACTATCCAACTCTTACAGACAGAAGACCAAAAAAGAAAAAGGAAGGCGAGTCGTACCGTGCAGTGTGTTTTTGACTGGGAGGAGCTGTGTGAAGGATTTCAGCTCTTTGTAAAAATGTTCTGAAAGAATAAACGTTTTCCGGTTTGTTGGTGCTTTACAAGAATGAATCAAAAAGCCATTAGACAAACAAACACTAATAAGGAAAGCAGCTCTCCATGTGTCACTGAGCCCGTCCATTACGTTGTGAGTGATGGATTGTGCCGTGAATCTGAAGGAAAAGGTGATTTAAAATGTGTTAAGCCAGATTTTTTTTTATCACAGTGAGTCCCCGATATCAAGCTGACAAGGTTATTGATCAGTCGCACTGACTGAAGGATTACTTTACAGAACGCTGACATGCTTTCAAACCGCCTTCAAACAACAAAAGTCCAAAGTGAATCACGTTTCGAGCGTTTCGGGTAAATTGGCACCGAAGCTTGCAGGCGAGCTGCAGCACAGAGTGGCGTCCGTTTAAATCGAGAACAACGTGAATGATGTACGGTTTCATTCTGTATAACAGCAAGCGGTCCTTCTACTTGATTCTAGTTCTGTGGATGCTGAAAGTCGAGAAGCAGAACAAACATCTAAAAACACCCAGTTAGAAAGTGTGTGTCCAGTTTGAGCTCACAAGTGAAAACACTTCTATTAATCTAACAAAAAACATCTGGTTATTAGCATTAATGGTACAGTGATAATTATTCTTTCTTTCCCCAAAAAACAAAAGTTAATTTTGTTCAAACAACTAAAAAACTCACATACAGTTTTACAGTATTTACCTGCAGCCATGTTGGAAAACAAAGACATTTTCTAAAACTGTAAATGTAATACTCTTAATAAGTTAAAAAATAATTTAAACGACATTTTTTAAATGAGAATTGTGACAAAAACAAATACAGACGGTCAACGCAAAAAGACGGTTTTTAAATCTGTTTAAAAAAACAAAGAAAAACTCCATACAAATAAAAATAAAGAATAAAACAGACAGGAAGCAGAAAGGAAGTAGTCATATACAAGTAGACATCATTGTATACAAAAGCCGAGTTGTTCAGCTCAGTGTTAGTGACCAGTGATAGAAACTCTCTGAGGGAATATTTCATATTAGTCAATAAATATGAGAGTATACAATAGAATAAAGAGTAAAGGACAAAAAGAGAAGCAGGAAACAGACGAGGAGGGAAAAGCTGAATAGTCTCTATGGCTTTTACAGGCTTTGTGGCCCAAATAACCTTTAATATCAGGATCATCGTACAGTAGCTACAAACACTCTGAAGAGGGCGGATCTCTGAAAACACGTCCGGAATAAAAGTCAAACAAAACTGAGTTTGAGTCAAAGAAAAAAAAGTGGGATTATTGGAAAACGACGATGTGAAGAAATGCTGTTTGTATCCAGTTTGATGCTTTCTTTATGTCTCTGCTCTGATGCTATATGAGCTCATCTTAAGGTTAAATTCAACCAGGAAGCAGAAAACTACCATGAAAACACGTGTGATTTATTTACTCACAGGAACGCGCAGTCCTGATGAAGCTCAACATACCAACGATCTGCATGCAGACACATGAAGGCATCAGTTGGTCTGCTCTCCAAGATTTACCTAAAATAATCTAGACGAGACATGAGCGACACGCCGACTTTCAGAACTACAAAGGGGTTTCAGGGGGAGTAGCGAGGAGTCAGCGACCCTGAGTGGTTTATTAAACCTGTGAATATCTGCACAGAAACATGCAGCTCTGACGCATAAGAAACAATGAACACCAGAATAAAGCTGCATACACTGAGACCATCAGCCCTTGCTGTACAGGATTGTCTACGTTAGCACATTTTAATGAGGAAAACATCCCGCATGAGGCTCGTCAAACTATATTCTGAAACACAAACATGATGCTCGTGTCTCTGTCTGACGTTAGCATCTCTGAGCCACTGCAGTGTGGTGTCAAACTTAACTGGCATCGGTCAACATCGGAGTTTGGCAGCAGGTTCAGAGTTAATTATGGCTGTTTGTAAGAGTTTGCAGAGGAAATGACTACTTCTTTTTTGTAGTTTCTTATTTTGCAACACAGAATCAGAACCAGGATTCAAGTCGCCACTTCAGTTGCTGTTTGAGAAAGTCAGTCCTCTTTAGTCGCACTGTACCGAGCCGTGGTGGCGAGGGAGACCCGTGACGGTCCCCTTCGCTTCTATCTGAAGCTTTTGTACTTTCACATCAGCCTAACATGTTCACTGCTCTCTCACACTTCACATTAAAAGCTCACCACTGGTGAATTGGTTTGAGGCTTTTAATGTTACAAAGTGAAAGGAAATGTGATGTTTGGAGAGCTTCGTTAGTGACGCTCTTCCTCGATAAAAACAGACTAATCTGGTCACATTCTGGAGTATTGGTCAGTTTGAAATGTAGCGGGGAGGAACAGTACAAACAGAAGCTGTCAGATGGCCACTTCACACACAGCGCACTGATCCGATCCGTCATTTCTGTGTTTTGTGACCAGCACACTTCCAGCACGTCACGTTCACGGCTCGGCTCGGCTCGGTATGACTAACCCCTGAAAAAAAGCTTATTTGCACTGTTCGGCTTCCAAGTCAACACGTCTGAAATCGTGCATGTTCCAATGATCCCACTTTGATTTTTGAGCGGTCAAGAGGAAAGGAATAAAGAGCTGGAGAGGCAGAGAAAGGAAACCGTGAGAAGAACAGAGAAAGTAAAAGAAAGGAAATCAAACTGCCCTTCCGTCTAAAAACCAGCCTCCTTCCCAGAAGCTACCTGATGCAAACTTTCATTCCGCCTCCTTGGTTAGTACGGTGCAAACTTCTGTCTCTCCGGCTTCTTCATCCCGTTGGCTGAGGATGAGATCTTTGCTGTGTAGGACGCCAGGGCCGCCGCCGCCGCGTGAGCCTGAACCGGAACGGCCGCCGTCGCTGCCGTCTGCATGGAACCCGGCAACATGGGAGCCCCGATAGCGGCTGCAGCCGCCGCTGCTGCCGCTGCTGAGGCGGGAGGGGTGGAGAGTGCCAGGTAAGGGATGGATTTCATCCCCAGGAGGCTGGAGAGGGGGAGGGCGTAGGGAGCGCCCAGGATGGGAGCGTGGGGCAGTGCGGCACCCATCGCTGCCAGGGGGGAGGAGGAGGAGGACGAGGCGGAGGCAGGGGGGGCGGGCTGGGTGAAGCTCATGGTCAGGTCAACGGGAGACGGCATGGAGGAGGACTGGGCGGTGGATTTGGCGGTCTCTAAACTGGAGGAGGGGAGGGACCGGGTAGGAAGGGAGGGAGGACGGAGGGGAGGAAGAGGAGGTGGAGGGAACGGACGAAGGGAGGGAGGGAGGGAAGGAGGGAGGGAAGGACAGGGGTAAGGGAGAGGGAGTTTTGGATGGAGAAGGGTTAGAGGGTTAAATAAAAGACATGTTAAACCAAAAAGAAAATTAAACCTAAACAAAGAAACAAACGGATATTTTGGAGAATAAAAATGAAACAAAGGAAATTTGACAAAACTCAAATCATAAGACAGGTGTGTTTTGCTGGAGGTTGCAACAGATTATTGTAGGGGAGTTCGCTGTACGGATGGGGGATGTGCTGTATAAGTTGGGGTGATGGCTTGGGAAGGGGCTTAGGGAGGAGGGGACAAAACCATTATAGATATATTAGGATGGGAGAGATGATGCTCGTTCAGAAACAGGAAAGAAAAGAAGCAGAAAAAAACTTTTTGTACCAAAACAGAAAAAAAAACAAAAATAAGTTTTAGAGAGTTGAAGTCTCACGCCATCCTGTTAGCATGTTAGCATGTTAGCTAACAGGATCGTTGAACTATTTCAGCTTCATGCATGCGTTCTCCTCTCATCCCGGGTCGAGCTGCAGTGGCAGCAGGTTGTGGAGGTTCGTTCCTGAAGTCCTTCCCCTCCTGGGGGGTCCCGAGGCATTCCCAGGCCGGACAGGTTCTTTAGTCCCTGCAGCTGGTTCTAGGTCTGCCTCGGGGTTTCCTCCCAGTCGGACATGCAAACACCTCCAAAGGAAGGCACGAAGGAGCAGCGGCTGTACTCGAGCTCCCAGGCGTCCGAGCTCCTCAACTTATCTCTGAGCTCAGCCGCCTGTCGCAGGAAGCTCATTCCAGCCGCTTGTATCTGCGATCTCACTCTTTCGGTCACTACTCAAAGCTCGTGACCAGAGGTGAGGGCTGGAAAGTCAAGAGCGTGGCCTTCTGACTCAGCTCCACTGAACCTCTGAACACACACCAACCCTCACTCGTGAACGAGAGCCCGAGATACTTGAACTCCTTCGCTTGGGACAGCAACTCACTTCCAACCCAGAGGAGCATTTTGTTTTAGTCTAGCCTTTAAAAAAGGGAGTGAAACTTTAACTCTCTAAAAGACCGCTTCTGTAAATCTGTTGTAGCTCCTTCATTTCATGAACTCATTCCTAAACTCTGTACACCTGGCATTAATAATGATTC